>SJOL01004010.1:134816-231523 GCA_004794785.1 Opisthorchis felineus | reverse complement strand
CGCCGCCCCCCCCCCCAAGATACGAGCACCGAATTCAGACACCTTGTCTCGGTGGTGTCAGCTGATAGCGACACATGAAGCACTGTGTCACGCCGCAGGTTTGGCTATAGGTCAAACTTATGGTGCCGACCTGCCACCCCAGATTTGTTCAGAGTGCGATATATTGGTAAGAAAACAAGAGAATGTGCCGCATCCGGCTGTGACGGATGGTCTCATTAACACCACAGCGCTGCACAAATTCTTGCAATCCATGGAAAACACCCAACACATCACAACAGAGCGTCACTAAAATTGAAAACGGGCCATCCGAATGATAGGGGTGGTGGATATCAAAAGACAAACGGGTGAATGCCCACATTCATACATGCGCTAGTGGGCTATTTCACAAAATGATGCACGCCGGTACCATTTGATCAGGCCAATGCATCCAATAAGGCAAACATTATGGGATACAATTTGTCGTCAACCACACTATGACAATGGATATATTTTGAAGCCATAGTGGTACGGGAGATATACAAAACCCTTAAGATCCACACAGCCTGCACAAAATTCCAGCAACCACAATGGTACGGATTGGCCGAACGAGTTCGATGCAGTTTTCAGAGCATCTGCACAAAAGTATCCGTGCTCGCGTGACCAGGTAGTATCTAGATGCCTTGACATATATTAGTCCACCCTACAAGTTCACTGAGTAAACATGGCTTTTCCAGATTACCCAGTGAAATATAAATCTCCACACCACGGCCACATTAAACAGCCTTTACAGGTTATGTTCATCAGATAACAGGACTTCAAAAAGCATGTCAGACGATACGTAACCTCCTCAAAACCAGGGACAGCAAGAAACATTATTATTATTCTTGAGCACCGAACGCACCAGCTGGCAGCGCAACACCGCTGACCCGAGGATCCTGGGAAAAGCTCAACCAGAATAGAAAGGGACACCTCTAACAGGATAACACCGTCGGAGTTACGCGGCAGGTATATCAGTCCAGAAAAGCTAGAGCCATAGGAACAACTATAATGCTAAACTAGGGCTAGACATGCCACATAAAAGGTGCCTTCGTAGAGCGACCGGGAGGTTAATATCAGAGGGCAACGACAGAACATACCTATCGCGCACTGCACCCTTAAGTCCTCAATTCAGCCATCACATTTTGCTTAGAAATAGCTGGATCTATTAAATCAATCATTTGAACAAAGCCGCAAAAAAACAATTCCGTACAACACAAACAAGAGGGGCACCTTCAGCAAGCGTTGCGCACAGGCTCCTTTTACAGTGCTCGGCCAAGATCTCTCCGATAACCACAAGAATACGGGCGACCGCCATGCGCGTCATCATCCGAAGCCGGCACAAGAACGTTGCATTTGCACAGTGGAAGCGGATGAGCAAACCGCCTTTGTGCCATCAGTTTTAGTTACTGAGGGCCACGAAACTAGGTAGTCAATTCTGGAGGAACGGTTAACGCACTTGACCGTACGGTTGACCCGCTGTAACCCGATTAGGGTCCATTACATGTCATTGAGACTCCTTGTGTGTCTTGGGTCAGCCTTGTGAGATCGTTTGGAGTCCGATACTTGAAAATATGTTTTCATACTGTCTTATTGGTCATCAATTAGAACGTTTCCAGTATGTATGACGTTCCACCAAATGTCGCCGTATGGTTGGTAGCTAATCCCCGATGTCTACTACTGGTTTGTTGTTGATGTTGACGATGGAATATCACCATGTACTAATATGTAGACTCATATGTCAACCTATCCAAGGCGAGATGACCCGAGAAAAATCAGTGGTGCGTGTCATGACTACATAAACCATACCATTGCATACACCATTAACTCGTAATTCTCACTCCATATTTTCGGCTCATGTACTATCGTTATTAGACGATTAAAGCGTACATTACGCCCTTCTGTTCTGTCTTCCTTCTAATCTCAACCTGGAACTACTCGACTCACGCAACAATTTAATCGTCTAATAAAGAAATGGATCATATTCTCCGACCCACGGTTTTTGATGCTGATCCTCACTCATCAGATGGCACGAAACGATGGACTCATTGGTTCCGTACCTTCAAAGCTTACGTTAACTCAATCAAACCTGAAGGTTTAAATAAATTAGAAACTCTCATGGGTCACATTGACCATACAGTGTATGACTTCATTGCAGAATGCAGCGACTACGATTCTGCGATAACCCTGCTGGAAAAAGTTTATATCCGCCCGAAAAATATCGTGTATGCACGTCACCTTTTAGCTACATACAAACAAGAACCTGGTCAATATGTCGACCAGTTCGTTCAAAAACTGAAGTAACTTGCTAAGGACTGTGAAGTTGAAGCAGTATCTGCTGTGGAGCATACAAACGAAGCAGTCCGGGATGCCTTGATAACCGGACTGCAGTCAAATACCATTCGGGAGAAACTACTAACGTGGCATGAATTGGACCTTGACAAAGCCCACGAAGCCGCACGAGCTCTCGAACTTGCACAAAAACAATCACAAGCATACGTATACAGACAACCCGTTACTTGTTCCGTGTCTACTCCTTCGTCCATTGTTACTCCCGAAACAATAGTTTCTGCCGCTACACAACAACAAACATTTTACTTTTGTGGGAACCCCAAGCACCCTCGTTATAGGTATCCCGTTAAAGAATCAGTGTGCAAAAGTTGTGGGAAAATTGGGCATTTTCAACGCGTCTGTAGGTCAAAAACCTCGAAATATCACGTGGGTTCAGCTCAAGACTCCTCAATCTCTTCGTTATTTTGTGCCGCTGCTCCCAATTGCCTATCTAAAACTACAACAGATATTTTGGTCAACGGCGTTGTTGTCCGAGCTCTTATTGATACCGGCAGCTCCAGAAGCTTCGTTTCTTCATCAGCCCTACAAACTCATAACTGGAAACTATTTCCGTACGATTCTGTGATAACAATGGCGTCAACGATACATTCATGTTCTACCAAAGGTTATTGCCTCGTGTCCATTCAGTACAAGGATGCTACATACGAACGGTTCAAACTTTGTGTATTACCGAACCTCTGTGCAGACGTCCTTCTCGGACATGACTTCCTGGGGTACCATGATAAAATTGAAATTCCATTCGGTGGCCAACGGGGCACCCTAACTGTATGTGGTGTAACATCCGCGAAACTGGAATCTCCATCGTTATTCACTAATCTTGCTGCGAATTACAAACCGATCGCCACGAAATCTCGTCGTCATACACCGGAAGACGAACAATTCATACTAACCGAAGTAGACCGAATGCTCACCGATGGTATAATCGAAACATCGAATTCCCCATGGAGAGCACAAGTGCTCGTGACGCGCAATACGAATCACAAAAGACGTATGGTGATAGACTACAGCCAGACCATCAGTCGCTTCACCTACCTTGACGCTTATCCTTTACCAAGACTGGATCAAATGATTGAAACCATCGCACGCTATACCGTCTACAGTACACTGGATCTCCAGAGTGCATATCATCAGGTTCCGATAATCGAGTCAGATAAACCATTCACAGCATTCGAAGCCGGCGGGAACCTATACCAGTTTCGGCGCATTCCCTTCGGAGTGACAAACGAGGTTGCGTGTTTCCCACGAACGTTAAACAACATCATCAAAGCCGAACAAGTGAAAGACACATTCGCTTATATTGATAACGTTACGGTATGCGGTAAAACGAGATATGAGCATGACCGTAATCTTAGGCATTTCCTCGATATCGCTAAAACATACAACATTACTCTGAACCACACAAAAAGCAGCTTCGCAATTGAAGAGATTACTCTCTTGGGTTACAAGGTCTCCAAAGGTATTATAAAACCTGACCCAGAACGCATGCGCCCTATAAGAGAACTCCCAATTCCACAGAACGGGAAATCGCAGCAGAGCCGTTGGTCTGTTCGCCTACTATTCGCAGTGGCGTTTTCTGACAAAATCCATCCGTTGGTTAAAAACAAAATATTTCCTCTTCCGGAGAATGTCCGAACAGCATTTGAGAACCTTAAGCACGAATTAGAGAATGCGATGGTCGTTACTGTCGACTACAATATCCCTCTCGTCGTCGAAACCGATGCGTCCGACATCGCTATTGGTGCATCCCTGAGCCAGGGTAACCGGCCGGTCGCCTTTTTCTCCAGGACCTTGACTGCAAGCGAGAAAAATCATTCTGCTGTCGAAAAAGAAGCATATGCTATCGTCGAAGCGATCCGCAAATGGCGCCACTATCTCCTCGGGAGACATTTTAAACTGATTACGGATCAACGTTCGGTCGCTTTTATGTACGGGAACCAACAGAAGAGTAAAATAAAGAATGACAAGATCGAACGGTGGAAAATCGAATTGGCAGGGTAAAACTACGACGTCGTCTATAGACCAGGAACGGATAACCGCGTTGCTGATACCCTATCTCGTAACCTCTGTGCCAATATTGCTGGGACGGAAAAACTTGAAGAGCTTCACAACATATTATGCCATCCCGGTGTCACGAGATTTGCACATTATGTTCGTTCTAAGAACCTTCCCTTTTCAGTCAGCGATATCCGACGTGTGGTGTCTAACTGTTCCACATGCTCCGAACTCAAACCAAAATTTTGTAACACTTTTCGTGGCCAGCTTATCAAAGCCACACAACCTTTTGAACGTCTTAGTATCGACTTTAAAGGCCCACTTCCCTCAAACACTCGTAACAAGTACCTTTTAACAATCATTGACGAGTATTCTCGATTCCCCTTTGCTTATCCTTGCGCCGATATGTCCTCTTCCACTGTGATTCGTTGTTTAAGTCAACTGTTTTCACTATTTGGTATGCCTGCTTATATTCACTCAGATCGCGGTTCTGCGTTCGTGTCAATTGAACTCAAACAATTTTTGTTCGATAAAGGCGTTGCCACTAGTCACACCATTGCATATAATCCACAATGTAATGGTCAGGTTGAACGACTTAATGGTACCCTTTGGAAGACCATTTGCCTGGCTCTAAAATCACGCGGCTTGCCTACCACACATTGGGAGGTTGTCCTTCTTGATGCTCTCCACTGTATCAGATCCCTATTATGTACTAGTATCAACTGTACCCCACACGAACGTTTAATGCCATTCACACGACGATCAGCCAACGGTGTCTCCCTACCTACCTGGCTAACTGTATTTGGGCCGATCCTTTTAAAACGCAATGATCGAGTCTCTAAATATGACCCTCTGGTAGAGGAAGTGGAACTCGTCTCTTGTAATCCAGAGTACGCCCATATAGTTCGTCCAGATGGCAGACATGAAACCGTACCCTTACGCCGCTTGGCCCCTAAAGGCAACGACATGATATCCGATAGAACTGGAACCAGTACATATCGCCGAACAAGATGAGCCTCATGCAACACCATCAGTCCACCGTGATTGCTCAGAAACTGAACTCTTGCCTATTAACGATGCCTCATCATTCCATTCTAGTGCAGACCCAGGAAATCACTTGGACATTCTTATCCGACAACAGCGCACTCACCCATATAATCTGCGCAACAGAGAGGCGCAGAGAAATCCACGTAACTACCACAGCTTTTATTTTTTTTACACTCGTTCGCCGCAAAAGTACACACTTATTCCAAGGCGGGGAGAATGTCATGACTATATAAACCATACCTTTGCATACACCAGTAACTCGTAATTCTCAGCTCATGTACTGTCGTTATTAGACGATTAAAGCGTACATCACGCCCTCCTATTCTGTCTTCCTTCTAATCTCAACCTGGGTCTACTGGACTCACGCAATAGTGCGGCAGTGCGTGCCCTGGGCTCGAGGCAGCCCAGTGATTGAGGCGTGTTGGGGGAGTTACGTGTTTGGAAACTTACCCCACCATCTCGACTGCTTCTGTCTAGGTTTGGTCAACCTAACGGTATCTTAGTCCCCTCGCTTCGTTCGGGTTGTGTACAGCCGGGCATCTGAAGTGTTTTACACCTGGCTGATCATTATTTTGTCATTTTATCGCGTGATCTCAGCCTTTAAGGGTCGCAGTTTAATGGCCAATTTACATCAATTACAAAGTGCAGTCGATGTGATGCACGTTTTGAAGGAACGAAACGGCCACATTGGGAATCACACTGTTTCTTTTTCGCTTCTGAGGGTTTTCCCGAAAGGATTCGTGAGCGAAATGGATTACGCACGCGGAGATTGTTTTGCTGACGAGGGCCTGCCTCTTATGCTCGGAGTGCGACACCGGGAAATGATTGGAGCGTTTCGGTTAGAAATCTTAGCGGTTTCTAGGTCACCAAACAGCCTTCACCCAGAAGCCAAGAGGATGGCTTTTTCAATAAAACTAATTGACAGTGCCGCAATACAAGCTCGAAGCGATGCTTAAAAGTTTCAGCGTGCGGCGCCATTGAAGATGTAGTGTTAAACGCCCTAACTACAAGTGATAATTTAATGAGAAGATCTCAGACGGACCCTAAAGACCCATCCTTTGTTCGTTTGTTAATTTGTTTTGCGCGTTGTTTTTGCCCGGTATTCTTAACGCAGTGGTCAGGTATGGGCTGTTTAGCTGCAATACCGCAGAAAACTTTCCTGACATGTTGATTCCCTTTGGCATTTTATTTACTTCAGCATTTTGGCACACAGTAAGAACAATTGGAAAAGTGTGTGTGTTTACTTAATAGTGGGACAATTGTGTGTTAGGTCGAGCGTTTTGTCAGTCTGTGTTGCGATTGCGTTCCATTGTGTTTACTTATTGTTCTTTCTCAATCTTGGCAGCCAGGTGATAAAAACCCAAGAGCCAACCTCTTATTCCCGTTCTCTGATCGTGGTGACTAGGAGCCACTAGTCGACCTGCGCAGAGTTCGCGTTGCCAAGTTACTTAAAGTCCCGAGGAATTGAAACCGATGAGGCGGTAGTATTTCGTGTCGACATCTTGGATAAACTCTCATTGTCATTGGCTTAGGAACAGTGGAAGATTCATGAAAACGGAGATCACTACTGGGATGGTGTCGAATCATTACCGCAGTTTTTTCGTATCCCAGGAACGACGATTGGCAAAACAAAAAACCTAGGGTCAGTATACACCGCATGCACGGCTACAGCTATGGAGAATGAAAACGATGTCGCCGATGTTGCGCAAGTTATCTGGCGTCTAAATCATACATGTGATCTCTTTTTGCATACCGGATTACCACAACTAGTTGGTCCTAACAGACCGTAGGAAGTTTACAGTTGTGTGGTTGACACAGCCAAAGTCGGGTTCTCTTGAGAAATTGCTGTGAAGCAAATGTTCGTTTTGATTCTGAACGACAGGTACAATGAGTCTAGCTAAACAAAGTGTGCCGTGCTCGTGATGCGTATTTTTAACTGTACGGCAGTGAAGTATCAGTGTCAGCACTGATGTTGCTGTTTTTTATAATGTATTTATAGTTGTCTCGCCCACCTGAAGTATTATGTAGCATCGGAAAACTACCCACAGTTAGCCCTAATTGTGCTTCTAGTGTTCGGCTCATGGCACTGTGATTTAGACCTAAGGTTGCCGCGATGAGTTCGTTTTAACTTTTTCTTTGTTCTGCCGTATTCGCCATATTTACCCACTTGCTTTTTCTGTTTTAGCAATAACCACCGATTCGCGCAGCAACATGTCGTTTCGTCTCGCACCATCGGTCATGCGATTTCGACGGATATGGACAGACTCACTGTCCTCGTACCTTTCAAGCTTTTGCTTCATAGCCTGTCGACCTCAGCATACAATTTTATCGACACCCGAAAACATAACTATCCATCAAGTCCCACGGATGTTTTGCAGCCTTCCTTCTGACAAACGGCAATGCTGGAATTGTAACCGTCCAGTACGGGACAATGACTTTTTTTGCGAGTGCGGCAAAATTCAGCCTGTGGAACAGAATTGGACTTACTTTGAAGCCCTTGGTTATGGTGAACCCACAGTTCATGTTGACCTTGCAGACCTGGCGCAGCGTATGCGTGAGATGCAGAAACGTTTGCATCCAGATAAATTTACGCGTACCACGCCTTACGAACAAGAACTTGCTGCCGGTGCCGCCACTTTCGTAAATCGTGCGTATGCTACGTTAGAATGCCCTGAAAGTCGTTTCGCTTACTTTCTGTCCCTGCATCATCCCTCAGAGGACGCGTCATCAAATACGGACATTCTGGACCCAAACTTCCTAACTGAAATGCTCGAGCTCAATGAAGAGATTGAAGAATTTTCAGAATTGCTTACTGCAGTTAAAGAGAAAAGGCATGAGGCTTCCAAGTTATCAGTATCATTGAAGGAGTTGCTTCATAGAATTTCAAAGGACTTAATGACAGAACGTACCAAACTAGTGACAGCTCTCGATGAAGCTAAGTGGAAGGATGCTCAAGCTTTACTCAATAAGTGTAGGTACCTTTCACGAACTCTTGATCGGCTCAAAGAATATGAGCTGGATTGGCGTAGAGTTGGTATTACAGTTGATATTCCTCCGCATTAATTTCCTCCCTGGTTTCTAGTTCGTCCTACCTAATCATTCTGTGATACACTAGTCCCCGTGTTTGCTTTGTACACAGATTCTATTAATAACTGTGTTTGTTTACTAGAAACACGTCTTTCGTTTTTAAAAAATCCGGATATCCTTAGAATATTGTTTCTCTGTGACGGGTTGCCCTAACCCTAACCAACGCGTTCGAAACCCATGATGCCAATTGCATTTGTATCCTTTTTTCTTGAGTCTCCTACTTGGTGATCCCGTTTTTTTTCAGTGTACACTTTTATATTGTTCATTCCTTTCAATTAAATTAGTGGACTACGCCTTGTATGTTCTCATGCGGTCCTCGTTGCGTTATATACCCTATACGTAAGTAGACTCCCGTCTGGCAGTCCACAACGGCGTTTTCGTCAGTTATGTCTTGTATAGCATCCTCCTGAAGAGTGACTACTATCTGACGGTCGAATAACTGTCGTGTCTTGCTGACGGTGGTGCAACTTCTATGGAGACAAAGGAAGATTATTCCAACCGCATTTATAGGGTCAGCACAGTGTTTCACAAGGTCACACTAGGGTCTTCCTGAGGGGCGAGAAAAGTCGAGCTATAAATGTTCGATCCAGATTAGTTGACATTCTGATCAATCAAGGCATATCTTCGTTTGGTCCGTACCCGGCACGTGACACATCCGTCTAATCCAAGCGATATTCGGTTATTAGGAGCGGCTAACCTCCTTACAATAACGCCCCTCCCTTTGTCAGTTTTCTTATGGGTAGATTGCTTATCATCCTGTCATTGTCCAAGGTCGTGATTCAGGATGGTTCTGACGAAGGTGGTGTGAATCCAGTGCAGCAGTACGACTTTCAGATTTGAACAACTGGCATATGTGAATGACGTTTTTTCTGTACTAACACAGATTGGTGGGGTCTATTGGGCAATCGACCCTCTGCAGAAACACCAGTCTTCGCTTTGGACCCTGGTCTCTATCCAGCAGCTCTGGTAAAATCCGTTATAAACTCATGGAAAATTTACTTTCACTCTGTTTCATTTGTTCTTTTCGATGAATAGCGTGGGAATGGTTGTGTGGCAATGAAACACTGATGTTTTCTTAGATGATGAATACACTATTTTCCATTGGGATGGAAGCACTTTGCAAACCACTTTAACTCACTGTTGGCTCTAACGAAAGCCCGTACGCTTTCGTTGTTCGGCCTATTGTAGCGTCTTCCACGACAGAAATCACGCAAGGACTCTCCGTTGCATTTCCAAAGCTGTTGGTGAAGGGTTTGGAGCAGAATTCTTATTTAAGTTCGGACTCACTTGAAATAATATAAGCTGCTGTTCTACCTGTTGCCACCACCTGGATGAAGTTCGCCCGTCTTTGTGCGGAAGACTTATGTTGGATGTGGTTTGCGAACAGCTGTGAGTAGCGCCTAGTCCACATGATTTGTCTATTTCGATACTGTTTTAAGAGTATAATCAACTTATCCTTGATCGTTTTTCCTGAGGATATACGACTACTTTGCACTAGAAGATCCCTACCCTTCTCTTTCCAGGCTGCTGAGGTTTTCGCTAATAGTTGCAGAACAGTCATGTGCCGCTATGTACTACTGGTGTGGTACCCTCAATCCTATTACTTAGTAGACTGCACCTGTGAATTCCACATGTTCGGTCTAGGTGGGTTTGTGCTCAGGGTCTACTAGGGGTGCTTTTGCTTAGGATATCACCTGTCGCTTACTCCGGTTTTTCTTTGAGGACTAAAGTAACAGTACCGTATGGTGCTGATGCGTCATAACCATATGTTGTGTGCATGCTACGCCCCATTTGCTTAAGCACGCTGAGTCCGGCCTGGTGAAGTATGAGTGAACGTGAACATTATCCCAAGGTAGGTATGAAGCACGGTGTGTCCTCTTGGTGGGTATGCAAAACCAAGTAGAACGTCGGCTGTTTACTGATCCTCGACGTCACAAGCCAGCACCGATAGACAATGCTTTGTGTGATGTCCGAAGTAGCTCATTTAGCACGCCAGTCGTTCCTTAGCGAGACAATGCTAGTTGAAATACCGCTACTGTCTTCTTTCTTCGGTTGCACTGTGTTTAGTTGGCTTTCTGATCAATACTTTACAAATCCCCTCCATATCTATACTCCCTTAAGGTTGCAGAAGGACGGCAGTTGGGAAGAGTTCTACTGTCCGCTGGATCTACAGCACCATGTGCATCTTGTATTCTTTGAAATCCAGCTGGTTCGATGTGATAAAAGGCTTGTACGAATCTCTTACTGGAATCATTTTTAAATTCGTCCTCTATGGGCAACTAAACTACGTCTCCAAGAGAGGTTACCGGCAGGCTAAAAATGGTCGTTTTATCCGACGAGTTAATATGTACTCTGGGCATGTTTTGAGCTCGCCCTATTCTCTGTTCCATTCAACACATTTTGAACAGGGTGGCAGCTACTCGGTGCTTCACATACGACGATCTGTGAGATGCCTTACAAAATAAGTCCCGTCGGCACGGCTTAGGTACCGCAACATACAGTTTGTTGATTTTCTCGTTTTCATTCCTGCGGTCTTACCAACTGCACTTGTCATTCTGGTCGACCATAGTCTAGTCCACCAGTTGTTGTGTTCCGCAACGCTGAGTTAGCTGAGTAAAACATGCGTTGCAACTGACTCCCGCCTGGTTTCCGTGATTGGCTAAGACCTTTGCTAAACAGTAAGACACTTGACATTTGGTTCTCCGCCGTTCGAACTGCTAGTAAAGCTGCTTAGGTCTGAACAATTAGGAGTGTCAGCAGTTGTGGAACGAATGATCGGGCGATGTGCGAGTAGCCCTTGCCTTGTGTGTTTTTGGCGTTTGTTGGCATCGAGGCAATGACAGCAACAGGGTGAAACCAAACATCGTGACATTCTGTGATGAAACGAAATGTATCATTGACAATCTGGTCATTCACTTGCAAATGAAAATGCTGACGCAGTTTGCTTGTAGCTTCTTGGATGTGTCTCGTATCAAAGCTACGTTCGTGAATACAAATCCTCTCAGGGTATTGCGAACTTTTCATCGGTAAATGAAACCGTGAAGTGAGGTTGATTAGTTTATCATCTCCACATTCAGACGTCGTCGGGTTATCGACTGCCTGTACGAACAGTAACATGAAGAAGCTTTGCCGATGCAAGTATTGTCATCCATCAACTGATGGAAAAGATAATAGGAAAAACACGCGAACAATGCACCAGACCATATGTATTGAGCGTCTATATTTGATCTGCGCTGACTATGCCACTGAGTTCCCAGTTTTGAACTTAGCAGAAATCTCTCGTTTGTGAATTTGCTCGATACATCTGACGTTTTCTACTTGTGCCCGTGTGTTGTTCCGCTTTCAGTCCGCTTGTAGTTCAGTGTACGGAAGTGAAACATTAGTGTCGCACCCGTGCTGCTGTCTGTGATGATAATGGTACTTCCGTAAGTAATCTAGTGCCTTTAGAGAGAACCTCGATTGTGAATCCTCAAAGCAACAGTTTCAGTATCCGGATATGGAGGCTTGAAGTGACAAATGTGACTTCTGGCAAATATTTTTATTGGTCTGTCATTACTGATTTACACTTCTTTTCGCCGATCGAACCAGCGGCGGGGTCAGCATGTTTTTTATTGGTAAGTACAGCTTTCTGGACGTCTGGCGGTCACCATCTCTTGGTTCTTCACAGTTAATCCTCTGAATGTAATCTCAGTTCCAAACACTTATTTGCCTTATTTTAGGGGGTAGGAGTAAGTTTACGATGGAAAATGATGTGGGATTTATTCGTGTTGATGTGAATTTCTACGTCCACCATCTTTGTTGCTATTTGCACCCAAAACTTAAGGCTTCAAAATCTACTTATACATCAGACGGACCGTGTACAAAGTTTGTTTTACTGGTAGAAGCACGTATGTTGCGCCATTGAACTTGGGGGATCGCAGTACATCGTCACCTCTTCAACACGATCAGGGTATTTGCCGAGCGATTTTTGTCTGCTAAGCGGTCCTTACTTTACTTATTGTTGTCTAAAATATTCTATCCAGAATTCAGTCTTTGGCAGCTTCATGTTCCATGTTTCCGGCCATAAAACCGCTTTGTGTAGAGATTGTAGAGTTGGTGATGAATGACAATTCATTTTGCACCTGTTGTTCGGGTCAGTATGATACCACATTAAATGACAGCGGACGTTTGCTGCGATAACTTCGTAGGTCGCGGATTAGAGGCAATAAATTTAAAAAAACAATGGACAGAAACTGGTTGGTCCGTTCCTACAGGTTGCCTGATTAACACCAGATTAGGCAAAGACTTTACTTCAGCAGTTTTTGGACACAATCAGGTTTGATGTGATTTGATCAGCAGAGCTCCTGTCATCACTGAAATCTTGGGGTTGCCCTTAGAGACAAATGCCCAGCGGAACTTGCAGAGGAACATGTCAGGACAACAGCCGTCTAGTCAGTTCTCGATCGGTCGATGGCCAAGCATCTGTATGACACGAGCCATGAGGCAAATCTAATGAACTCATTCTGAATTTTAATTTTGAGTCATACACAAACCCCGGACAAATGAGGCGCTCCTGATTAACCCCGACTATGTACGCAGAAACTGTCGAAGTAGACGGCCTGTTTATTTTGACACTTGTATGTTCATTTTGGCTTATTCATGTTTAGTCCCGTTCACACTTTCCCTTGCATACTCATTGCTGTCATCCACAGTGTGCCTAGATGGTTGTAGTCACAGACTGCTCAACGCACCGATTGGCTCCACTCATGATTCACTGTCTGACCAGAGGCCAATGTCTGTCGTCTTCCAGTGTATTTCAGTTTTACTGTGACCTACTGGTAAACGGTCTGTTCTCGCCCCATTGCGTTCTATGTACGGGACATAATATATTGGCGTTGATGTTCTGCGCAGTGTCCCGTTAAATTCCTACGGTTGTTCAGTTCTGGATGGTTCCAGTTCTTCAACCGGCAGCTGGTGGTTGGGATGCCTTGAAGGCGACTCACTGGTTGCATTCCTTTTCTACCAATCTGAATACTTCAATTAAACTTAGTTAACAAGGTAGGTTGAAACTGTTACATCTTCATCTGGGTACAGATGGCCGAAGGGTATTTAACCCGATGAGCCTCCGCGAGAAGTCCACTTTGAAGGGAGACTTGACGTTGTTGGATAAACAACGGGGCCTATGGCTGGGTGCATACGTAGTCAGAGCCACACGTAGAGCCAATTTTGTGGTGAAACCTTTGACAGTTTCGTTTCACAGCTCCTGTGTCCCGCCCCTGAAGTGTGCACACTCAAAGGAACAGGTTTCCGCCTACAGACCACCAGTAAGCTGGGTATGCGAACCTAAAGCATTGCTTCAGTAAGTGGATTATGACTTCCTTGTCCAACTCCTGCATCTCTGACGTTTTTCACACAAACGAGTCTCTGCGATTTCATTCTATTGAAGAGTAGATTACAGTAGACAGAATGAGTGAAGGCGCTGGGAAGTTGTTCAGTGGCAACATGTAGACGGCTACTGTTAATCGTTAAATATACATTCTAACTGTTCGTTTCACCAACATCCAGTAATGCTTCAACAATTGAAGAAACAAGCGGTCCCGATTAGGATTATCTATTGAGAGGGACTACTGCGCATATTTTGCTAGTAGGTGGAATGAGTTGCTGAGAGTTTGGACTGAGCAACAGCAGGTTGGTGGTCTTTGCTTTTTTCGCTGAGCCATGCAATTTAGCTCCAAATGTTTCATTACCATGAGCTTGTCATGTAGCGGTGCGCCAACGGTCTGTAGCAGATCAAGAATGTTCTAACAACAGAATGTCAGAATCCGTTTACTGGCAACCTAACTGGTTTGAGTCCTGCTACTTACATGACCGCTACTGTCTATAACTGGATAGCCTGGCCTGGTTTTATTACTCTTTCTTCTTGTGAGTCGTGTGACTACTTGGTAAAAAAAGCATGCAACAGCCTAACTGTTTGCTGTGATATATTCGACTTCCTACTGAATGATCGCTTAGCTGAAATTACGACGTTCGGAATGGAGTTTCTCACATTTTTTGTGCATTTTTCCCAGCGGCAATCCACGTTTAGCAATACACAAATAGAAAAAATAGTTGTATTTGGAAAATGTTTTGTGCTCAAGGGTAGGTAGTCATTCGTAGGAACTGGAAAACAAAGATGAGAATTATTTCTAGTTAGACTTGGCTTGTTAATATCGAACGAATTATTATGCCACATGACGTAACCCGAAGATCTGTGTTGCATAACACTATGGTTCATGATGGCTCATTTTGCGATATAAACATTTACTGTACCCTTTATTCTCAAACAGTTTGTTGGAAGTAATTTGTTCACTTTCCCAGCGCACCCTGTCACAACCAGCGTAAACCTGAAAGCACACCTGAAGTACGGCGAAATTTTATTTTACAGGTGCATCAATTATAAGGAGAACTATATCCAACGCAGACATCCCAACTATGGACCCTCGGTGTTTGGCATTACTCGATTGCAGCCTTCAAGGCGTCCACCGAAGCTAATCCTATGCACTTTTATCTATCCTTTTTTGCCATTTCTACGCTTGCGTTCCACTTCTCCAGTGCATCCTCATCCTTCCTGACCTGGTGTATTGTTTCGTAGCTTCAGTCGTTCATCAAACCAGCTTTGATGACTGCCAGATCTATACCACAGTTATGAGGATGGTTTTCCAGGAGGTGGATTTTGAAACTACGTCAACAAAACTCCCGGGTTTCTAGTTCAGCTTCGATTCGGTAATCTGAATAAGCGTTACTTATGAACCCTAGAAAGAGAAGGAACTCCGTTTGGCGGATGCTCCCGGGTCACGCTTCGTACCTTCTGTACCCCACAGTTTACAAAATGCACTGATCACTTACATCTTCGTGAGTGAAGACAGCTTCCCCGCTGTGATTTTTCGGATGCGCCTCAAACGTTTCGAAGGCGGCCTTTAACCGTGCACAGCAGTGGATGAAGTCCTCAAAGGTCACAAGGCCTGTTTGTGGATGCGCATATCGGAGTGAAATTGAATTCAGCACCAGATTGCTAAGTTGAAAACCTGAAACACAAGGACAAGAAAAGATTACGAACGGATTTCATTAAAGGGTACAATGCTAGTGTTAGCCAGTATACTCCGCTACAATAAAATAATCAAGGTTATGATTGTTCTTTATTTAACTTGCTTGCTTGAGCAATAAATGTTTGTCGATTGTTCTCAGTATGATACTGGGACCTGTGCTACTGTAGCCGGCGGTATATAGGGATGTTCACATTCGAGGCACAATAACGCGAGGTCACTTTCAAGGTGGCAGACGCTGTAGATTCACACGAACGTGATTTACCTTGGTCAAATTTTAGCGCTAAAATCCCCTTGCAGATTCAGTTGAGCCTAAAAGAACCAAGACTGTTATCTGACGGAGACTCTACTGACAGCTTGATACAGTTGCGTTTTCTCAGTCATTTTTAAGCATGACGTTTACCTTAAGAAACGTATTTGTCCTATCAATAGTAGAATGGCAGAAATCCACAAGCAGGCAAACGAAAAAGTCGAAAAGTGCTTTCAAAGGCCCAACTGGAGATATTGGTCACATCATCCATGCTTTATGCCAGTATAGTGAGCCGAAGCCTGACCCAACCGGTGTTTTGGAAACTTAGTTGATTCGGGTTAGCGACAAGACCAAGCATCCCTAAGGTTACTCAAGCGCCTTCACTTCTTACCTGCTCTCTCTTCGCTTCATTTTCGTTACTTATTGGTCTTCCTTCAAATTAAACCTCCTTTTGTCGGTACTAACAGTTCATGGGTGAAAAACCTACCTCCCCTCTTAATTTGGGCAGTCTGACAGCAGCTCAGCCTTAATGTCTCCTCTGGGTTGTGTCCCATCTGGCTGCAGAAAGAAAGGTTTAGTGGTCAAGCTACGCCTATCCTGTTGGCTGTCGATCAGGTGGCAGTCAATCTCTTCGGCGTTCTGGCAGTTGGCTTGCTAACGTTTCTTCGCTATGCGAGGTGACATCATCAGTGTGCGATTAGGTTGGTAATGCCTACACTTCCACTTGCGTTTATGCAGTTTCTGAAGAGCATTTGACGGCTGCAATGGAATTGGCTGTTTGGAGATTGGCTAGTGCGTAGCTTGATCGGTCCTTTTGGAACTAGGGTTGCTTCGTGTTCTTATTCACCTGTATCCGGTTGGTTCGTTGATTGGTCTATTTCGTCTTTCTTGTATGTCGTATTCCAGCCGGTCTTTTTGTCATTCGATTGGTGGACAGAATAGCTTTCATTTTTAGTAGTTTTCTTTTACTTGATTGGTCCACCTGTTTTGTTGTGGCTCTTGACCGGTTCCTAGGGTACCTTTATATTTGACGCCAACTTCATTTATTATTTTGATTCACTGATTCATTTTCGGGTTGGGTTCCCGTGGTCATGATTTTATCACATATTAGAGCAGTTAGTTTTTCTTCAGGGATATGCTCGAACATTTTGGACTCCAGCACACTCAGAACAATTTACACGGAACTAGAACGGAAACTATTTTTTCCATTTTCTCCATACAGACCATTGGAAACCTGAAAAATGCCCTTTACAGGTCCATTGAGATCTGTCTCTTGCAACCTCTATAATCCAACACGATAGTAGTTGTTGTTAGCAGGTTACTTTTTAGCACGGATGTCAGTATTTCATTCTTTCAATTTTTCTGTTCAAATTCAATTTTCGAAATCGGTTATTTATATTTGAATGCGCGAGATGGCAAGGTATCTCCTCATACAATTCATTTGACAGAACAAGACTAGGTCCAAGAGAACTGTCCGAATTTCTGTCATTAAAGGGTTCAACGAATCGATGTGGGTGACTTTATAATATCCTTCTCAGATTTCGTGGGTTTCTCTTCTATGCACGGTTCTCAATATGTGCAATGCCTGTGATTTCTATAGCCAGGGAAGCAGCCATGGCGGGCCCTTCAGTAAAGGGTGAAGGGATAGACTGATGTTAGCGCCACTGATTTGGCCGCTTAGATATAGTAAATAGTGCACAACCGAGTAAACATATGTTCCGGATTCCGCAGCGTTAACGTACTTCTACCTGTAGTGAGTTTGTACACTAATTTGGCACGTCGTTGTTATGGCGCAGCCACGGTTACACCCTTTATTTCCCAGTGATTTTTTTGAGGGAGTTTGTGTATACAGTGTTTATCGATCCCTCGGAGAGACGGATTTGCCTCTTAGGACGAAACCTTTACAAAAACGTTGGCGAAAATAAGCTTGTAAGTTTCATTTTAAGATTAACTTACCAGCAAGTTGTAGTGTTTCACGTAACTGGCAGGCAGTCAGCCCACCACCCAGGCCTTCTTCGGTCATCAGATAGGCGTGCTAAATTAAAAGGCCAGTTGAAAACAGACAGAAGAGGTTCCAGTTGATGAGTCTTGTCACTTTATTGGACTTTGACAAGTATCGCCTAATTCACATATTTCTTCGCTCTGATCCTATTGTTAAATGGCTATCGGGCCATTCCGATATAGGGCTTGAATGGTAACTTAAGGATAAGCTAAAATTACACTTTTTTGAGTGATTTGGGTTTAGGCTTGTAACTAGAAGAACTAATTTGCAGCCTGACGTATTTAAACCACAAAGTCAAAAGTATATATTATACTTACAGTGGATGGTAGTCAGATCAGGTCAAATGTTGGGTGTGCAAATTGCAGTTAACCCGACTGTGTTCGCCTGTTGTGGGTGGCGCATTATATAGGACCTGCCACTCGACACATAGGGGTATGCTATGAGCTGATTACTTGTATCCACCTCGGCGCTGGCCACCAAACTGGTGCTTTAATTGCCAGTATGAATAAGCAAGTGAGCTGAACATTCTTACAGGATTTTGACTGAGGATGCATGGGTTCAGTGACCTTGCTGGTCCCCTCCACTTAGCTGACCTTTCGAGTTGTTAGGTGAGCACCATCTTAGTGGCCGTTACTGCGTGATAACGCAAGCCACGCGTAACCTTGTGAAACGTCGCCCACACGAGTCTTCGCGCAGTGCTTTTGATCTGCTGAATGTAGTCCTCGAATGTGTGTAAAAAAAACCGGGATAGTATTAGCCCTTTCACTACTAATAGTCAAGCTGTTATGCAAATAAATTACTTTGGAGGTAAGCGTTTACTTTTTTCAACCATTCCTCATGGCCAGTTAGGTTACGTGGATATGATCGGCGGGACTCCTTGCGTAGGATAGACTCTGGTGTAAAGTTTATGATTACATATCGTGCGACAGTGGAGTGAAAGCTAACCAGCTACAATGGAATCAGTCTAAGATTCATTGATAGCACCTTACGCGTTCTGTCTGAAAATCAGCACATCATATTATCTTATACAAATGTAGCTTGGGATCTACCATTAGGTCCTCCCTCATTTTTGTTGACCATAGGGCTGATGGTCAAACGGACTGCTCTTGTGAAAATGTTCTGAATTCATGTCGCACTCTGGTGAGTCCAAAGTACAATATAACTTAATTCTTGCATATGGCGCCGTGTCATACGTCTTCATAAAATCAATGATTTTGCCTTCTCACTCAATTAATATAAAGTGGTAAGGAGGTGATGTCTTGCTACGAAGGTAAGGGAACGACAAAATAAAAGGCTTGGGGACCACTAGTTTAGAACAGTGTATTATCCCTGAGTGATGAGCAAGTCCCACAGTTCAAAATCTCCCCCATGATTGATACTAATCTACACTTGCCAGTTAGTTTTGTGTCGATTGTGACCCATCGTTTTTTTGCAAGCAAGCTTGGCACAATTTCGGGCCCACACGTGGATTATCGTGTTTGATTACGTTCAGACAAGTAACAGTGCAAACTATACAAATACCATGAGAAGGTCAGTTTGAATAAGCTAACGATCCACCACTGTTTTTTTCGCTGGTTACGATCCTCAAAGTGCAACCAACCTCGGCAAATGCACTCATTTGCATATCAATTTGGTTTTGACGGAGGACTCACCTGGAACCCAGCTGGATCTCTCGTTTATGATGTTCTTTAGCAGTAATGAGTAGTTTATACAATGTATCGCGATATCTCAAATATCGTACCAACTGAAACGTGAGACGGTCTGGTGCAGCACATTCAGTTGCTTAAGGACATCAATTGGGTTTCAAGTGAGTTTCCCGTCAAAACCAAAATGATACACAAATGAATGAATTTTTCGAAATCTGTCCAATTTGGGCACAAGTAGAACATAAAGTTGGCGGGAACTCGGGGACTGCGCCTACCCGATGAACCGCAAAAAGGGCGAAACTGGTCATGGATTGTCGAAGATTTTTCAGCAACCTTATGAGTAGCGTACAACCAATTTTCTTAGTTGAACTGTATCTTCAAAACGTGTTAAACACTAGGTCACTTGCATGCCGACTTGCAAAGGTGGAACTCCAGTGGATCTCTCTTGCACTTTGAATCACTACTTTCTTTTCAGTGTTTTGTGTCTAATGTGCATCGCAACTTCTGCCTCAAAGTTCAGTTGAACTGATATTCGAAACATCGGCGATATTGTTTGCTATTTTGTAATATCCAGAGCTTACCTGGCCTACCATCAGTTGTGATCTGTCTAAGCGGAAGTTTACAGGCCTGTAGGCCTGTAGTGCCGGACTCGTCGCATATAATTGAGCGGTTCTTGAGGTCATTACCGTCACCCTGGATAAAGGCCCGGAGACGAGACATGTCGATGGTTAGAGACATTGTGAGGCATAGCCCAGCTGCGCGCTTGCATCCAGGCTGGCGGCTTCAATGCATGGCTCCCATCCCGATTTCCCTGATGAAAAGTTCACTGACACCCATGTATTGACTCACCAATTATATCAGCTACCACCTCCAGCGAGTAGCTATCTACCTCAACCTTCCCAGATCATTGGTGCATGAAACTGTGGCAGCCATAGCCACTCTACAACAAGTATGTGGTTTTTAAAGCTAATAGTGATGAATTTAACGGTTGGGTCACCCGAAGGAATGCTCGTTTCATCTAGTTATCCCGCTGCTTTTGAACCAGAGAGAATTTTACCAGCTCCTAAAAGAATTTATGTAAATGCAATCATCTAAATGTATGCAGACTTACCTTCCATTGTTCGATGCGATTCCAAAATTCCAGTAGTTCTGAAAGTTCCATCCTACCTGAATGGTTGCTCTAAGCCCACACTTTGGTGAAGGATGTATTCTAACACGTGAAAACAACTTCAATCGCCAAGGTATCACCAATCATAAAACGCAGGTAATTCTCGGCATATTACATCGTTGAACAGCTCATTGAAGCAAACAGTGAGCTAATTTGAGTCGTCTGACAATTGAGCACGTTTACTCACCCGGCTGGCTCAGACCGGGTGATTCTCAGATGGGTATTTGTTAAGAAAAAACTAGTAATGTAACATATCAGAAATTCAGAAAAGTCCGAGACAAACTTGTCCTTGATTTAACCATGTGTTGACTTATTCATAAGTCGAAAGCTGCAAATTCAGTCATAGTAAACAGTCACTGATCATAGCACAGGGCCTGATCAATAGCATGCCAGAGATTGAAAATTCAGACAGACATAATTGGGAGCCGAGTCTCGAAAAATACAACGACAAGAAGCCAGTGGTCACTGTGCAGACTCAAAAGATGTGTATTAAGAATTGTGACCAAATCCCAACACAGTTTGACCATGTGGCGGTAGCCGAATCGCCTGCATGTATCAATATCTGACTAGACCAATAACCGCTTGATCCTCACTTGCATTAGTCGCGGAAACAGGGTTGTAGGCATTTGGTCATGTGAACGGCAGCCTAAAACTGCAATCTGCAGGTCCCACTACGCTCACTGGATGCAATCTTTCTTATGTTGCTAATTCTCAAAGATTTTCCATCGACTAAACAGAGAATCACATCGACTAATTTGCTTACTTAATGAGCAGAGGTTATTCGTATATTTCCTTTTCGCATTACATAGACTTTGGTAGTAGGATGCTTTAAGTAAAGATGGTAGACACCAATGACCACTGATCGAAACTGAGGCCTTTAGGAAGTCAACTAATCACTGGCATAAACCATCCACTTTTCAGTACATGGTTCCTGTGTGGTAATTTAGCGAAGGACGGTAACCTAAGCATCATAAAATTGATATCGACTGGAACCACCACTACTGGTTTATATATCAGCAATTTTCCACTTAGTTAACCTGTCTATCGCACAATCTGTGGCTATCCATGAAGTGTTTGAACTTTGTTACTGGCAGTTAAGCTACCCAGAACCATTTTTATGCGATTCCTTTGTGAAACATCGAAATATTAAATATCAGATTCACGTTACTGCAAAAGCTCCCGAAAAAGAGGCTCAGGTTGAGGTTTTTGTGAAATAGAAATAGGAACAATCCGTAAGCATTTATGCGGCTTGCGTTCAAGTAGAGTATACGTTGTTTTAATGTTGAAATATTATACGGGCCTGATGAGCATCAGACAGGGCCATACTTGTCCTGTTTTCCCTTTGGGCGTTGGCCAGTTCGTCAAGTACTACACTCGAGCCAAAACGTTTGAAAGCTACGAGTTTATTGCTTACTAAACGGCTTTGTTTCAGAAAGATGCTGTGGAAGCTCAGGTCTGTTTTTTTTAGTTTTTAATCCTATCTCAGCCTTTTTAAATTTTCGTGTTTTACGTACCACCTACCGGATTAATAGAGTTCCGAAAAATCATTCTGCAACTCAAGGTTAATGGGTTTACAATACATCAGAATAAGGCATACTGTGAATAGCGAGGTAACGGAATGGGTGCAAACTCAAGCTCTTGCCACTGTTCACCATATCAAATGAATTAGCTGTAATATTAGAATGTGTTAACTCTTTTGAGCGCTATATATTCAAACCGGTATCAAGGATACATCCATGGTAGCTACGAAGCTTCGACAAACTTCAATCGAGAACGGCTGAAAATTGGGAAGATCTGTGGGTAAAACCAATATATGTATGTCTTACCTCGCAAACGACTCTCGTT
Source organism: Opisthorchis felineus (assembly GCA_004794785.1). Taxonomy (NCBI): domain Eukaryota; kingdom Metazoa; phylum Platyhelminthes; class Trematoda; order Opisthorchiida; family Opisthorchiidae; genus Opisthorchis; species Opisthorchis felineus. The sequence goes on along the minus strand of SJOL01004010.1, from coordinate 209,058 downwards.
AATAATCTTTTGGAGCTGCCCTGCATGGATTGAATGACTTTCTTGGTCACAGACTTCCTCAAACCTTTTCGTCAACCAGCAGTCTTCTTTCTGTAGATATACGGTACAAGTAGAGATGTATTTGAAGAACAACTCACAGCGAGTACTTTGGACTGTAGACATTGTAAGCCGGTTGTCTTTCGCTGCCTTTAAAGTCCTAAACCATTTCATTTAGTTCGCATTGTCATATAGGTTCAAAACCGTAAGACCAAATCGGAAACCCCTTAGGTGGTCGAAATTAGAAGGTCAGGTATTCCGAATTGTGAGGAGCAAGCCCGAGGTAAAAGTACTGTTCTATGGTATGGAAATGCCTATATACTAATTAGCCTCCCTGAGGTCAAAACTAGAAGTGTTGCTGTCTGCCGACGGAGCATATGCTGTGCTAGCCAGTTGTCTGGAACCATCTGCGCAGTTTGATGAGATTGAAGGCCTACTCACTGATGACAAGCTTTTCAGGGATAAACAGCTGCTTACCACATCCAACATTTGCGGAAGACAGCAAATGATAAATTAATAAGAACAGATTGTCGTTCAGCTGTGACACGCTTTCGGCGCCGAACTGCCATGCCACCCGAAGGAAGCACGAGGGATAAGATATTGCTAGGTTGCCCAAACCTGAACAGGAGCAGTCGAGATGCCTCGGTTGGGTCAGCACCACGGGCCTTCCGATCAGTAAATTCACCCCTTAATCAACGAGCTATCTCGAGTTGTCTTACTAGACAACATGTCAGCCTTAACTGAGACTCACAAGGCTCAGCTAAACCTAAAAGCAAAATGGCTCTAGGGTATTTTCTCTTGATATAAGCACACAATGAAACATTTAATTTATTTAATATACGAACAAAACTTTTCGTCACATAATCGGTTTAAATGCCCAAACTACACTTTGATGATCTGAGACAGAAGCCATTGTTCACCATACCCTAGTTCAGCGCCACAGTCCCATGGACTCGTTCGCGAAACTCAGATTTGCACACTACCTAAAGATGCAGCCATAGTGTTGCGCTTCCAACAAAATAAACTGATGAACTTACATTGATCGCGGATTGTAGCTGGACCGACTGTCTAATTTCCTGAATCGAATAGAAAACAGTGTGAAATAAAAATGCGACTGAGTTACTTATTAAAAGTGAAACATTTGTGTTCAGCACCACTATAAACGTCTCACAGTTGTCTGAAGCGAATATCGAATTGCCCCTATGGTGAAACAGTATGGATAAAGTATCTTGCCAATTTTTTAAACATTCATTGCCCGAATTCTGCGTTTTCAAAGGCACAGTGCCTGAATCATTTGACAAGAAACACGCATTTAGATGACAGAATGCTTGTGAGTGCTCCGATCCAGACTGATCATCCGGCCATTTACTTAATCTGTGATCAGTTAAGGTTCCAGCACGCTAAATGCTTGCAACAATTTGTCACAACCATTTTAAGGAAGTTATCTTTGTTTCATGCGATTAGAGGCTTCAAACTAGACGTAATACACTACTCATAAGGTTGTTAAAAACTCTTCGAAAGCCCATGACCGGTTTCGCCCTTCATCAGGTAGGCGCAGTCCCCGAGTTTCCCAATTTTATGTTCTACTTGTACCCGAATTGCAAAATATTAGCGAAATACACTCATTTGTATACGAATTTCATTTTGACAGCACACTGACCTGGAACCCAGCTGAATCTCTCGTTTATGATGTTTTTAAGCAACTGAATTTGCTGTAACCAGGTCGCCTCATGTTTCATTTGGTACGATGTTCGGGGTATCGCGATACATCATGAACGAGAGATTCAACTGGGTTCCAGGTGAGTCATCCGTCAAAACCAACTTGGTATGCAAACGAGCGTATTTCGCTAAGCTTCAAACCAATCTACAACGTGCCGGTAAGAGTAAGAGTAAGAGACCAGGAAAGGCGTTGCTTCTTCATCACGGTAGTCCTGTCTTGTTTCTTGCACAATGCTGAGGTACGAATCACTCGCTTCCAAGAGGTAAAGTCCGTCTGAAGATACTCGAGTCGGTTATTTTCCATCCACTTTCTATCAATTCTAACTTGGATGTAGTGCTTCCATCTAAGAAGAAGTCGCCATATGTCACCGCACGGTAAGACGCACGATAATCAGACCGTACTAAAGAGGCTGTTCATGCAAGACACAAGCTCATCATGTTGGCGGTCTTTTTCCCCTGGTAACTTCTAAAGACTGTTGGTGTCTCCAGTGATCCGCTTCCCTTTATTGATGAAGCAAACGTCTGTTTAGTTCAGGGCTGTTTTGAAAGTAAATGTAGGTACAATAGCCATAAATGATACAGTTCGAGAGAGTTGGACAAATGAGTACTGGAAAGCGTGAAGCGAATTTTTTTACGTAAGACGAACAGCTCATTCTAATACGAGTGGCTAAGAGAACTATTGGTCACTATAGGTTGTAACCACTAATATGGGATAGGATTTCAGTTAAACTGGATTACTTTTTTCTGAGTGGAGCTTGTGGCCATTCAAGTAGTTTTTGCATCTTAAAAACGTATAAGTAATCCTTTGACTCGAAAATGAAAGGAGTATTTTCTGATTTCCCAACTTGAACGGCACAGGAACGTCTTGACCTACAGAATAAATTCGGTCATATCAGAAAGTATCTGTAAACTTTCGATTCACAAGTCGTATTCATTTTTTTCACTTTGTAGGGATTTAAAACGGAGAAGGAACATATACTTACCGGTGGTTGTGCAACTTCGGCGTTTTGATTATCCAGCATTCTAAGGAAAGTGAGGAAAGGTGATAGCACAAGACCGTCGTTAGAAAGAAGTTTCAGTCAGATTGTTGGAATTTATTCTGAAGCTGTAAAAAAACCCAGCTCATTAAATTTGTGCCATTTCTAGCACGAATCAACAGCCATATCGCGCTTATGATGACGCGCTGAGTTGAAAACACGTAAACCTTGGATATGTTCAGAAGTGCAACTAACCACTGTCTGTTGGTTGTATTATCTCATATATCGCCATCACTCAGATTCTTATCCCATGCATAATCCCTTGATGCTTACTGAAAGAAACTCGACTTGTGCCATGGAACCTCCTGTCACTACTAACACATCAACGGTTATACAGTTGACCCTGGAAGCCGTCACTTCGGAAACCAACTAATGCCATACTCTATACGTCATAGACCATCGTTAATTTACTAGCACTCCAACGGGTAGTCTTGAAGCGCAACTGCTTGAATGCTCAAAAGGCTGGTGAGTGTCGTGGGATGTGTGTTCAGGGTACTTCCTCCTAGTACTTTAACCTCCGTCCACTGCTTCTAGTTTTCCAAGCTGAGTCTAGCTTATAAGTACTTGGTTGACTTTGAGATGTACTTAAAAGTAATTGTGATGAATCTAAAGTGTAAAGGATTACTCAGCGGTTTGAGATATATCAGTAATGGTTATACAAAATTGCAGAGATAATCGTACAGCTCAAGTCTTTCCCAGAACAGGCACTCCAAAATCCTCCTGTGACTTACCGTTCCTCAAGACAAATGAATGTAAATCACTCGTCACTTGAACTCACCGTGATCGTTCCGAAGTAGTCCCAGTCGCTAGGAAAAATCTCCCTAAGCCGTAGTACTTGGCTTTCTCAGAATCTCCTCCATGATCCTAACAGCGGAGTACTAAATAGTTACCGTTATTAACCCTTCGCATTACCCCTTTGAAATGAGGATTAGTTTATCGTTTTGCTTCACTAACAGATCTAATTCTTTTGGTTATGAGTTGAGCTCTGCTCCCCATAGTTGCTTTTCTAATTTACGAACACCCAAGTTTTACCTCAAGCCGGTCTCCCTTCTGAGTGTATACCCCCCGCTCTGAACACTTAGACAGAAAGCATCCACTACAATGAACGGTCAGTTTTCCTTTCTACACTGATTACGCTCACAGTGAAACTGAGTGACCCCCTACAATTCAATTCAGTTCAATTTATCAGCTAAAAACCGTGTACCATAGGCACTTTGTTTCCAGCTGCTACAGTTTCGATCACCGGAAAACGGGAGAGTGTGGGACATACAGCCAGGTCTTGGAGGCGATGACATGTTCAGTTTGTTCGGAAATTGGGTAGCTACACATTGAAGGCGATAACTTTGATGGATAAGCGCCGCTGACTGCTCGATTGGGCCATTTCTGCCAGTGTCATTAGTCATTGGTGAGTTGAGTCCCGGGGTCCCCATCCGGAAAGGTGGCAGTTTTCGACCCGACTAAGTTTACTGGTTAGTGTTTTCATACTTCGTTGTCAGGCCATACACTGTCCATCTCGCGGTCGCTTTCACTCAGCACAGGACTGGGCGAAAAGAACTCTGCGAGGCAGACGGTCTTCTGGTATGCGGAGTACATGTCCTAACCAGCGTAACCTATGAAGCGTGAGTAATTCATCTATCGTGGGAGAGTTCCTTCTTCCTAAGGCCATCTGGCGTACCTCAGCATTACTAATCCGATGTTCCCACCAGACCTGACCAATGTTTCGAAGACACCGATGGTCAAACACTGACATCTTTCGTATGTCCTCTGCGCGTAGAGGCCACGTCTCTGACCCATAAAGCAGTACGGACCGCACCGACGCAGTGTAAACTCTGCCCTTGACAGACAAACTGACGTCGGCATCATACGTGACCCCCTACAATTAGGGATACACTCCCTAATGGCATATATTAATGCTCAGCAGAGCTACTCAACGAAGTTGAACTCAGCCTTTCTGTATCGCATCTTATTGTGGCCAGTTAGGCATTAAAAGCCTCACTAAGTAGTGTTGGCGTGTCTTATCCCTTTATGAAATTGATCTGAAGTGGTTTAGTGAACGACCAAAACCTTAGAAAACCATTCGTTCCTATTGCTTATCGATTGAACAGGCAAAAGGCAATCTACTACTCTTGACCGCTATTAAATGATGGTTGATGAATATCGCGCAGCACGACCATGGCTGCAAAAACATCTCACCATAACGCTGAGCAGCCATTCAAAATTGGTGACCCAAGCGGACGTAACAAACTAAATACCGATTAACCAACGGGAATGACGACAGATAGTAAAGACGTATGCTAAAGTAGAAGGGTCTGCAAATGGAATTCGGCGGCTGAATACAGGTTTGTGCAAACTAATCTGTAGTCCAGCAAGTTGACCAACCAAGAATGTGGCAGCTGATACAGTCGAAAGAAACTGTGACACCTGTGCAACCGAACGTCAGACAGATTTATGATACCTCACGGTTTGGATTTTAGCTGCCGTTCGTTTGCTCATATAGTAACTGTTGTTTCCACATTGTTAGCTGAAGAATTTTGATGAACGATTTATTTCAAAATTTATGACATCTGAAGGATTCATTCAAAGTGAACAATCCTGAAGGGAATTTACTGCAGCTACACTGCTAAACGTAAGTTGTGTATGCCATAACGTTTAGGGTTCTTGAATTCGGAACGTCAAAGAAAGGAACCTCCTGAAGACGAGGCGCGCTTGCTTTCATTCATGAATTCAGCGCACTTGTTTGGTTCCCTTACGTTTTCTCAAGGAGAAGACAGATGACAGTTATGCTCTAAGAAAAAGTGGCTGAAGGAACGACCACACTGGAATGGGTAGTATTTAGTTGGACAAAGTTCAAGAGTCGTTTATGGGTAAAGACAAAAAGGAACCAAAACAGCTTGTTTACCTGTGTTTAATTCCTTGTTGCGTGATTATTCTGACTATGAAATCCGCCTCTTCGTTCGGCTTATGCGTACTTGGAATGATTATGTAGCGTCCGGGAGGAACTTTGAAGCGTTCTGTCACTTCACGCACGTCTGCAAAGTGAGGAGTTTTCAGGGGCCGTGTACGTTGAATAAAGAATCGGTTTACCGGCACTGCTTGAGCTGGTGAAACCTGAAACAAGCCGGAATTTAGGAGGCTTTATTACCGAAATGCCAACATCAATACACTATCATGGACTTCTTTGAAGTCCAGTTAAAATCTTCAGAAATGAAACGATCTTTTCGTAGCATACTCACCGCGTACACAGCAAAACCGATGTAATGGTAGCTTCCTCTCGCCTCTTGTCCTAACGGTTTCTGCATCAAGCCAATGACAACGCTGCACACATACTGACTATCGTCAAGATCCGGTGCAATGATTTCAATGATGAACTGCGGGTTTGTCACAAACGTGTCTGGAAAAGAACGGATCATGTGATCTGCCTGCGAGTAATGGCACTGAAATCCGTCATCAGTCAATATTTTAACAAAGAGAGAGCACGATAGAATGCACAGTATTGGTTTAACAGTTCACAGTAGCTGTGAATGGGTCGGATAAGTTTTTCAGTTCATTTTCACACCACGCTTGTATGAACGGTCTCGTTTTTTCTAACACTAATATTTTGCCCCATCCATATCAACGAAGGAAGCAATAGATGAAGTTATGAAGTACAAGCTGTCATTGGAGTTCAAAGTTCCTGTAAAACTGTCCTTCACAGACAGTGAAATTTGTTTTCAAACCAGCTCCACAGGTCTCGGATAATTTTTCTGGTCACTTTATTGATAACAGGAACTTCAAGTTTCTACTACATGCGCTTTACACACCTTCAGTGGATTGACCCTGGAGCCTACTGCCTTAAATGTAGGCTTTCCTCGAGCATCAAATAATGAGACTGGAAGAATCTGTCCAAGTGTATTTGCGATATTTCTTCAGTTTGATAGTCTGGTAGGCAGACCAGCAGCAAATTGTCGTGTACTATCGTAAACTGAAGCGGTTTTCCGTTTATGATTGTTTTCTGATATTTATTTCAGCAAAACTTCTGCACAAAGTCTGACGGTGCTACAACCCTATCCGAGGTTTTCCTGCATTAGGGAGTTGACAAGCAACAGTTACCCTAGGAAATTTAAGTAACCCATTCAAAAACGAAAATAGTCCGTAAGACAGTGTTATTCGCAGTTGAATTCATCAAACGAAGAAGGTCCAACCACCCGATGTGAGTGGCTCAGAAGCCAATCTAAATCCACATAAATTATGTACCGTCAACTCGGTGAACATTTTGTGTAATATAGCCTCTGTGTGAGCCCAGAAGCAAGTTCGATGTTTTTGGCCATCCAGATGAGGAGACTTTTAATATTTTTTTGCCTAATGAGTTCTATTCTGTGGGTTGACTAAACTAGAGCAGTAAATTGAGAGCTGTTTGTCACAGGGAAATTGACATTGGAAGATCCTTGAGCCAGTAACGTTCAGAGTGGCGCGCAACCAGCGCACATGACTACCTGGATGTCCATAGACTTTTACATTGACAGCCGCAAAGTACATAGTGCAACTGTGGAGCGACATGCTGAAAATTGTACGGAGTCTGCCGGAGACTGCATAGGCAACCGGAAATTTATTCACACTGAATTTCCACAAGATATATTTCAAGGGGCTTCCCATGGGAGTGTTAGGAAGTTGAATCCTAAACAGAGAACACCCACTTTAATTTCTGTTGTAAAATCAAAATCAGTTCAGTAAGCTGACCAACTTTCGAGCAACTAGAAGGATTTTAGTGCAGAATTTCTGCTCGGCACTTTGATGAATGCGTTCCTTGTTCGAAGGTGATGCGAACTGCGGACGATCCACGTGTATGTTGAGCAGAATTAGCACATACTTCCATTTTCGGAGATGATACAAACTCGATACAAATCGTATTCTTGAAGGATTCTGGCATAACTGGTCTAACAGTCTTGGACGTATTTCGGAACTCTTTTTAAGCGCTGCTCACTCGCTGTTGTTTTTTGTTGTTATACCTAACCCTCATTGTTTGACAAATGTAACTGTAATGTTCGTAAGCATCTGAGCCCCATCTGTCTTGAGGTAATTAATCGCATTTAAGTCTGTCCATGTGGCCATTAATTATGCTTTTATTTTGACTAGTGAAAGACGTAAGATATGACCTTCAACCTAACTCGCAGTTTACTAAGTCAGATCACTTGAATACTACCGACTAGCCAGGCTGATCAGCCGTGGGTGTTCTGACAATTACCAAGCCGCCAGGTAACAATTTGGTTTATGTGGTCAGATCCCTAAAAATCAACTCCGCAAGGTTTTTTTTCCATACTGGGCTTCTTCACTCGGGGTGATAAATTGGATCACCAAAGTGGCACTCTTCAGTAACTTTGGAAAGTTTCAAGACGGCACGTTTGTGGATTAGCTTTGCACAGATGATTGAAACGACTCACAAACGTGATTGATTTGCGGTAAATTGGGTGTTATCAAAACTAATGAGGTTTTTCTTCAATAATCTTACACTGCCATCTAAATTTTTAACATTGGATATTCTGTGTGATTGTTTTTGATACATATGATACCAAACATCTTGGCAATGCATTCATCGGTCTCTAACACATAAGAGAAAGCATATTTTGTTAGAAGTTTACATCACATCAATTTTACTGCCACTTAATTACAGCGACGGCTAGGTCTGAAACATACCAAGATAATTGCCACATCCACCAGCGTTGACATTCCTCTTCCAGGATCCCGGATAAATGACTTCCTCCAAACGTCGCCTGCCTTTAATTTTGGCATGTGGTTCTAGGCTTGAAAAGCCTAGATGACACATCTCCATTGATGTAAAATTTTTGGTGAAATCCTCAAAGGACATCCTACGGAAAAAAAGTGAGTTTCTATAGACGTAATACACTACTCATGAGGTTGCTGCATATAATTCAACAGCCCACGACTGGTTTCGCCCTTTTGGGGGCTCCTCAGGTAGCCGCGTTACCCGAGTTTCTACTTGAACCCAGATAGCACGAAACTAGCGAAGAAGCTCACCTAGAACCCAGCTGATTCTCTCGTTTGTGACTGAATGTGCTGCACCAGGCTGCCTCGTGTTTCAGTTAGCGCAATATTTGAGATATTGCGATTGTATAGATGTAATCTACTACTCTTTAGGTTGGTGAAAACGCTTGAACAGCCCACGACCAGTTTTGCCATTCTTAAGTTTCATCAGGTAGTGTATTAAGTAATACTATTCATTCATCTGTAGGGGCCTTTCGATGCATAGCTGCAATGTCACCTGGAAAAGGCACGAGGGTAAAATGGTGTCAGGTTGCTTAAGCCTAGACAGTAGCAATCGAGATTCTGAGGTTGAATTTGAACCAAAAACCTAGTCAGTGAGTTTGTGACTTATCCACTGAGCTACCGCGAGCCCAATAAAATTGTTGGCTTTCGATTGAGGTGATCTTGAAAAACAATGAGGATTATAAAATTCAGTTTGCAATTCCTCTGCGTGTGACGCCTACAATTGTCTTCATCTTTTAGAAACGTTTTAGAGCAAGATCGTCGCTATTTAAAAACAGCAGAAACACTGCAGAATCTGAGTTCTAAAGTGTGAATGGTATTCAGTCAACACACAAATGAAAATTCCTTTTCACTTACACAGTGATATGCTCAAAACATGAAATTCTTTGAGATGCGTTGGACTTCTGCTAAGGATTTGTCACTTGAGCAGCCACTCAGCAAAATATTTCCGGAACTGGACTGCTGTTTCTGAAGGATAAGAGATGCCGTCTGACTACACCGCTATTCAGCCAACCTTAGCGGAATGGTGGATCGTTCAACTTCCTTTCCGGGTGTTGGAGGGTTTCAATCTGCCTCAATAATCCTGAGAGAAACAACGATGATCCTGCCATTGAAGACGGAATTAACCTCCTAGGGCAACCATTATGATTATTTCTCATTCTTCTTTGTGTTTTTCTATTCAACAACAATGCTTGAAACGGTGTTTGACTAATAATATCCAACACTCCGACCAATTTGCCTAGAGTTCCGTCAAGCCACCGGATTTCAATAAGCCTACCTGAATTAGTCCATTGTTCACGGTATGTAGGGGCGAGGTGGCTCAGTGGTTAGAGCGCGAAGTTGCTGACCGGAAGGTCCGTGGTTCGAACCCGACCTCTGCCTCTTGACTTCCCCTGTCTAGGTTTGGGCAACCTGGCAGTATCCCAGCCCTCGTGCTTCCTGCTGCTGGCATGGCAGTTGGGCACCAAAAGGGTTCTATAGCTGAACGATTTTTTTCCACGGTATGTAGGACAGACGTATTCGGATGAAGACAATGGGCACAGATAAACACCCTAATATATTTCTTAGCTTCACTCGTCTAAAAATTTGGATCAACACCCACAAATACTCAGCGGTTTCAAGTAGTATCAGACATTCGTGGCATATATGTTGGACTGCACTGCTAAATCAAAAGTTTTGAGGAACGCATAAATCAAACTGGCTGAACCGTCAGATGATTAAACACGTGGACTTTTACTATCCAGCTGGACATCTGACAGTTTTATTGTCTGGATATATCCAAGTGATTTTTATTAACATAAGGTCAACCTCACTATGAGGTCCCCCCATTATGATCACACTTTATGGAGTGAGTTCTCAAGTACCAAAGTTCTGTCTTGAAATATGTGGGGAATTTAGATTAAAGAACACCTGCAGATGAGACCACCCAGCGTAAAAGCAATTCTGTCAAGGAAATAAATGAGATTGGTGTGCGGTTTCCTGATGAATTAGGGTGATCACAACTAAGCTTGTCGTTTCTGTAAGCTGCACGCTCGTAAAATGGGAAATGTCATTCAGGGGACATATATATCAAGAGTTCACATTCGCCTCTTTTATCCATTTAAAGAACTCAAAGGCTCCGTGGAGACTGTTGACAAATGCGCAGGTATAAATATTTCCACTTTTCTGCTAACCACTGAGCTATAAAACTGTTCTGTATATTTTTAGGAGACGTCCGGTCTCGAAATCTCCGGTCTCGTGGGTTAAGACGGCTAATTATAGCGTCAGATGTGGTTGCCTCGCCTTTCTTCAGTTTACTTTTGAATATTCCGCTCTGGTCTCCTTTCACGCGATCTTGTAGGAATTCAGATGTGCCATAAACTACCTGTATCATTTTATTATGGTGTTCAGTCGTGATCATGACGAACATCCAAGGTCCTTTGTCTGGTATAACATCATTTTTAATTTAAGTGCTTTCAAGTGGTTCCAAGTGTAGATGCCTATTTGTCAAAGGCTCCCTATATGGTTTGTTTGCATGAAGACACTGGATGATATTTTCCTAACTTCGTCAAATAGGGATGAAGTGTTCACTCTGTTAAATGTCTTCACTCAGGCTCATGTTTGAATCAAAAGCAGGCGATATGTATAATTTCTTGGAATTTATTTCAAAATGGTTGCCAAACGGTTCACTATGAAAGTCGGTCTACAGAAACCCCACTTGGACTGGCCAGCACGCAAACCTTAACAACTTTGTACCTTTGAGACAAAAGCATACTGTGACAATTTTTCCAGTTAGGCTGGACCATTCTAATCCACTGAGCCTGACAACTCATCTGACGTAAGCTACCAACTTACTGAGACGCAAAGGATGTCTCAAATCAGCCATTAAGGAAAAAATGTCGTGCAACAGCCATGTGTCCAGTCATCGTGGTGGTTTTTAGTTCACCCTTTGAAAGTGACTTACTGGCAAATGTAATCTGCCGTCGGGTTTGGATATCTTTGCAGCAGCAACTCTGTGATCGCGATCACTAACAAAATGTTCCACTTGAAATTCACATTCAGACTGTGGTTGTGCACTATTTTTCTTGTTGTCGTGTAGCGGAGCATGATGGGTGGAAGACTAGGTAACTTGGGAAGAGAATACAGTAGCACATTCTCTCTTAGATTAGCAGCGGAGTCACCTGGTAATTCACAGCGGTCGTCAATTCACACTTCCGGGATGCGGACTAGGAGGTCAACCCTATCAAAGTATTTCGCACAATCTGGTGGGTTCTGTAGGAACTTCAGAGGCGGATCCAAAGGTATAGCTTGATGATGGCCGAAACCTTTGTAATAGGCGCACACAGGAGATCCTACGTTAGCGGAAACATTTTGAATTAGAGCTCAGCTTGCTTCGCTCCTGTGATACGTCGCTTGATGCATATGTCCCCCATTCCAGCAGACATTGTCCACCCAGTTGGCCTTTTAGTCTACCGGTCATTTGGGTGTTCACACAACATGCATTTGGAACTTTGGAGCTTAATTTATACTACTTTAACTATGTAACCGTTGGACTACTGTTGACTTGAGGACAAGATCCGGAAAACCGTTTGTTCAGCAATTGTCTTTCCGTTGAACTTGAGCCATGGTTATTGGCCCAATAAGCGGTCTGTTAGAACGTCAGGTTTTCCCTAGACATCCGTAGCTAAATCCCAAGAGGTTCAAGTGTCATCCGTTGGTATAACATTTTCCTCTCATAAAAGGAGTTCCTGTCGATCATTGGTCGATATGCTGCTGAAGTAGGGCGGCTTTGCCAGTAAATGGCATTGTAGCTGGTGCCACTTACATGGCGAATTTTCTGAGGGACGACCAAAAGTGTTTTTACGAATCAGGTTGCGCGCACCCCTACCCTGTTTGTGTAATACGCATTGGTTCACGCTGTGACTTGATGAATCTTTGTGGTGCACTATGTATGTCCCCTGTTATTGGAGATTAGAGCTGTCGAATAAACTGTGGCAACAACCAGGTTTCTGATTCACAGGAAACGTGGGCACAGACCATTGAAGCCGAGGTAAACAGTGACCCAGATTGAGCAGTCCCAACCGGGACGAGAAAAAGTAAAATCGGAATTCCGAACACCATCAAAATGAAACATCTTAGGATTCATAAAACAGGTGGACGACAGTGAGTACTGCCTTATTAATAACGCGTCGTTCGTTTATTTCTTCAGACTGGCGTAATTTTAATACCTCCCTGCAGACTGCAGTGAGACGTTAGAAACACATCAACCCAAAAATAAGTACTCTTTTGCAAACGGCATGCTGCGCCGGGCAAAACCGGACATGAGTTTAGCACACAGAAATGACAGTTTGTCTGTCAATTTGCGGCAAAGTAGGTTATCAGGCCATTGTGGACATAGAACCACACAAAATTATGGCATGGTAAATGCTCGCTTCGCGAGAACTCTGTTCGTTCACTCTAGAAAGCCCACTGAGGTTAACGTCAAATCGATGGTTCACAGTCTGGTAATCAGATGATGGTCAATCTGCTTGTTGAGCTTCAGGTGAACAGATCAACTGCCACCTGCTTACCGGCCAGTTAATGTAGTTTAGGTGTCACTAGTTCGGGACACTGCCAGTACACGTTCACTAAATTAGCCATATAGAAAGTATGCATTCATGAGTAATTTGTGGGAAAGTTTTCACAGTCGCACAGTTATAAGTGTCCATCTTGAGTTCAGGATACTGGGAATCTAGCGTGATTTTGGCACGAACTATACAGGATAAAGTTTTGTCTTAAAATTGGCTCGAAAGCTACTGCGGCTGGACAACTGAAGGCGGTCTTATTCTGGAGGTGGTCTTAAAACCCCTTATTATTGTCATGAAACCCTCCTATAAGAAAGAAAGTCGTTGCCCGGGGACAGATAGAGTACTGCATTACTAACGAACATCTAGGCAGTGTTTGAATCGGGTTGTGATCGTCAGATTACGAGTCTGAACAGGAAGGAGCCCTACCGCATGCAGAATTCACTTCTCAACAACCGTCGGCTAACTTTCAATGATTGATTTTGAAGGGAGCGCCTGGTAGACTGCTCAACTAACTAAAACATTGGGATGTTGGTCAGTTAGCCTAGAAATGTAAGTCTTCATTGGGAGTCGAACAAATAACTATGGGGATGCTTTAGATACTCTAGACTAGCTCCACCATCAATTGCTGTTTGTCGTCATTTGAGAAACGTAATCTATTTAGCTTATTGTTTGGTCCGTGTCAGCAAGCATTAGCATAGAGTTGACTTGATGCTCAGTAAAAAAAACTGTGGGAAGAGACCGATTTTATTTGGGCTGATTCTAAAAAAGGCTGACTGGCAAGCATTATATCAGGACCTGTAATTGTCTATTAGCAAACATTTCAGCAAAACACACTTACCAAAATTCACCATCATCTTGAAACTGAATTTGTAAATTGGACTTGTCCGCCGCACTCACGCCTTCCCATTCCGGTGACCTATCTGACCACGGCCCACGCCATTCTTGGCAGTCAGCCCATGGGCTTCGGCACCGAACAAGGTGCCGGACATCTCCATGATCTAGAACCTGATAGAAGATCCCAAGTTAAAAGCATCACAGTTGTTAAATGGAGCCGGTAGGTAAAGACTAATAGATGGTTCTTCCCGTGTATGATCCTATGGACGTATGGAATTAGCCTTGCGTGTGGCTTTAATACTATTGTCCTCTATTATTGACTGATTGGTGCACATAGGGAACGGGGGTTAGGATCTCATTTAACAACCGGCCAAATATTCCAGTCGTTTTTCCAGTTTTTTTCCGTCTATCTCGATAACGGCCTGTATGGTAGCCTGTGTCACTGCACTAATCACAACCCACCCGGGAGAAGAGGAGTAATCCAAAGTTTTATTATGTACAAGTGGTCGGGTGTGAGGACACTGATTCTTCCAATGGTCAGGCCTGCCACACTTGTAGCATCGGCTCGTTCGGGCGTACCTTTGCGATTCCGTCCCGATGGCTGCAAGCTGTTTGGCGAGTTGGTCCACGTTGTTCTTCAGGTCCTCCACTGTTGACTCATCCCTGTTGTTCTGCGACTGCAACGTGGCCAGCAGCGCCTCGGCCAATTCCCGTGCCAGATGCACCAGGTGCTCCACACTCAACTGGCCAGTTGCCCTTGCCAACCGCAACTGGGCAGCAAGCGCAGGCCGCACACCTTCGACGAACTGGTCGGACAGTAACTGCTGTCGCGAAACCCCGTCCAGTCCCGGCAAGGCCCGATCCAACGACTGCTGCAGGCTGGCGAAGAACACCGTCGGGTCACATCCAGGTTCCATTCTGGCCATCTTGAACCGCCTCATAGTCTCCTGGTGGTCGGTCGGTGAGTCGAACTCCGCCGCAAGAGCTTCCTTCGTGGCGGCCCAGTCCATTATCCGAGCGCCCCTTCTGGCGGCATCCGGGGCCCCCTTTGCCCGGCCTCTGAGGAGGGTCTTCAGTGCCGCCAACTTACCCCTGTCGGTCTCCAATCCAGCCGCCTCCGCAACATTCTTGAACTCCTCCAGGAAGGTCCGCACATCTCCATCCTCAAAAGGTTGTGGCCACGGTATCTTCATCCTTATCCTGGTCACGGCACCAAGTGTAAGGAGGAAAGCCCTTCGCTGCAGTCAGAGCCACAGTTTAACATCTAATGTTAGCTGATCAGACACTTTAGGCTGGATCGCTGGATCTTGCCTACCCATAGTTCACTTTCTAGGTGCGCTCAGAGCACGGTAGTGTCCCAATCTGACTGTCGAGGAACTAAATTCAGAAATATGTTGGACAACTTCAGTGTCTTCTTGAAATATTCGATTCAATGTTTGTATCCATCTATTTGAAACCTTCCATCTCCACTTCTTCTGCTAAAACAACAACCATCAAACGAAAACATCCCTAAAATCAATCAGGACTATAAGCCTTGGTCTTCAGACAAACGAATCAAACCTGTATGACTGTAAGTTTGGTAGCACAGATGTATCCTATTCAACAAATGAATGTGCATACAGATATCCGCAAGTGGGAGAGGCGATTCGGTTTCTCATGAGGGCTGGTCTCTTGCTAGCTGATGGCGGACTTTCTTCGAAGGGGCGTTTTTTGGGGGATTCCTGTATATTCGCATTCGGGCAAGAACGTTCCTCTTTGGCTTATCTGATTATGTGGACACGCCACAATTTTGAGGTGAATTCTTTCAGTTTTCCGGTCATATCGTAAAACATTAAAGGAAGTCCTTAGACTGTAAGAGTTGAGGCATTAAATATTGATGAATTCTATTACAATTGGAAACGGTTCTCAACAAAGCGGTTTTCCTCGCCGGACAATGAACTTCAAATTCTACAACCCAATTTCAGGCGCGGTTCGACAACTTTGGGAAATTGCACGATTAGATTGTTGATCCGTGGACCTATGTTGAACAGTTTGTGAGTTTATTCCAATTAATGTCCTATCTCCTTCCATTTACCGACATTTGTGCAGTGTCGCGTTAGTTATCAGTACATGTGGTGCCCATTCAGATAGTTCCACGTACCTTTTGCGGTTTGGATGTTTATCACTAATCTCTTTGAGATTGCATGTAGGCCGCTTTACGTTGAACTCATGACTTGATGGTCTACTGGTTTGGATAATCTATAGGGGATCGTTTCCTTGAATCTTCTGATGTAGTCCCTTACGTGCTTGTTTATGTCGATCTCAGTAAACTTGGCGCAACAAACTATACGAAGGTCACTGAAAACCCTTAGACAGTTCACCAGCGTTTCCCCTCACCTTGGAGTTCACCAGGGAGGGGCAGATTCTGTTAAACCTACGTGTACCTTACAAAATTCTATAATACCGTCAATTACACTCGTTTGCAAATGAGCGTATGACTCAAGTGAAGTTTTATTATTAGATGCGCCACTTCAATAGTCTGTTAATGCGTCTAGTGTTTGTTTTGAGATTCCAGCTGAAAGCTGGATTTACCGAGAGCCTGCTGCTACTTTTGTGAGCTGTTTAGATACTGAGTTGACGTTAAGTTAATTAGTGATTTGGTCACAGTTCACAAAAGCCCTATTTGGGCTAACCCAGCTACAAAAATTGGTCTCCACCAGGCAGAATGAGTGGAGAAAGCCGTCACCATTCAGGACATTTTTTAAACTGACTGGACAGCAGCAACATTTATCTGGGACTTTTCAAGCCGTCACTGACAAGTTCCAGATAACAGGCAAACCCTGTATTTTTAACTGGCTCATGTACACATGCTGTGGGGGATCATCGACCACCACTTGTCCGTAATTTTCAATTTTAGGAGAATGTGGCTGTCTGTGCAAAATAAGCCGTTCGAGTTGAATGGTCAGTTGAACAAGATCAAATGAGGGATTTGTTTGAGTCTGCCGCTAAAAGCAATGTAATTTGCAAGTCATTATATTTACTTACTTAAGTACAGTTCGGTGTTCACGTGGTATGATATGTTCGCCAGCTTGTCATTTAGCTTGCGCACGCCTTGTTACCTTACGAAAAGACATTGTCAGTTCGCCAGTCGGTCCCTCCCATGGTGACGAAACATTTGCAAGCTAAGTGCCAAGTTCGGAAAACGAATCTACTGGCACCCGGTCAGCAGCCGACTAACGCTTTTGAGCTGCCAGTTTTTCGACACATTGCCAGAACATCAGAGTGACAGGAACTCTAGGACTAAGCCTTAAGAAAAGGGAAACCGTCAGTGGGTTGTCAAAAACTTTTCAGCACCATTAACAGTAATGATTCGGTGAAGAGGATAAAATATCCTTATTTCTTATAAGGATTGTTCAATTATAAGCAGGTGCACCAGTTTTTTTAATGAGGCCATTTTTGAAATAACTCTGCCGGTTTTATTTTAAACGGCGCACAGAGTGTCTGTAGAACAAGAACCATGTCCAATACAGTACGGTATGTCACCTGTTCTT
The DNA here is from genome assembly GCA_004794785.1 of Opisthorchis felineus. Lineage (NCBI taxonomy): Eukaryota > Metazoa > Platyhelminthes > Trematoda > Opisthorchiida > Opisthorchiidae > Opisthorchis > Opisthorchis felineus. The sequence goes on along the minus strand of SJOL01004010.1, from coordinate 191,595 downwards.
TTTCATTGCTTGCGCTGTAAAACAGGCAATGGACAGGTGAGGGCATATGTGAACATTCATTGCATATCATTGGGTTCTTAATGTTCAGGTAATGATCAACGTTGACCATGAAATGTCAGCATTTAAGGTAAAAGACAAACGATTTGCAGACAAGCAAGTTCCTGCGAGTTGTTTTGCTGTCACAGAGGTGTAAGTGAAAAACCAAAGGACTTCGATATCTAGCTCACGACAGAAGGAGAAAGGGACTTACGGACGCTATTCCAGTCACTCCGTAGGCGTGTCCCGCGAAGAGTCCGTTCTCAAGTTTCTGCTCTCCTGATTCTGACTGACGAAAACGAGCATAGTGTAATGGTTATCTGTGCTTTCAACACAGTTTTGTTGTGAAGTTCTGAAACTACGTTCACCGTAAATTTTTGCAGTGAAGTAAAAACACGTTTACTTTGAATTCATTTGGTAAAATCAGTTGACTGTATTCTGCTTTAAAAAACACAGTTGTGGGTACACTGCGACCAAGCAAGTGATGTCCGCCACCATGAATTGTGCGCCTAAAGGGTCCTCAAATATGAATTTCAATGTTACCAAAAAGCAATAATTTTACAGCCAGTATAGTATCCCCCAAAGAGGAAACCCTGAAAAATGAACCCCTTTAAAAAGGAAGTTTCGTTCGTAGGAATGATCCACGGTAGAAGAACTGTCCATTGGAAAAAAACGCAAATATAAAGATCGTAATTCAGCCTGTTCTCTAGAGGAAGAACTGCACAAGGCTTGATCACGAGCTGTTGGTCAATCAGGTGTAAAAACTCAGTCCGGATTAGTTAAGGTTAACTAGATCAGCTTTGCTAATCCGTTAATCACTCGACAGAATTTGTCGTATCGTGCTTTCTTAGGGCACAATCAACAAACCTTGCTAAACTCATGAAAGCTGTTACAATTTTAATCACTCCTGTTAGTCGATTTGTTCTACTCTGCTGAATTGCAGTGGTCACCTGTTGTCAGTTTGATTAGATATAGGACGAGCACATGCAAGACCATAGCGGTCAATAATGCGGGTGAGGGACAGTCATCAGGTGCATGAATCTAGAAAATTAGTAGTCTGATCAGCATTCTGGTCAGCAACACTATGTACGCTATAAATAGTCATTCTTTTTTTACCGGTTTAATGGAGGGTACTATTTGGCCGGTCTGCTGAGCCTGGAGAAAACTGTAAGTCGTAAGTATGCTTTAGTTTACCTTGGATCTCACCAAAAGTCGTCCAGTTTCAAAAAGGAAAGTTCAAGTGCTCAAACTGAAAGAACTGAGGAACTTTTATGATGCGGCTTCCTGTAAATTAGTTACTGGTGTCAAGTTTTGAAAGAAAACCTTAATTTTCTCTCCTTAGCTAATTACGGATACAAGCTGCAGAAGGTTGCCGATAACTGGAATGTCGGCAAGATAGTAAACAAGTGAATTTGCAGCAGAATTGGACCAGGAGAACTTTGCGGCAAACAACGATTGGCTGTGCAAGTCTCCTGAGCACAACAACATAGGTTGCAAATCTCTCTATTGAAAAGCTACAGGAGCGTCAGTTTCCCCAACTGCTGGCTGTTTAAGTAGGAGACGGGAATGATGGGGACAGCCGAATGAAAGCCGATATGTGGAAAGCCGGTGGTACAGGAACTAAAAGTTCGGATCGCCATATATCTAAGTTACGATACATCTGTAGACCAAAGGATACTACCGGCCATTAGGTAGGTCGTTGATCTCGTGTTTTTTTAAAAAATACATACAAATAAAATGACCAGTGGTATGACGTCGATTGGTCTGGCTGAATGAATGGAACAGTTAATCAGCCATTTAGAACCGAAAACTGCTGTCTGTTGTCACACTGGCGTGCATGACAATAAAATAAAGTTATTTTTTCTACTACTACGAGTTAGAACAATAGTTAAATATTCAAAGATAAACCAGGGAAATTTGTATTACTACCCCTCAGCTCGGTAAACAGTCCATTTGATGGGTCCATCCAAAAGGATGAGTTGCCTTTTTAACCGTTTCGCCGAAGCTAAACCGTTGAGCATCAATCATTCAGGCAACTGAAGCGTTGGCAGTGATTGGAGCGTGGTTTTTCGCTCCCAGGATTTAGAAAAAATGGTATCGATTGGTAGCAATAACACAGCTGGTTAATATGGTATCCAAGTCACTCAAAGTATGCCAAGATAGATAATTCGAGACACAATGTAGCACAATGGCTACTGCACTGACGATTAAACATGGACGAAGCGCTTGGAGTTGTGGATTACGTTTGAAGGAAAATATGAAGTGGGAATACAAACGTCACATGCAATGCACTGTGCACGCGTCCACAGGTTTCTGTCTCCTAAACCCTGCCTACCAATCATTTGAAGTGGAGTGTTTCAGTGATGAACAAATGATCGATCGCAAATTGTCAGTGAATTGAAGGAACGATCGTCGGTCAAGTGAAGCGAACCACAACAAGTACAGTGCTTGCAAAAACCTTTAATGAGTTCACCCTATGGGCGAATATGAATCGCCAGAACGATGGTGGCGTAGAATAAGGATGAAGGAGCTATACTTCGCTTAACTAAACTCGCAGAACGAAGCCCAGAATGAAATTCCAAAACCCACTCACACTATCGTCAAGTATGTCCTGATAAATTCAGCATATATCATGATCCCTTTGTCTAAAGATTACGGATCACTTCCAGCGCCAAAAGCGACAACAATAACAACTCACCCGTATACTGCACCCCATAACAACGCAGCGTTTCGAGTTAATTTGCATCATGCGTAGCAGGTCCGGTGGTCTCCGACGTTCATCCAAATAAATCGTTTCGGCCAAACCACCGGTACAGTCTTCCATCGCTTCACTTTGTAGGCCGCCGTTCAAACTCGCATAGGAGCCGTTCAGTCTAAAATCCAATTCCTCACAAGTACTAGGTAAACTAAGCTGTCCATGTATGAGAATTCAAGCACATTGCAGTATACAGTGATACAAAAGCACCATAGCAAACTACGTACGATTGTGCATAGGCAGAACTGTCATCCTTAGTTTTCGTGATACAGAGGACACAGCTGTTGCCTTGAACGTACAGACATGTCCTAACATGCCCCACCAGTTTTAGACTAGTGATAGTGGTAACAAAAATGAGAGCTTGTAGCGCTACGTAAGGTATTCGGAGGGTAATCATGCACCTTCAATTTTGCTCTACTTTGTGGAGGGAAAAAATAGAATGGCCCCATTCACTGGACGATTGCTACAGATAGTAATGGAACCCAAATCATCGGGGCCACATTTCGGTTCAAGTTGCAGATCAACCAGAGTCACTTAAATGACGTGCAGAAACTTGATATTCGAAGGAAAGACCTATTTCTAGTTAAGAATCACGAAAAAGCGGCTGATATTGGCTTCTAATGCATGTGTTCCTACAACTTATTCCCTTCCTATGAAGTTTTCTAAGGACCTATTCAGTATACTGCAATGAAGGATAATGCAGAAAGTTCTTTCGGGTAGAATACTACGCACAAAGATTCTTCGCTCTGAAAATGGTTAAAGCCAATTTCTTTGAAGGAGATCACTGTGCAGGCGTAGTAAAGCTAAAACACAACCTTTAAATTAGCAACCTGGAAAAGATACGTACGAAAAATGTGAAACAATCCTCCTTACTTTGCGTAAGCTTTCTCGCACAGTGCAGACCAATATTCGTTGTTGGTCGGTGAAGACATAAAAACCAGGCGATTTGAATGTTTGTATACTGGTAGTCGGTCATCCACCATGACTTCAATCCACCGACCGAAACGCCAGAAACGAGCCCGAAAAATTCCAACATAATCAGGTTGGTCGACCTCTTGCTCAGGTGGTACGACTTGGTTTATCAAGATCGGATAGCAACATATGGATGACAGGACCGCCAGTAGCCAGCAGTCACCTGAAAGTAATCCCAGTTTTGTGGAAATGGTTCCTCATTCCGATTTATGCTCATCACTTTCATAACTCTGTTTTCTTCGTGCGATTCAGGGCTGCATTATTTATGGAATATCTCACAAATTATCCTATTGAAGGCTGTAGGAGACTTAGAGGCATACAGGTTTAGGTATTATGGCATGTACACAGACAGGTATCTAGATATTGGCAATGTTTTGGAATATAGGTAGCTCGGATGCGCTGCTTGGTTGTTGGTCTGTTCACCGAGCTTGGCAGTTGGATTGCAAACGTTTCATCACCAATCGAGGTGACATCGCACTGACGATGTCACCTCGATTGGTGATGAAACGTTTGCAATCCAACTGCCAAGCTCGGCGAACAGACCAACAACCAGGTATCTAGATATTTATATAGGCTGTGGGGCAGAATGTTGTCTTCGATCAGTGGCTAACTGCTGCGCTGCATCACGTACAAAGGGTTTGTCAACTGGGGGGCTAGATGGCTCAGTGGTTAGAGTGCGAATTTACCGACCGGAAGGTCCGTGGTTCGAACCCGACCTCTGCCTCTTGACTTCCCCTGCCTGGGCTTGGGCAACCTGGCAGTATCCCAGCCCTCGTGCTTCCTTCGGGTGGCATGGCAGCTAGGCACCGAAAGGTTGTTACAGCTGAACAATCCTCATACTATAAAACCTTGACGATATCTTCGTATGACGACTATTCCTCATTTAATATCTGAATATCTGAGCAGTTTGTTACGCTGAATTTTACAACTGTTAAATAATATTCGTCTGCGAAACTGTCATATCAGACGATTTGCATTTTGAAATTGCGGGTCTTGAAGAATGTCGATGCACGAACATCTTGTGTTTCAGTCGACCGTTACACTTCATCTTTGCTCCACTCTGTCAAGCTTTTTATTGTGGGATTCAGATCGCAGCCAAACATTTTACAGAATGTATCCAGCTGCGAAACCGTACATGGGAATTGAAGGGAATGGTGGTAGCTCAGGTAGCGCAGATTGTCGTTGGTTCGTTTACTGAGATTGGCAATTCGATTGCAAACGTTTCCTCACCAATCGAGGTGACATCATCAGTGTGTTGTTAGGGAGCATACTGGATAGTAGCGGTGGGTCGGTGGTTGTGCCAACGACGGCTGAGAAATGGCACGATCAGAACCCTTTTATCCTGCCCTGCTGGATTTAGTCAGCGGAAATTGAGCACTGTAATTAAACACTTGTTATCCCGTCCGTTGTTGTCCTAAAGTGTAATGGTTCTAGTTTGTCCATCGTAGGAATTTATTCAGTGACCATATTTAGTCATAGGATTTTTATGAGGTTTACATAGTTAGGGCGTTCGACGCCTATAGGTTGGCTTCGGCACGTAGGATCGAGTAATGTGACTAGTGAGGTAGCTCCTCTTTGATTTAAATCACACTGCTGTCATGTCACCTTAAATGGTAAAATTCTGATTGCGATACGGCGAGAAAGAGCACGTAAGGTTGGCTGTAACGATCGACTGTAACGCATGACGGACTTTGTGTGGTACACCTCAGAGATTCTAAGGTAGACGTACGAGTTTTATGGCATGACAAGAATATAGCTAGCCTTCAGTGAATTAGGCAAATGAATCATTCCACCATGTATGTGTTTGAGTCCCTGGACGAACTATTATACAAATGGTGACTGACTGATATACAAGTTATGAAGACCGATAAGAGATCAATTTTTCAACAACGGACTTCCTGAAAATGCTACGTGAATACTTCAGTTTCATTTGTCAGGACACTAGCGCAAACAAATGTACAGTCGTTCCAAAATTGTTTCAAAACCAAACTTTGCTGCGATGGAAGTAGAGTTTTTTAGCTTGGTGCTGCAGGCACAGCATCATTGCTTCAAGGTTTCATAAAGAGACGGATTTTACTCTAGTTCGTCAATGTTTCCAGAAAGCTGTACGTTACGTGAAGAACATGTGTCCCTTTTCCACGGAACAGAATTGCGTACACCTCGTGAAAATTAAAGTTTGGAGTTGTCTTTGTCGTCTGTATTCTTCGTTTCTAGGTTCAAGCAGCAGCTTAAACGCAGCAAATAAGCGTTGCCTTAAGACCAGGTGGAAAGTTTCCAAGTATGCAATTTATTCCAGCAAGATAAGAAACGACCAACAGGGATCAGGTCCTGAATCACTTCCAGCCGTTAGTTCGTCCACAGCCTGATCAGAATCTCGCATACTGATAGATGAACAAGTGCTATTTTAGGTGCGCTGCTTTTCAACAGAAGAGCTGGATGAAACAATGCTCTACTCAATTCTTGCTATATTTACCATCCTGTGAGAATCAGAATACCGATCGACAACTTACCTAGTGCTCCCTGTTTGATATCACAGCGAGCAGGTCCATCCACGAAGAATCTAGCATGCGGATTGATATCCTGTAAAGCAAGACCAACAGTTATTCATACGTGTTTCTGTACAGGAAAAGATCGGGATCAATTCTCATGCTTCTACTCGGTGGTTGCTGATTAGAGAAGCAATATTCTTTTTTCCGTTTAAACTTGAATTTCCCCCACATTTCTGACAAAGCCTACATCCCAGCGAATTCCTTTAATGCCTTGTTTGATATGGTGCACTTCAGTTCCAGACAGTTTAACATTGTTTGCCGTCATTCGGTCCCAGAACCTTCCCGAAACAGCTGAAACGTTAATAACTGTTCAACCTAGTTCACAACGGTTTGATAAAAAGGTTCTCATTTGAGCTCAGCAAAACAAGATAGAGGGCGTTAAAACCGTTTTACTTCAATTAATCATGCATCACCCCAAGGTTCCTTGATAAACCTCTAAAATTCTGTGTGTGCAATTAATAAATACATCCCTACCATGCCATTCTTATGTCCGGAACCATTATTCCAGTTGACTCGCTCTTCCTGGACATAACTCCTGTTCATGCGAATCAAAAGTTCATTTCGGAGCTTCAGTCTGTCTGTTGATAAATTAGAATGTAGGAATCAGTGCTTCTAAGGATGAGCACCTCCGCCTCCTAAATCGTGTGAACAAACTTCCTCTTCTGACTTAATGCGGAACCCAGCCAACAATAAAACGATGCAGTAATCGATTTGACGTAGAGGCTAGTGTACGAGAATTTGTTCCTTATGACTGTTTTTCTTGAAATTCAAACCAAATGGTTTAGGTACAAATCAAGAAAAACCGTTGCTTTTGTTTCCTATGTTAGGAAGATCTTTAAACCTTTGGATACCTATCCAAGTCCTGATCGCGCAATGTGTCTTTATTGTACAACACGTATTAGTCTTACTTTGGGTTATCTATGGTATCAGTGCTTAGAATAATCACTTACGTGGGTAGACCAAAGCAAGTTCGATGGTAATTCATTTGAAGTCAAAACACACGAAAACAAATGTTTAATTCATAAAAGGTAATCCTTACTGCAAATATGGAGCTTTTTGATTGTTTTGACCCAATCAAAGGAAAATATGCGATTCCGCTGAATCCGCGTCCCCACATCTCAAGGCTTTCGCAGGATACACACGACACGCTCTGTTGTGTCGCAGAACTCATGAAAGAGTCGGCAGTTTACATCCATCCCTACAATGTTTTCCGTCACGGTCTAGTTTTAGCGTCCTCATGCTTTTTTTGGTAGAATGCTGAAGCTCACTTTCAGCATTTAACTCACTTGATAGTAAGTAACTCCCGTTGCATCAATGTTTATGAACTACTGTTCTTGTGAATTCTCTTCCCGATTGGGGGTAGGCTGATATTAGAGTTCCAAGGACACTGTCAGGAGAATACTGTTTCACCGTTAAAACTGATCCTTATTCAACTAAATACCCTATGAGTTCCGAGCAAGTCTGAATGAAAGATTGTGGATAGTCCGAAGCAACACGCCCTACAGCAGCTGTTTCACAGAAGAATCCACCATATGTGGTTTTTATGTCGTGGTTTCTGCAGTGGTGAACAACTCACTCTGACACGCTTCCAAATTATCCGGTCTTTCAATTCTGGAAGATCCCCAATTGAACTCTCGTCTGCCGGAAAAGTAGGGTCACACCAAAGTAGTTTGTCCTTCAAAAGTTGTTCTCGTAACTCCTGATATTCTTCCTGTGCCAGGGCCATTTGAAGCTTCATCTGGAAGAAACAGTGTTTTGTAACAAAACACGAGTTAAGAAGCGCCGGCTGATAGCCAGTTTATTGACCGCACGACGAAAAGAAATCAATCGCCTTTCAGTTTAATACCGCGTACATTTTCTGCAATAAGAAGCGTGTATGAGTGATTTGACTTAAAAAACAACTGTTAATTGCTTACCTGAGAGATTTTGGAAACAAGGGATGTTGCTGAGGTTTGATCCATGGACTTGTAGTCAACATTCGCTAAAGTTTGATACATTTGTTGTTCATTGCAGAAGCGCGACAAAATGAACACATAAAACCACAGAATTTGCATTCGATGGGCCGGTGGCTAGTGAGGTGGACACTAAAAATATGGTCCTATAAATTGGGGGTCTGGTTAGCGGAGTGACTTGAGTCCATCTGTAGAGTACACTTTTTAGTTCATGTGCTTCAGCCGATTAAACCTTAATCAAAACCCTTAGGTACTTATTGTTACTGGTTTGCCCGAAAGTCTGATGCCCAAAATGAACAGTTGCTTCTATGATTTGCGATTAATTAGGCATTTGTAGAAGTGTGAAAACTCTGGAACAAGGCAAAGTGCTTTTAAAGTGTGCTATGTAAAGTAACAGCGCAGAAATTTGGTAAGTTTTCCTTAAGGTCATGAGCATTTAGTAGTTTAAGCAAGCTTGTCGGGCGTTAGGCCTTTTCTAGTAACATGAATTGGACTCTAGTTAAATCGTCTCACACTGAATTATCAGTACAGCACTATACTCCACTTGCTTGCAAACCCTGAAAAAAGGGGGGACACGCACGCACACATATCCACTCATTCGTTAGGCAGACTGGTTAAGAAAACTGCACAGTTATGGTCAATTGTTTTGCCCTTGATGATAGTTATCCGCGTTGGACTCGTGAAGAAACTTAACCTGGTGCATCTGACGGGGCAGACTCACATGCTCGTGCACCATTCCATGGAGACTGGTAACTAGTCTGTCGAACATAAATTCTTGTACTCAATGAAAAAATAAATGAGCAATTTATTTTAGACTCCATTAAGACCAAAATTCGGTTTAATCCGATACAGCTATAGTGCCATATTCATTGGTAAAGGGAAAAATTCTTGTAATTCTTGTGCCATTTTCAGTTCAGCATGAAAACAGGCCGCCAAGATTTTGCCTCTATCCTGGTTGAGCCCTTCAAAAATGGCAACATACCGCCTGTATCGGTCATTTGTACTACTGTGCTATTAGTGTGTACCAAGATTTTGGTGAAATTGCAAGGCAGTGAATGGGATTCGCTGCTGTAGGCCGTATCCACGTTACGTTTATGGAGATGAGTGGATCCCCTGAAGCTCCGCTTCATTAGGTATTTTGTTCTTACTGCGACACATCAGGTGCCCTCCTGCTGGTCGTTGACTTTATCGACTGGCAGCTACAACCTGTTGGACTCGGGGCCACTCTGATTAGACGTCTCACTCTAGTTAATAAAAATAAGTTTCCGTGGGTGCTTCAAGTTTATTATTCAAGATTCTGGCTACCTGAGGAACACATGGATGAACAAAACCTTTATCCGTCCAAAAGTAGCATAGAGACTCTGTCAAAAATAATAATGACTAACGAAAATAATTCAGTCATTACAATTCCATATGCTCAGCGGCATCTCCAGACCTCGAGTAAAACGTTCATTTGCTATGCTCAGGACGGCTAACGTTCAGTTTGTACTAGTTGTGGACTTAATTTAGATGTTATTTCAACTTCGTGCATAAGTTTCCGATGAAATTCCCAGTTTTGGGGACCATGTAACGGCCCTCCAAGAAAATAGGTCTGGACAACACATAATTGATAGCTTAGGTTTTGAAGTTGACCGCCAAGATACATCTTGAATTTGTGACTTTTGACAAGGAAAAGAACCAACTTGGCGTACGCTGTCGAAGCTGCGAACTCGTTCAGTGTTACTCTGAGATCGTTCTAGGTAGTTGTTATTTGTGTGAATAGACACCCATTGGTGTGTACATAAAAAGCTTACTCGGCTTTTGCGATGTGCAATCTGTTTTATCTGCTCAAAGATCACCTAGACGATCTTCCGGTTGGTTGTCACTAGATGTCGTTGGGTAGCTGTGTGGAAAGAAATCGATCGAGCCCTTCAAAAATGCTGTTTCATACTAACGTACACACTCAGGTCGGAACCGCACAGCTCCAGTTTGTTACGTCACAACTTTGTGGTTACTGATATCGGAGGATGGGTCACATTAGGATGTGGCTACATCGTCAAACCCATAATTCGATCAGAATGAGAAGATTCTTCACGTGCAGTCAGTCTGTGCTGAGAACCCAAGCAATTATGTACTGGTTACTCCTAGAGAAGACTGAACAGCTGTACATTACTTCTAAGTTTTTCAGCTCAGACTGACTGTACTTGAGGGATCTTCTGGAAATATTTCATCCATACAAAAATACAGTGGCCACACAATCAAACAAAAAATATCCTGGAGATTATAAACAGCCCAGATCTAAACCCTTAAAAGATAATCAAGGATAGTTGGCTTCGGTACATTCTCCTATCTTAGCGCAATAGGTAATTTTGGAGTCGAGAATTATATAGCATCAGGCCCACCAATTCCATGCATAGATGTCTGAACTAAGGTGTACAAAGCCACACACACCTGGTGCTTCATCTTCGGTAGATGAAGATTCAAGAGAGCTTTTTCGGGCACCCAACCGAAGTCTTTACGACATAGACAGAAGAATGTTCTATCTTGGTTCTCGGCCAAACGGTCGAGCCAGCATAAAGGGTGGCGTGTTCTTTTTGCAGAAATTATTCGCTCCCTTCATATCCTTGCTTCTGTGCATTAGAATATGTCGGACGCATAACTACGCAGCTCGGTCAGTGAATACGTTGGCGAGATCAACCGTGGTTGTCTATCAGAGCTGGGGAGGCTGTAACCAGTTACAAAGTTCGATGTTTGACTGACACTGGACACGATGTGAGCACTCAGGACGTAATCCGAAAGAGCTATAAATCACCGTCCAAAATACTTCGAGCACTAAAACATCTAAATACGCCATTGTCAAGGCTGATAGTTGGCTGCGTTACTCACCTCTTTGTTCGAAGAACCTTCCGCTAGAAAACCAGATTTATGTCAGTCCACGCTAATTTTAAACACAGTCTAAAACATGTGGATACTTGAAAACATTGAAAACCATTATCCCGAACAATGGCGCTTCATCCAAATGGCAAACTGAAGCTAGAAAGAATTCCTGCAGTTCGCTGTGTTGAACCATATTTCTTTTTTCTACTTCGACGACATAACCACAAACATTAAAAGGTCTGAGTAGGCTTTTTTTTCTAAAAAATAGGTATCGCTTTTAATATAATTAGGTTACTCAGGAAATTCAAATTCGCGGTTGCAAAGATTCAGATTTTCTTTACCAGGAGTGTGCCACATGTTGCGATTGTTTTGAAAGCAAAGCCTGGTGATTATTTGGAGATAATCGCCACTGCCAAAGATAATTGACGGGTTACCTCTCAAGGAAGCCCTAATCTGGTTGGGAGCTGTGAAATGTGACTGTCGTCACAATTTGTACTCTCTCCTGAAAAATATCAGCTCTCTGGCAGGATGGTTTTAAGGGATGGAATTCCCATTAGATGGTTATTTGAACTTTGTAGCGAAACTCACTTTTATGTAACCGATGGGGGTAAGCGTGGAAGGGATATTGAGAGGGACTTCCAGTCGGCCAGCTTCGTTCAGGAATGGTTGCGTTGCAACTCCTGTGGTATGTGGTTAGTAGGAAAATAAGAGCGACGTCAGTAATGTAGTGTGGTCACGGACAGCAAACATAAGTAACAAGTTTTCTACTCGCTAATCCTGCACTCCGGAAAAAAGCAGACAACAATAATTATTGTACTGCAGGGGCAGAATTTTAAATGGTTGGCACCGAGGCCAGCGAAGCCTCAAGTTTCGAATTCGACGGCCACCCCGTGGGATTGTGCCAGCATTTTAGGGTGGGGAAGGAGCTGCTGGTGATAGCATCGGGTGACCAGAACGACTGGTCAGTTAATGTGGGTGCTTATTATACAAACCCACGCACGAACGCGTCACAAGCTAGCTACTAGAAAAGCCAGACCATTCCGCTGATGTACATGGCGCGTAGAAAACGATAGATGGATTATTGTGATTTACCCCTCGGATAGTCCCACAGTCCATTTGAACAGTCCGGGTTCAGCATTCTCTCATCATTGAGAAGCACATTCGCTGATGCAAGAAACATGCAGTTCCAAGCATTTTACTCTTTTTTGCAATTTGCTTGTGCTAAGCCAGAGAATTTCCTCCGCCATCGTATAGTACGATTGAGAGTAGACTGCAATAACTGCTCTTTCCTACCAATGCAAAAAAGGAGGCCTACCAGATTTCCTAAGTCTGATGCACCGGCTATGTTATTCAGCACTAAAAATAACAGAGACTCTTATCAGAAGACCCAAATTTCCATGTCGTCTTCGAGGGTCCCACTTGGTGGTTCGTCCAGGATTTATAGGTAACTAGTCTTGGGTATTTGCTTTTAGTGGTCATTTCAGCTTTCCAAGTTATCCGCGATGATAATCGTACAACTGTCACCATCAGAAACGTGACAGTGATGAAGAATTAGCTGACACAAATGACTAAATAAGTCCCAGTTACACTCACGTGATGATCACCATTCAAACGTCTCGAAAAACCGTGCCGATTCTGTCGTGTTTCAGTAGCACTCACAGTTCGCAAGAGCGAAGAACAACCGTTGGTGTTCTGGCGGCGCACGTGCGCGTTAAGAACTCGGCATCGAGCTACACATCACCCTGTTCTGAAATTCTCACTGACTTCAGCGCACTGGCGAGCACTCCAAGCGTGAACAACATTCATATTGTGCTTTACTCAGCCTACGCTTGTTGCATAATGAAACTTCGGTCCGTAAATTAAACCAACTTGCATGTACACTATGGCACAGGTGTTTTATGCGTATATGACGGTGTTAAACCTGAAGTGTGCAGCAGACGCCTGCTTGAAATTATTGCCTTATTCTTGAGCAACATTCTGGATTTCCTAATGAAAGAACATCAGAACCAGCAAAGGAAGTTATCTGATCACAATATGGCACGATGATCCCGCTTGACATCATTTCACGTAATTCAGAACGCACATTCTTTCCCTGAAAATTTAAGGCTCCACCGAAGAGTTAATATGCATTTACGACGACAGGTCTTAGTTTTGTCCCACTTGGGCAATCCTTCAGCGGTCCAGTTTACACAGCCCGCTTTTGTGCTTGTGGACACACCGAAATGGACGGCTGTTGTTTAGCTGGACAGCTCGCGTGGAGCGTCAAGCACTTCTCTAAAAATGCGTTGTAACTGGTGACGAACTGTAACAGATGCCTTCTCTGTTTGATCGAGTAATTAGTAGACATATTATCTAACTGCGAGCAGCACGCCAAACGTTCTTGGCCTCCTCCTTCAACCTGCGACAGCTGCGTAGCTAGCAATCGGTTTTGAGCCACCGTTCGGGCTGCCAGGTAAACGGTTTGAACTATTCAACTGATTAACCCGTAGGAGATTTTGCGTGCAAATTTTGTGCATCGGCAAAATGAACAGACTAGTCTGCTAGTTGCCTGGACGGGTGCAGGTGTGCAGACTTAGAGCTTGATGGGCACCCAACATAGTCGATCGATTTGAAGTTGCACGAAGTTTTGGATCACCATTGACCTTCTCCCCAACTACTTAAGGAATTTCAGCAAAAAAGTTAGGAACTATCTTCTGCGTAGCAATCGTTTTTAATTTCTTACTCTGAACAGCAATTTGCCATCTGATTTCCAGCCTATGGAAGCAAAACAGTGTCCCAGAAGCTGGTTTAGTACAACATTTTACACCTTTGCTGCTCGCCCTACTGATCCCTTACCAATGCAAATACCCAAACCAAAAGAAATTATATTATACTCAAGCCGGCGCCAAGTTATAGTTTTCATATATTAGACGTAAAAGTCTGTAGATTGTGTTCCGGTATTCGTTGCTTTATGCTGATATCATAGCACAAGAATCAGCATTCAATTTCGATTATGTTTAATTGGAGTTTCATATACATCCCAGCGCATTTCTTCAGTCTTGTTCATGGTGAAGGAATTGTAACATCGTTCAGCTGGTATCCAAATGTGTTGTATAAAAGTGATACAGGGGCACTGACAAATTGGTGCAATTTGCACACACATTTTGTAATTTCGCGTAGAGTTGTAGTGGAAAACTGCTCTGATGTTTGGCTATCGTGGATTTCACTTCACCACGCAAACTGGGTGCAGTTGGTCAAGTATAAGGGTGGTGGTGGGAAGATTACTTCATGTTTTCGACAAATGCACTCATTCGCAAATCAATTTGGGTTCAAGTAGAACATAATCTTGATGGAAACTCGGGGACTGCGCCTACCTGATGAGCCCCAAGAAGGGCGAAACCGTTCGTGGGCTGTCGGAGAATTTTCAGCAACCTTGTGAGTAGTTTCCTTCATGAAAATTACTTCATGTTCTTCTCTACCATGATAGATGATTTAGGTGTGCGTCACAGAAAACAAATACGGTCTGACAAACGTAAACGTGGGGTTCGTTCTGTTGGCCGAGATCTGGAACATATCTCATGAAGATTAAAGCAACAACAACAAAGAAACTGATGACAAAAGATCATCGAAAGTAGATTTGTTGTCTCCGGCGTACACTATGGAGGGCTTTCAGTGTGTTACTCAGGTGAATTAGCTGAGAGCAAACGCTTGTTTCGCTAGCAAGGAACATATCCGTGGTTAAGTAAAACTAGTTTCAGTAAGTAGTCTAGTTTTTTAGGGGTTAGCAGATTAGCTACCGTGTAGACTAGAGATAAGCATGTGTGAAACTCTTAACTTACTGTAGTTGGCCGGGACTTTGCGTTGAACAGTAATAAGTCTTGATTCGGGTCGGTCTTTCGCCAATTTCAAATCCGGGTCGATTGGAGTGGTTGAAATTCGGTTCTACTCAAAAACAGAAAAAATGAGTGAGAATCCTGCTAGAACTAGTCGTGAATGGTTGCGATTTACTGCCCAGCGAAGAATACGTTTTCATATACTCTCAAGTGGAAGTTTTCCAGAGCTCAATACCTACAATCAGTAAATGAGAGGACTGAGAGACTGGAGGATCCGAGCAAGCCAGTGTAATGAAATGAGATGTTAAAATACCCACATGTGATAAGCTTCGCATAAATGCACAACTACCGAGCAGTTAGCTTGTAAGAGGAGAGGCACAGCACCGGACTTTCGCTAGCTATGCGGAAAATTGAGTATTTCGAACATATAGCTAAGCATTTCGCTCAACCTATGGATTGGGACTTGATAGAATTGTCTTTTGTCCTATAATTAAGCCAGTTTAATCGTTCTTTCCAATGGAAATAAACCTCTGGATAACTTAAGCAGGTGGTAAAAGTGCTGTTCAAACCCCCCCCCCACTGAATAACTAGGTCTGGCTTAAGATGTAAACATTCTCTATTCATATGATAAAAAAAAGTTAGGCTTCTATCTGTCTATAAACAGAGTGCGACTGGTAGCCTGCAGCAGTGCGATGATGTCTACCTGATGTTTACCTTCCGGAAGAAAATATAATATTGAGCTTGTAATGTCAGCGAAATACCCTAGAATACCATATTGTGCGTCCTTGTTTGTTCTGACAATGCTTTAAGTAAAACCTTACGAAATGACAGGCATGCATATACTAATTTGGGACCGTTCTCAATATTTTTTTCAGCAAACAGCAGTTCCAGCCGCTGTAACCTGTTTGTACTAACAAGGAAATTAACATTTCTCTTGCCTTTGTAGAATTCCGCGCAACGGGCGATTAGCAATGTTGTGTCACGTGTCACGTGTCATGTCACGTGTACCCCACTGAAACTTCCCGAAGAAAATTCAGCGCTATGGACCATCTTGAGGGAAGATGCTTATATGAAAACTGATTGGAAGCATCGGATAAGTCTGGACTACAATTTTTGTCATTCTGTATTACCGAATTTAGTGGCTGGCTGATTTGAGGTCGAGATTATGATCTGGAACTAAAGTACTTGTCATGGGAGAGTAAACTGAAAAGGATGTGATATCCGTGTATGAAGAGTGTATTGCCTACGAAAGACAGATCTGAAATGTCGCATTGCGTGATATTCCAAAGGAAATTATTTCGGTTCATCATTTCACGTAAGTACACACTAAGACAACGCAGGTTTTCACTTTGGCTACAGCGGAGATGATGGATTGATGAAGGAATCAATCCGTGCATAGTGGGGACCTGAGACGTCTGGTGACAATCATCTCGGTTGTATTCAACTCATAACAGTGCGACCGGAAATCGGATCAGTCAGCTGGTTCACTTTGTGATCAGTTCCAAACAAAGGACGTGCCATGGAAAGCGCTGGGGATTGTGCATTCCACCGTGTTATTGTTGACCGACTTGTGAACTTATATTTTCCAGTCAGTGGCTAAGCTGATTCCTAGATGTTGGACGCCGAACGAGTTAAAGAACGAGTAAACATGTGGCACTTATTGGCATCTGTATTCAAACAAAATGTTCATGAGCTGTCACATTCATGTTGATATTCGTTCACACTTATCTGAATTTATTATTTCTCGGCGCACAATTTGTTTTCATTCCCATTGTCTAGGTTTTAGGTTTCATCTTATAATATCGTATAGAAGAGTGAATTTATAGTGTAGGCGGAATTTGCGCAAAATCCTGGTCAATCGCTTGACGGTGTTGCGATGATTTTTCGGTGTCTCCGAAACACGAAAATTCATCATGCTTCTTGAGGTGCCAATGCAAAGTAGAAACTACAGGAATCGCGCGTGGATCAATTATACGTGACTCATGGCTCTTAAGTAACTGAACAAATGAGTTGATTTGTTTTACCTTGTTCGACATGATGTTATACTATGGTCATTATTCCATTTCTTCACATCTACACTAGCATCCTGTAACAAGGAAATTTATGGTAACGACATACTGAGTATCTGTTTACTTTTCCCTGGATGTCCCCCAAAAATCGCACTTTCAGTCTACGCTGTGGGGCTGTAAAAAACCAGACGCCTCCCACTGCGTTCGAATTGCACTGAGTACACAAAATTTACAGTGGTTGCTTATTTATAAATCTACTTAGGAATAAAATTAATCCACAAATTCTACCGTTGTTGTTTCCATTGCTGATGATAATGACGAAGTCCTACTGTGCATAGAGGGATGGCTATCCCCTACACTTTGATATTTACTGTTTACACCACTATCCTGGTGCTATGCCTGTGCTATTTTCTGTGAAATACAGCTTAAACGGGGGCCTTGAATTTACAGTAAGGTTACTGTGTGATCTAGCGTCGTAGAAGACATTCTTTTATGTTTTCTACAATAGCCGAATGACTGATGAAAGCTTTCGATGCATTAGATAATAAGTGCCAATTTTGCAGTCATTTAGCATACAGATGTGACTTTCAGCTAGTCTTAGAGAGCCACAAATTTTATTTTCGTCCTGCAGCTCATTAGTTTCTTATTCGGGGCAATCATTCGGCTGCTCCTTTTAGGATAAATTGATAAAGGTTCGGCTCTGAGCACCACTACAAAGCTTGTCGTGTTGTTAACACGTAAATGGGTTACTCCATTTTCAGCATTCCTTGAGGAATCATACCTTTTCATCTTCAAGTTTTGCGTGGCAGATTTGCTTGACCTTTAAACCAATATGGTAAATCCACATATGTTGTGCCGTTCGTGGCCGTCTATTGGTCACTCCTGAACTGAACCTGCCAGACTATGCGATAAGAAGGCAGAGAACCCTGGACACGGCTGTATTGTCAGCACAAACATACAGAGCTTCTGCATAAATATACAGGATGACTAAAGTGCTAAATAAGGTCGTTTATTTTTTCGTTCTGCACAGCCAATGGCGACGTTCCTGACCTGAGCACTTTCACTCCGCTGGCCGCATGCTGCCAAGCCGTGTTCGGTAAGCTCCGCCAACGCACATGCTATCCGGAACGCGTGGGACCGATGGTGACCTTGGGGACGATACGTTCTCTGCACATGTACTTTTTTCATTTCTGGACGCGTCTCGACAACATAATTGTGTTCAATTACTGAAATACCGAGATTTTTCTCCGTGAGTTGGATCTGTTTTTCTGTCTAGCCCAGTATTTTGGTACACACATTGACAGACATTTCTGCCGCACTTTGGTCTATGACTACTTGATTAGTTCAACCACCAAACATACCCCGTTCGTATATTTGCCGAACTCATCGCCCAAACGAACTTGCATTCTACGGGCCTAACGAGAGGGCAGTAGCATAACCCTTGTAGACCATTACACGGAGTGTTTTGCGTTTAAACAGTCGTCCTCCTGTGCTGGCGTAATTATTCTGGTGAGTCCACACCAAAGAAGCCCTTGACTAGGGCCTTGCTCTCATTGGAGCTCATCAGCAGTGCATAGCCAATGACCGTGCCGGAGTTTGAACTCCGGACATGTAAAAAGGATGGCTAGTAAGTTACCAGAACACCACCGGAACACGCTGGACGCATCTGAATTTTCACGTCTGAAAAGTCAAAGATGTTCACGCTTGCGCGATGTGACTGGTATGCCCGACTTCTTGAACGACGACTGGCTTGGATGTGACGATCGACTGACCCGCCTGTCAGGACTTCTCAGTCAGGTAGCGCCACAGACGCCTGAAACCCGCAGGACAATTTTTGATTTTGTTATGGGTGCTTGCGGGATTTGTAGCGTCCACATTCACATCACACTTATCCTCCTGTCCTGGAGTAGTTATTTTGGTGAGTCCACACCAAAGGGGGGAAGCACTGAACCTGAGTGATCCACGACAGGAGGTGTGTTCTTTCCTGATTCCAAGTTAACTGGTTGATACAACATCCCATCAAGTCACAGGCTTAGTCATGTTGTCAATAAAACATGATACACATGTGCTGAAATAGCACATGAGTTGGTCAGCCGATGACACCACCCAACTCAACTGAACCATTACTGTTGTCACCCTCGAGATTATTTTTTCTTGTTTCATTTCATTGAATAACTTCGCACAAATTTCCGTTTCACTCCGTATGCGTATTTTATCGTGATCTGGAGCAGTATTCGAAGCGCCCCGTACTTGTTCCACTCACAGGGCGAATTATTACACGTATATTCGGGTTTCCTAATTCGATCTTTGAGAAGTTGTTTTTGTATTAAGCCGTTTCTGTTGGATTTGATTATTTGTATGCTTGGCAGATTTTGCACGGTAACTTTCAGTTTCACCGAGGGCTGTTCCAAGCATGGCGTTATAACCGATGTATTTATGGATTGGCTGTTTTCCCTGAAACCTTTTTGAGGTACTCCATGTGGCATTGCAACCCCAGTTTCTGAAGCCCTCAAACTAGGCGGGATTAACAGAAAAACACAAGCTCGATGGAGTAAGTTTCACCGTCGAACGGGGGAAGATTTAATTTGTACGGAGTCCATCCTTTCCTTTGTGTTGGACTTGTGACCATGAAAAGATCAGGTTGATTATAGCATGAGCACATCCTTCCGCTACAAGAACGTCCATGGATGTTTATCCTTGAGCATCAGACTGCTTTGGCTTACTGAGAAAAAACAGGATAACATGATCGAAACAATTGGATTTTCTGTGCAAGGATAACGAGCTGTTGGAATTAGAATGAAAATCACATCAGCCAAAATGAGTTCCCAAGGGTCTGCTGTGGACTGCTACATCTTGAAAAATAGATCAGTCTGAGCATTTTAATTTTGGAATCGTTTATTATCAGTGTTTTATGTGGATTAAAAACCAGTTTTTGACATGTGGCGTGACCAGTTTACCGATATCGCTCACAATACATCATGCGGAAAAACTATAAATCTGGATACGGTAAGCATGAAAATATATCCTGAACACTGTGGTTGGAATAGGTCACCCTGGGGAGCATTCTGTTTACATTCCAGCCCAAGTGATCCCAGCTATCCACAGCATTCAAAGTTTGCCGATTTTCCCGTTAAAACTTGAGATTTCCGGCTTTCCAACGTAACAGTCAGTTGAGGCCCGAGTGGAAAACAGAATCATGGTAACAATGAGTCTGTCGCATAATTATAGCGAGGTTGGTGTGGGGTATGTCTCCTGGCTGTCAGATTAAACCTTAGGTCACACATTAAAAGTTCAAATGTACCTTCAGAAGAAATCATAATACATGAAAGCGCAATCGAATTTAGACTGCATATCTTTAATGCTTTCTGCACTTGAGCCAGCAAAAATTTGCGAAAGGGAGTGTAAATTTCGGGTTTAGTGTAACGTTGAGAGAATGGATGTATCCAGTACCTGCGGGAATCGAAACTTGTTTCGAGGAAAAACAAAACCTGTTCTTTCCAATATGCCTTAAATATAACTGAAACGGTAGGAAATCTTAGGAATCTAAAACAACCCAGTGTTTCCCCCAGCACTATACAGAAACCGCTGCATTGGCATCACGGCTTAAGTAAAGGTTGACAGAATATTGAACACCCCAAGTGCGTGCTTAACACCTGGTGTTTGGTAAGACATGAAATATGCTAGTGCTCTATACTATAATGATCTTGCTGGGGACCTATTGGAGGGCTGTCACGCTATTCGTTCCATTTACAAGAATAAAATAATTATCTTGGTAAC
Organism: Opisthorchis felineus; assembly: GCA_004794785.1. Taxonomy (NCBI): domain Eukaryota; kingdom Metazoa; phylum Platyhelminthes; class Trematoda; order Opisthorchiida; family Opisthorchiidae; genus Opisthorchis; species Opisthorchis felineus. Next base: position 170,877 of record SJOL01004010.1, on the reverse strand, counting down.
CTCGTCCAAAGGCCATGTGGTGGCAACTAAACTCTGTAAACATCGTGTTTCCCGAAGCTTCTTAGTCACTTATGCCCCTGTCAAAATTTACAGGTTTTTGTCAAGAGGTCTGACAGGCAAATACTTTTGTTTGTTGATTTTTCGAAGGTTTACCACCTCGGTATTGGGGATATCATGCCTGAAAATTAACGTAGCACACACTACTGGAGCAAGTTGTCAGTATGGAGTGGTTGAACACCATTTTGCATTGGATGATGTGATTCACTTAGGATATTTACATCCAGTTTGTCTACGACCACTCAACACATAAGTGACTACATAGCCTCTAGAACTCCACACTGGCTCCAATTTAGTAACTGGTTTATATGCATCGGGAGACCATTTGAAAAAATAAGAATCCACACCATTTGATAATATTATCCTCTAACGGGCAAAATGCCTCTAATTTTCTAAGGATGTCCTTGGGATCCAGGCTGCTCTCATTGGTCTGTTTATCGGATATTTTAAGCGTTGCTACTAATCTGAAATGCATGGTAAAGTTCAGCATCACTTTTCCGTTACTTACCATCAGCACAGACGCCTGTTGTCGAGGTTCAGTCAATCATGTACAAACATAATTTAGTTACATATAAATCGCGTGCAACTCTATACTAAGTCAAAAGTTTCTTGTTAGTTGTTCCCAAATAGATGCACAGCGCGAAAGCACACCAAACTTCACAGAAGGAGCGTTTTTGGGAAATTTTGCATCTACCTTCATCTATTTGGGCTACATGGATATTTTTTTTTAAATTCATATATGCGTCCCAGCGCCACCTATTGCCCATAACGACTTAGTATCTATAAATATGCAATAGAGCTTTCATCCAATCAGTCAAACCAATCTATGTTGAAAAGCCGAGAATCACTGTGCAGCTTTCTCATCCTTGTTGCAAATCACCAACAGTGCATATACCAGGAAACTCAGACAGTTTCGAATCCACAATTGTCCGGTCGGTGGTTGAGCACTTAACCGTTTGGCAACAAGCGGCTGACCAGCGGTGTGAATAACTCTCACTTACACAGGACATAGAGCGACTCAACCTTTAGCATCCATATAAATAGCAAGAGTGTGAAGTGCGAGGTGTAGGTTCGAGTATCCGTTAACAAATTCGCAGATTTTACTCAGCATTTTTCGTTAGGGAACCTAAAAATAGAACAAAACAGCGCCTTTTTGCACAGTATCCCGGATTTCATTTAGCTCCACAAAGCACCTGATGAGCCAGCGAAATATATTCACCGTAGAGTGAAAAACGGGGCTGGTATGTTCCATCCTCGGCTATCCTAATGCTTTTCCACCTCTGAGTCTTTGAAGAAAAATTAATTTCAAAATTTTGCATGACCACTTTCTTGTCTACCATCTACTGCGTTGATAGGTAAACACAACATCCAAAGTTTAATCGCATTTGTTGGTATTTGCCCAGAACAAATTTAAACAAACTCTGATCAGAATTAGTTCACTCCATCCATGCATTCTGCATCAAAAATATGTCCAGTAGTTTTGTGCTTGATGCTAAGAAAAAGCAACAGATCCCTCTACCACCCAGAGTGGACAAGCACCGGAAAATAGGCTTCAATTAAACCGAATCTGCACAACAAGGGAAGCTGTATCCGCATGGAAATACAATCACTTGAGTAGTCTCCATTGCTCTAAGTATTCTGCAGTTACTTAAGTATATGAAATAGACTGTCAGATGACAGATGCTGAATTTCAATTTATGTATGATATTTTGGCTGAACCAGTAACTACACCAAAACCTGTTCAGGGGCTTCTTTTGCCCTGCGGTACACTCAACGTGGGCGTACTATGCTGAAGTTTCCTGTGACCTCCATATTTCGGTTGTGCTGGTAGTCGTTTGTGGTACGCATTAAAAAAACTGATCACAGTAGCCAAAAGTTTAGGATCAGTATTCAGTTGAAAATTAAGCGGAGTCTGATAGGACAGTCGAACAATCCCCCTTTGAACGGCAGTTGATTCGGCAGCGGTCGGTCTATTAGCCGAACTTAGCAACTGGCTAGCAGAGTTTTCATCACCATTCAGAGGAGATCGTCAGTGCGCCGGTCTCCATTCACATAGTACCATTTAAGTGAATGTACTGTGTAAAGGTCGATATTGACTGTGCTTATGTATCGTCTCCGAAATGACAACGCTTAAGAGGTTGAAGAAATCTGTCCGACAGCCGACAGTTGACTGGACCTCCTCTACACATGCTTGAAATCGGTGTTGAAACATGGAACGAAAGACGACAACGCGAAACTTACAACCTTCAAAAAGGGCAAACGTTTTTTGGGCTGTCCAATAGTTAACTAAGGCTGACACGTGGGGTCGTATCATGAAAGAAACGCATCAGTGTATGTGGGGTTTCATACTGAAAGAAATATTTCAGCATAAGCCATCCATTGCTCATTCAAAAAAACCGGTGGGACTCTATTGATCCGCGACGTTATCCTCGTTTTCATGAAAGCATCAGGTACCGTGACAGCACTGTAACGATACAAGCTTGTTTCCCCGGCTACATTCTTCGCACTCAAAATTTATCATCGTCGTTTAATTATTGAGAGGCGAACGTTCTCATCAAGCGCCTTCGTTTGGGCTGCAGTGTCTGATGGCCTCTATAGCAGACCGCAGACCGCAAGATAAGCCGATTCATGTGCCGATTCATGCATCAAGTGGAACAGCTGGATTCACGATTTGTATCTTAGTTGGATTACACCACTGTGATGCTGCAGGTTGTATTGAAAGGAATTATGCATGAGGTTTTCTGTAAGTGCAGAGAATTTTATCCTCTTGTGGTGACGGTAATCAGAGAATGGCACTTTTTGCTGAAGGGGAACCTTCATCTCTTGCAGGCAGCCGCTGACAAATCCTTCATGCTGACCGGTCGGAATCCAAGTCCACGACTTAGTAAATGTTCTGTCCCTAGTGAAGTTTGGTAGCTTTCCGGATGAAAATTATTTTGGCCGTCCATCAGTATTTAGCTGGGTCAGTGGCCTAAAAACGACTTTTGTATTTAATTGAGTTTGCCGGGCTGTAAAAACGTGATTTCGTTTAAGCGATTCTACTCAAAAAAAGCTGAGGATCTGCAAAAAATCCACCCATCTCGTCCCAGCTGATGCATCATGATACAGACAAACTATACCGCTGTTGGGCTTCTTACTACAAGTCTAACAGGACATAGCTCTTCATAAGTTCCACAAGAGATTGATTAAGTTGGTACGGTTACGTTTTAACATCGGGTGGCTCCAAAATCTTCGGCTTTATTGAATTCCAATGTAGTACAGACATCGGCCTTTCCGATAACGATTATTTCCCCATAACATTAAGATTCCGCTCTGTGATGTGTTCGGTTTGTTTACATAGCAGTAAGGGCACAATGACATTACACTACACGAATCCAGTATGAACGCATTGCCTCGCTGTTCTGATAGTGAAAGTCAGTACAAAGTCGACATTGCTGCTTAACTTGATCACAACAACACAACTAGGGTCGGGCTGAAGTTGCAGAGCTCTCTGCCTCGCAAAACAGTCCGTGAATGGATACTTGAAAAATTGGCACCACTGTCAACTGTGGCATGTCAAATGAATCAGGCTGACATGCCATCGCATCACAGAAGCTTTCATGGTGGTAAGGGTGCTTCAGTTTCAAAGCAGCCAATTCCGTGTTGACACCTTAAGATCCACTGTGGAATATAGTAAATATCGTTTACACCCTATATCCATACCTACACTGTGTGTATTTGTCTCATTGATCAAGGTATATTGGAATGGTCTACGTGTGTACGACTGATCCAATGATATTCGTGAATTAGTCTGGAGCGTTTTTCAGACCAAAACATTCTAAAAATTTTCAGGGAAAGATTTTGCCAGAGGGAGTTTGGAGAAACAAGGCTTCGATATACAGTCTGTAGAGCAACTGTAGGAAGAATATCCTTCGGAACATACGAGAACAGATCTGACTATTTTGAGCTGATGTTCAAGTATGTAGCAATACACTGTAGAAATGTCTATCGTGCCACGTGTACATTAAAATGTGAGGCATTCCAAGTTACGGTCTTGATGTATAGTTGAGATTCCCAATAAACGCCTAGAATGAGTCAACTGACTAAACCGCCTAAATTAGGCGGACGGCAACCTTATATCCTTCTCTTAATAGAGCAGTCAAAAAGCTAGTCTTTCTTGGGATTTCCGGAGAAACCACAGCCTTTTTAAACTCTAACCGAACAAATAGAGTTAAATTTAAAATCCACGTCGAACTCGCAAAACCGGTTCAAACCGCGCAAAATGCTTCGCAAAAAAATGAAATTTTTTCGGTGGCTCAGTTACCAGCAAGATAGGGGAACTTCAGAAGTTTACAGCTTTAACGTTATGACTCGAAATATTGTTTTTTAAAGCAATTTGCTCCATTATATTGTTGTTTTTGGTACCGGAGATTTTTATCTGGCGTCAGTAAAAGCGCCTGATTGAGAATAGGATGGTGAGATTTTCGAAGTCAGAAGTAGGCCTACTGCATGAAACTCTTTTTTCGAAGTTGCTTGTCCTGAGTCTAACAACCCATATTTAAATCTTTAGTCAGCCGCCAAACAGTTGATTCAAGTGGGATCAGAACCAAACTTTTGTGGTAGGTCACCTCAACACCTTTTTAACCGTCTGAATTAGTTCACTATACTTAGTTTAACTGGTTGAGTGTTCAGTGTGAACAGCTTTGAAGTTAGGGTATAAAACTTAAGATGTTGGTTTACATTCTTGCAGGCATCTTGTTGTCCATCGTATCCCCTGTGACTTCCCAATGCAACCAGCCAGTGCACATTGGAACGACTGCGGAGTGCGCCCATATGGAGACAGAACTTCAGACACAAAATATCAGAAGGAAAGGATTCATGTTAAGCTTCAAAAGTCAAGTTATTCACACAGCTGGTCAACAATTGCGAACAAAATATGGTCGCTAAACTCACATTTGGAGAATGCTGGGTTGTAAAATTCCTGATATTTATTAGGTGCATACTGATGACAAATCCCCAAAAAGAGCAAACAGTTGTATAGTACTTCTTGGCTTTTCTCTGTAGACTCAGATAAATTACAAACTGATGCCCAGGTTTGAAGTAAAAGACAAACTTCAATTCACTTGAGATAAAGGATGAGCATTCAACCAATGGAATTTCACAGTATTCTCATCGCCTTCTTTTGGAAACGAGAGTCAAGGTCCCTGATATCTAACACCAGTAGTGTGAGCATGCTGATCATCAAATGTCACCTGGCGATGGTGCACAGGTAACAAACACACTATTAAAAACAATGCCGAAACTTTTCGAGTAACGCGAGTTCGTCAAAAGATCATCCCACGGTTTTATGGGGGAAAAATCTCTTTTTCACTGAGCAGGTTTCTTAGAATTATAAGAGGAAAAACATGTGGAACATGTCTCTCCTTATAGGGAGAGAGATTTCCCTGAATAACAATTCAGTTGGCAAATTCGACGAACGGATAACAGCCAAATGATCAAATACCAATGAAGGCACACGAGCTACCAATATTCCAAAAAACTTTCAGGAGCGCTTGTCTCAAGAGGGTTCCCTTTACGTACAGTACACATATTAGTCTGATAAATGATTTGCTCAATAAAGATTTGCTGGTTACTATGCCGTAGGAAGCACCGATTCGTCTTAATTCATAGTCTTTGTTGCTACATGGTGAGTACCTGTAACGTCCTGAATAAAAACATTAGAACAAAGCGCCGCCAACACTATGAGGAATTCTTAAACTGTTAAACTTTTAGCCGCCAAAGGTTCACGTGTTTTGCTGGTCAATGGTGATTAACTACTGCATTGCCTTGAGTATCAGTCACCTTTGCTTATGTGGTGCCCTCAAAAACGATCGCAGGTCTCAAAGAAAACAGGAAATTGCTTAAAACAAGAGATTGCGGTCAAATACGTCGATTTATTTAGATATTTCCGTGAAGAGTGCTGTATATTTTACTCTTTAGTATTCCGTTTCATCACCATTGCGTTTTTGCTAGAACCTTGCTAGAACCAAGTAATCAGCAGTTGCTGGGCTGGTCCGACGAATTTGAAAATGTTTAATAGTGGATTTTGTTTGTCGTGGTTTTGATCGGCAATTTTTGAGTTCAACGCAAAATATAAGATCTGTTGACACGTTAGTCACAAACTTAACCAAATAATATACCTATCCACCGAACTTGTCCCCATGGGGATCTGCACAATACCAACATCGGTTAGAATAAAAACTTCAAGGTAGCCATCTGAACACGACTTGCCAAATGACCTGCATCCGATCCTGACTGTGAACACACCAGTGTCTTAAAAGAGTTTCCAGGCAACTGAATGTGCTGTACCAGGCCGCCTCATGTTTCAGTTGCTACGATATTGGAGATATCGCGATACCTATATATTCGTATTGCACTACTCATAAGGTTGCTGAGAATTATGAACAATGCATTAAGAGAATATACCGTTACATCACAAACGAGAGATTCAGCTGGGTTCCAGGTGAGTCCCTCGCAAAACCAAATTTGTTAGCAAATGAGTGTATTTCGCCAGTTTCCCATAGCAGTGGGCATGCACATTCACATGGCGATTCTAACCTACCTTCGTTCGAAAGCCCAACTTACCATTCAGCCGGCACGAGAATTGTTGCAATCATCGAATGGGCAAGCGTACTCCACCTGGTAATCTGACAGTAGTATTGGTAAAATCTATTCATTGTCATCTCTCAAAGAAGACGGAAGCTTCTGAGTTTACGCTTCAGTTTTACTGCACATGTCCGTGCAGATTTGGTTATTTATACACGCTGTGTCTATTGAAACATAGTCAGGTATGGAAGTATCGCATGGATGAAAAACCAGTATCATAGCCAAATATGTTGAAACTCACTATCAATAGTTGACGCATTTCACTATCAATAGGTCCCTGTCGAAAATTTCATATCAGGTCCTCTCAAACTAAGTTCTTTTATCTTTGTGATAATACGGTCACCCGACAGTCACTTGACTAACCACGCGTCGGTAAAAATGCACCATTCACCTCCGCTATCTCGACTGAATGCAAACACCGTTACCTGCGCGTTTGTCACAGTGACTGAGTCAAAATGGTTCGTGTCAGTGAAAAATGGTCATTGATTTGCGTTTATTGTGTGAATTGTACGGCGTAAGAGCTGAGAGGTGAATTTAAGATGAAATAGACGTTTGGAATGACAAAGGTAAGTGTTATTTCAACAAAAGGCATTGGGTGAATGGGGATGGAAAACTTCGCCCATCCGACTTTTTCACTATCTAAATGAAAAGGCACGTTGAAAGCAACACACCTGTACGAGTCCGTCTAATTGATCAACAGCCAAGGCCTTTTTGTCTCAAAAGAAAACACTTCACCTGAGTTCCACAATGTTCTAAGAGCTCAGATCCCAAAAGAAATGGTCGTGTTGTGCATCGTGAAGAAACACTCTCCCAAGACCTACATCTCATCTACACCAGTTCACTCGGTTGTTGTCTCCTAACTCGCATGTTCACGGCTTTTGCTCATGCAGACTAAACTGAGGTCACAGAAACTCACCTCAGTAGCAACTGGCTTTTTAACCACGGTGCTTGATTTAACCCTCTACGTACACTTTGTGACCATAATCCACCTACCTGGCCATGGTATTTGTGGGTTTTCTTCGCAGGTTCAAAGATGGCTACCTCAATACCAGAGACGGTCAGTATCATTTCGTTTGTTGACTCTTCTTAACTCATGCCAATTTTGGGAGATCGTTCAACTAAGGCTACCGAGATCTTAGAAGTGGCTTGATAGCTTATCATCACCACTTTATCCGTGGAATTTGGCTCGGACCTTGCTTTAACTTGGCTTTTTTGCAAGTGGCTTAACACCAGTAAAGATCCGGTATCAAATAGTTTTGATACGGCGTAAAAATGGGTGTGTTTATTAAAAAAAATCGCGAAAAATACTTCAGTAAAACCAACAAGTACATAATTCTATACTGCCTCCTCCGGTAAACTCATGAGAGAAAGAAAATATGGCGGCACTTCATCCAGGAAACAAAACCCAATACACCATGGAAACGTTCTGCCGCTAAGGAATCGGCTGAGTTATTCCAAAATAAATTTAGTTAGCATCGAAATTCCTAAGGGTTTTGGTCCCAATTAATCAGTCCGCTACAACCGTTGTGACGATCACTATCACTTCTGTGGCACCAATAGGCTCTTCTGGGTCGAACTTGGAAGATAATTTATCCCTAAATGCTTACGGAGCAACTTTTTTTGATAACCTTTTACGTCCGACGTATGGTTTGGTGGCGGTGACGCTTGGAAAGGAGCATAAAATAAACCATATTTATCACTCGGTGACCATCGTTAGTTTGTTTACCATAGGGTAGGCTTTCGACATAGTTGTCTTATTTGTGGCTTCTACTTCAACCTAACTGATTAAAACCAAAGACGCTGCCTTGTAGTGACCTTGGTAACACGTGATAAAGAACGCTATGCAGGTTAGTCATTATGTTTCAGTGACAGATGAGTGAAAGTACTTAATTACTGGAGCTTTCGATTCGGATGAAGACAACGATGTCCCCCTGCACTTACGAAATTTTTTTTGAAAGCGTAAAATTTGGGGCAATACAATTATCAAGGTGCCGATCTGCGATAAGATGCCATTTAGTCACCATTCATCTGAATGAGCAGCTTCAAGTGGTGTTCTTCGATAGCTGTTTTCGCGAGGATGTGCACCAGATTATTGGAAAAATAAAAGTAGTTTCACCACAAAATGACAGCACAGGTCAGTAGGGTGCACTTTTAAGAACAGAACCGAAAATCATATATACTCTTTCTTATTAAACTGCTACTGGAAGGGTCGTTGGGAAGTATCTGGGTGTCAGACTATCTCTTGCTAAACGCGTCTGCATGCGTGGTGCACAGCTATAAATATATCCCGTGTGTCGAAAATCATAACCTGCGGACTGTAAATTTGCCGAACAGATAAACTAGCAAGACCATTAAAGACGCCTAATTTCAGGCTTTTTATCCGCTTTTAGCAATGAAGTGGACGATGAACTACACAAAAACATGCTAGCCGATAGTTGAATTTTCTCGTATAAGTACGCACGTGACGAGCAATTTGTCTTCATATTTCGACTTCAACTCAAGTACTTCCAGCTGACCGACGCTTCTCACTCAGCTGAATAATCACTGTTCTCCTACTCGCTGATAATTTACGTCAGTAGAGTATATTGCCGTCCACGTGGAGCACTGTGCGATGTCACTTCATCTTAATCAATTGATTTACAAAGTATCACGTTTTCCAGTCCAACATCACATCATATAAGAATATAGAGGCGTCATTTTCCAGCACACGCGACCTGAAAAAACGCAACATATTGCACGCGGAAACAAATCAGGCAGAATGTGTTTCTCCGAGTAGACAAGCTCCACTGTAATAAGAAATAGTCTTAAGGAAGAAAAAACCATTGGTCGTTCGGTGATGGCGACTTTTAAACATCGAGTTCTTCCCATATGCTTAGGGGATTTTATCGAATCGGAATCAAGTGAGCAGAGTCATGCAGGTACTAAAACCACAAGGCGATTCGAATCACCATAATCAAATTTGGGTATAATGGGCTCAAATTTTGTCAGACAGTAAACAATGGTCGTGGGAAGATAAGAACAGATAGCTGGCTACCTCCAAGTGATCATTTTCTGATGAAACAAATAGCATGTGCCGAAAATCATAACTGTAGTTGAAACTGAATTGATTTCCCACAATCCTTCGGCTTGCGTTGTCAATGGGGATGACTATAGTCCCTTCCAGTATACTGAATTTATGTAAGTGTAAAAATAAGTTGTAACCCTCTATGTGCATTACAAATGAGTGATGACAAACAGGGATATTTAGGTACGTGTAGGGGTTCATTCTAACTGAGGAGGGTCTAAGTGTATCGGTTGATTACCCACAGGATACATCATCACAAAAAACTCATTTACTACTCAGGATGCAGTCTGCTGAATGTATCAAACATGGTATAATAAATTCTTCCACAGATAACTCATTTAGAGCAGACATACTTCTAGGCAGACAATTTTCAGTTGGCCTAGTCGCATACTCATTGTAGCTATTTCAGAATGATTATGGTAGTGTCGGAGAACTTCAAGTAAGTATTACCCTACTTGCTTCCTTTACTGGCTATCAAAGCTTTTACGTAGTTGCAACAAAGAATGATATCTATCTATCTATCTACCTATCTATCTATCTATCTATCTATCTATCTATCTATCTATCCTTTTGCTTCACGTAATACTAAAAAACTCCCAGAAATGCTGTAAAAGTGAGTGAAAATAATCGTACGTTACCTACTTTGAGAGATATTCAGTAGCCGCAAACAAATTTATGAAAATCTAACTTTAATGTGTTTTGAAAGAAAAGTTTCAGGTGATATTACCCTACGAGTTACATTGTTTTTAGTTCAATAAAGCGATTCCACCAGTTTGTACTGGAGGAAGAAGCCTAAATTTCAGAAGCGGCTGGTTGGGTGATCCGAACACGGTCCTTATCGATTAGAACCAAACGCAGTAAATCAATATTTGTCTGTCTTCTAGGCAGATATCTGCACCTGATTATTCAAACCCAGAAGGAAAAGTCTGAGAACTTTTATCACAGCCACTCTATTAGTATGTGGATTATACACACGAATTCTCAGCCTTACTTACGTCATAAAGCGGTCACTTCAAAAGCAACATAGCAACATTGCTCACAGGAGGAATTCGTGCTTTTCATGGCACGTGCATTCCACTCAAATGAGTTGACTTGGCGAGTTTTCCAAACAGTATTGCGAGAAGGCGTGCACGTGTCAGGAAGCAAACAAGCGAATTTTAATCGGTCAACTGCAAGAGTGACATCTGTTACTGCCGATAGAAACTGCTCCTACATCGACGAACGTGTGGTCTTTTATAAAGTTCCATAAAAACAGTCGTTTGTCACCCCGTGATAAGTCTTTATTTTTAGTTTGAATTAAATGACTCTTTGGATGATATTATTAGGGCAAAACCCACGTATTTTGACTTTAAATAGGCACAAATTTACACGGAGGGCAGCATCGATTTACCCTGCTCATCGGCTCAGTAGATTGGTACCTGACTCAAAGTCACTTGAACACCAATTTTGCTCATATTTTATTCGTTCTTTTTGCATATAAATGTGAAGGTAAAATTTAAATGTCCTCTTTTGCAACCCAAATGGATCTTTCCGTTTTGACCTCCCTAAATGCAACCCAATATTGGTGCAGGTCTCTCAGATTTCATTCAGCTGAGCATCAGATCAAAGTGACAAAGACGTTTTCGGTCCCAGGAAACATCTTCCTGAGCCTAGCTTTTGCAGCAGTCCAGCCTATAGATGTGTCAGCTGTTCGATATTGTGGCAGTCACTTTTTCACTTACTCGCTTTGAAGTTGTGTATACATTTATGAATTTTTCCCACACAAATACTCAAATACATGAGAAGGCGTGACGGTGCAACTGTTATTCATTTTTCATTCGGGTGAATAAAAATAATTCATTATTTAGGTCGATAATGGACATTTATAAGAATAAATATGAACAAGTAACCTGCCAATTAACGGCTGAATATATATATAACTCTTAGTTACTTCGGGTTTCAGTGCCTCTTAGTTAGATAAATGCCCTGGGCTAGCTCCAGTAAGGATGTGTTTAACTTTATGTAAACTGTCACTATGAATCTGCCTGGCCCGGTTGCCTAAAAGGCAGGAATTTACTGGGCTCTTAAGGAAGATAACAGTCTATTTTGTCAAGAAGTTATCTTTTTCGTGGGGCCAAACCAACGGAGTGCAATATACAGTAATGAAATGCTAGGACTTTGATCAAGGTCTGGGTGGGATGGGCAGAGCTCCATTGAAAAAAACTGACTCGGTCCCTAATGAACAGCCAAATAAAAACTGACTCGGTCCATGGGTAAGGCTGAACGTCTGAGTGATTTAATTTCCTGAGTTATTCTTGTTGCTCCGCTGTATACCACTGGAAATCTGCCGTTATTCTCTTGGCAGTTTACTATGGCATAAGCCAACGATTAAAATAAAAACCTTTGAAAAAAAACAGTTTGATGAGCGGGCAATACAAAGATGGAGTGGGATGGGACTTTTGAAAGACGATATTTAATCCGCTGTGTAGTATGACTTGCTGGTCGACGAAAACCGACTATCTTGGCCACGATGAATAACGGATATTCTGGTAATTCATGGTGACAGCGGTAACAGAGACCATTGATGAGTACGCTAATGCGAATTAAACTGGATAGACAACCTTGCTTCTTACTCAACTTGAAATGATCACAACACTTGAAACGGTTAGGAACCTCTTCACAGTATGTTTGGAACTCATAAAAGCGGTGTATTTAGTGCAAACCGAAATAAATGAATGTCAATCTATACTGAATAACCAAAAGACACTGGAGGTTGCTTTTCGCCAGAGGATTTCTGGAAGGTAAACGAACCAGGAACCAGATTTACAACTTCCACCCTTCTAACTTGTGTTCGGAAATTAGATGGTAATTGCGATCATAGCTAATTGAAAAACAGGTGGATAGTTCTTATGTCTATGTTTTATGATCGGCATCATTAAGATAGTCACCATCAGGCCAAAATGTGGATGTACCCTCTGGAACTGCCCCAGAAATATCAGAAGTCATCAATAGCTGCTTCCTGACAGTAGGCAAAATGGATAAAGTCCGTGTTCAAAGTTATCAATACTGCGGTCGTCAGCTCTTAGTAGAAAGACATCTTCTGTTGCTGCTCCACATTAGTTTCTCCTCCTGGACTCACAGATTTCTGTATCCTATTTTTACCGACTATGTCAGAATCCGAGTGACTCTCTGTTAGGTCCACATTCATCGACGGATATAAAACCAATAAAGACCTTCCATCTTGCTTTTGGTGGACGCAGCTGTAGCAGGTGTAGCAACTGGTACCATACTAACCGTGTGTCCTGAGCTGTGCTGCCCAGGTGTAAAGAGCACAACTGAATATGTAATAACCTATCGAAATGCCGAGGCCTATGTAGATTTATTGCCGCAACACTTGAATGAGCTGTTTGCTAGCACACTATGAGGTTGAGATTCCACCTGATACTTGTTTTGCAAGGCACGACTGAATCTTTGTTTCAGGCTTCCCAAATAGAGATTGTGTTGATTGACACGGCACAAATTAGGTTCAACAGCCTCCTCACAATATCAGGAATCAAAGTATAATTGGTTCTAACAAACATAAACAACCCAAAGCATGTAAAAGTTACCACGTGAAGTGATCCTGGGAAGCTGTAACTTCACGCAGGAAAGATGTAGGTTTTTGCGCAGTAATCAAACAACCAACACACAACACTGCTGTGCAGGAGTAATTGGTGTTTGTAAATTAGTTGAGCGGCAGTCAGGTGACAGTAATCAATAAAGAAATGATAGCAGTCTGTTGAGTTCTGAGTGAATTTGTATCCATACTACAATAACTGAGTGATGCAAGGCTACAAGCTGGTTGAGCTGTACAGGAAGCTGGTTTAAACTGGCGTAAAAATCTCGTATCAGTAGAAGCAAGGGAAATCGTCATAGAGACAAACCGGTGGCAAGCAGTTTGGCAGCCGTTTAAAAATTAGCAGTATTTTCGTCGTTTTGTTAATAATTTTGCCTGTTCCAATGTTGAAACTAAGAACGCTTACCGCGAACACATATCCCACAAAATACTGTTGTCTCACACTAAACTGAAAGGCTAGATCAATTAGAGGTAACACGTTATTCATAAGGTTGCTGAGGATTCTTTGACGGCAGTTTCGCCATTCTTAGGGCTTATTAGATAGGCACAGTCCCAGAGTTTGTCAAAAGCAAACCCATCGCGTGCAAATGAGAGTCCTTGTCAAAATAACTCCTTTACTACGCCATGACCACCACCTAACATTTACATGAGCATTTATGTTCCTGACCACATCGATTTTCCAGTTACTGTTCTTCACTGTTCTGCTTTAGAGTTGAATAAATATGGTGTGCTACTGACAGGGTATGTAGACAATACAGACATTCACCTGAGCCAATAATACAGGATTTTAGTTATTTCGTTATTGCAGGAAATCTTGGATGACTATCATCTTGCGGCTTTCTGTCATTGCCGTTCGGTAGAAATTAGCGTTTCCTCGTTTTTATACGTAACCTTTTCGGGTTCATGACTCTGACGAATTAATTCGGGCCAACTACGTGGTAACGTAAAATCTGGTGATTCTCACAACATGCTCGCCAGTTTTTGCCCGTTGCAAACAAACTACACCACCCCTTTCATTTTCATCATTCTTCCATATTGATTGCAGTTCGTTGGCACATATGAATAGATGTTACGGCGATTACCGAATGGGTTATCAGCTTTCTGCTGCAATCAATTTATACACACTGATCACCACATTAGCCAGGTTTACCAGTTACCTCCCTCATTTAGAAACTAAATGCAAAGACTGTGATAAAAATCCAAAAAAACATTGGTGCACTGTATCATAACATCATCCTAACCATCGAATCCCATGGAGCGAAATCATTTTTCGGTCCAAAATGGGAAGCTCCCCTTCTGGGGTACTTTTGACCTCTGTTATTATTATGCCTGTATTATGCCTGTGAACCTGTTAGAAGGCTTCATTTGAACACAACTGCGAATAACGCAAAGTGATTATCGAATCCCGGACTGCGTTGGCAAGATATGGGTGCACGCGTTCATCTAAGTGAACTGCAAAACCTATGAAACAACGTTGAATGGAGCAAAGGCCGATGAGACTGAAATTTAATGAGCACACCACTGATTTCAGTTCAACAATTTAGCAGCAAAACCGAACACAAATATGTGTTCAGGCATCGGAAGGTATCAGTCATGCTACTGAAAGCGTTCCCAAAACTACTCTGTCTGCCTACTTTACAAGGCGTGATTGATAAAATACTATATCCTGATGACCCAAAATGTTGTACTTTGTGGGAAAAAAATTGTTTTCCTACGCAGTGCTCTCAGCATACTGCTGTCAGCTGCCTTTAGCTTACGGGCCCGAATTATGAGCCTAGACTTAGGGCGATTGATCCTACTGTGTTCAGCTGAAGAGAACCATTTAAGACCAATTTTGACCTACAATACAAAACTACCGCGTGCAAGATAAAATGTCTACTTCAAGAACGATTCTAAGTTGGAAAACATTACCTTACGTGTCGAAAGCAGGCAGTTTCCTAAAACAAACTAGAAAACTAACTGAATTCATTCTATTGATATAATATATATGCTATCCCTCAAAAAAGGAAACAAGGCAGGTAACGTCTAAGATTTTTAAACTAAATGTTCTTTATAGATGGTTGCGGGATTTGAAGAATTCAGATTCACTCCTCTCTCTGTTTTGGACAGTCCTCATTCACACTCCTCGAGTTTTGCTCTTATTAGAACTCATCAGCACAGATGCCGATGATGAGCGTGGACACGCTTGCCCATTCAGATGTTATGATTCAGGAATTTTCAGCGTGCCCTGGTGGAGTACTGGTAACACGCTTGTCTCTAATCTCACACATGCAGAGTTCAAACCCAAGTACGGTCAAGGGTGTGCACTGCTGATGAACCATGATATGAGCGAGATTCGAGCTTGGTTTAGACTCACCAAGCTAATTGCGAAAGAACAGAAGGGGGACTGTTCAGATTATGTGAAAGTGAAATGCATGCTCCGTTTAGGTTAAAAGTAATAAACTTTACATATGGTGTGCAATAATTCTGCCGGATCTCTGAAGGACAACCCTTTGAGGAGTTCTAATGACGTAGGCTTCGGGAGAGCGTTATTTCAAGAGTGTCCGCCTTCGCGATATATATAATCCGTCCACTTGTACAGTGTGAAACGATATAACCTCATCCTTTTCTGATATAATTTTGAGCAGAATGCCAATAGTAAAACTTTTGGTCTCTTATCCCTTGCATCACTGTTTACATATGGCTGTCTGAATTATGCGATACATGACTTGTAACACGCTCTATTTTTACTTTACCGTATAACTACATGATGGTTAGGAACCCAGTAATGATTTGGGAGAAAATGTGGATCTATGAACCATCATCCTTGGAGATTATTTCCTTGACACACTCAGCGGAAATGCATTTTGGGTTTGAGTTTTTTGCCCTGCATCGTCTTGAGGCCTCATTTTTGCTGGTTATCACGGATACTTCAAGATTCTGCAGCTGCAAACCGATTCCGGTTACTTGAATTGGCTACTGAATTAGCTTTCGAGTAGCTGGTACAATAAGTAAAATACTCTCAGGAAGTCCTCAAGAATATTGAAGTAAAGTTTAAAAGAAATCCTGTTTTGTTTTAGCATTTTAGGTCTTCTTTCATGCACACAAATCAGCTCAACGAAAACATACATAATGTTGTGGTGGGAAGCACCAAATTACAATTCACATGCGCGCGGAGTGCATAATATTTGTAGGGTCATCATCATCATCATCATCAACAGCATGACATCAGTATTCAACACCGATGCTTCGCTGCTTCGAGCTTCTACGAAGGATTGAATGCACCGGCAGCACGTACCTACATATCCGCGTCTCTCAATATAGTCTGACTGTATTTAAAACTCTTTTCGGGATTTTTAGGCCGTCAGTCTGAGCGATTTGTTGAGCATGGTGACCTGGAGAAATTGAACTCTGACATTTCGCTAATTCAAGCTTAGTCCGGCAATTGCTTTGCTGTAGAATACAGCTGATCATAAAAAGCACTGCGCCAACAGCCTATTAATGCATGGTTTCAATCAATGCAAATGATTTCAGTTTGTGTTGATGAACTACGCTCAATCCCAAATTAATTTGTTCTTAATGTTTTACTGAGCTGAATCAGATGTGAATCTCTCGTCTATCACATTCTTCAACTGAATGTGCCTCACACTGACCACCTGCTGCTCCGAATGAGTGCGACTGAGTGGATTTCTTAAACTGCGCCCTATTTTGATTCAAGTAGAGCACAAGTTTGACGGAAGCTTAAAAAATGCGCCTTCGTGATGAGCACCAATTAGAGTGACGATTGGTGGTTGTCAGAGAGTTTTCACCAACTTTATTTGTAGCGTTCCGTCAAGAACTTTATGTCAGTTTTAATGATGGATTCTGGGTGTACAATTCTCATCCCTCCCACAAATCTGTGAAGTTGGCTGAGATTCAGCGAGAACACTATCCTAATTTCCTTTGGTGTGATACTGAAGAAAAGTGCCCGAAATATTTTAACTTCTCGAATTAGACTTGAAAGCTAACTGACTTTTTATTCTGAACTCAACGATTTTCCGTATTAATCCTTCAGCTAACATAATTTTTTGTTGTCACCTCACTGTTGGCAGCAAACCTTACATCTCGTGAAATTCGGCAGAAAATGTTTTGCCTGTCTTTACGTTGTCAAGCTCCATACGCTTGCTTAAGATGTCTCCAAACATATGAGATACCGTATGCGACAAACCCATACTGTAAACTAGGACGAAACCAAATGACTGACGTGGACCCATTTTCAGTTCACGTAAGCACAACGAGCGGAATTCAGGTAATAGGGCTGCAATTCTTATGGCTTTGTGGTCCGGAAGAGGCAACCGGATTCCGGAAACAAAGATATCATGGCTAATGCGGCTAGAGAGGACAGACAAACGGTATTATTGCCGAATTTGGTATCACAGAGAGATTTCTAGGGAGAACTTGAAAACGCACGGGTTATCGACCAGCACAATGGATCCACGTACGTAACTATTCAGTAAGTCTGCTTGGTCTACCTATTGCGCATTCATATATATTAACTAGGACGACAGTCAGAACAGCAAAAGAATGTAAGCTGACCTCAAAAGGACTTCGTCCACTATAAGTCGAGTTTTATGTAGAAACATTTTGTACTTAATTTCATTTGACCGACTGTTGACCAGACAAACAATCAGTCCTATGCACGCCGCTGTGCACCTGTGCATCGGCTAAGAGGTGCACAGTCATATTTGTTGTGTCAATAAACTAGAGGACTCTAAACTGCAGCTCGAGTTTAGTACTGCCGAAATATGCAGGAGCTTCAAGATAACCACCGTTCCAAAGCGTTTTGAAATGTCACAAGTCTTAGAAGGTTGTGAGTGTAATGGGAGGGCAAAATGATCGTAGTTCTCGATTTCTGACGCTAGCAAGATGGCAAAAAATCAAGTATGGCCAATCGGGTATTTGCTTCAAAACTGTGGCCGTGAGTTTGGCATCGAAAGGTCATACTTCAGGATGACACAAGAGAGCAAATACTGAAATTTTGTACTTGTGTACTGGCCTGCAGACGTAACATAGGAAAGACACAATTTTCACAAAAAAATATATAGTTACGGCTAAAATCTGCGCTATGTAAATTTAACCACAAAATGTTTGTCTGCTATGTAAGCAGATCATTGGCCTGCATTGTGAGGCCAAGTGGGTCTCAGATGTAACCATTTCTTACTGTGGAAGAACTTGTCCACTCACGTGATGGTTAAATGGTATCCGCAGTTACTGGGAATGTGAAGCGTGAATCTGTCAACCTGTCAAATGCTAGTGGGGAAACGAAATGCAAAAATTGCTATTCTGGACAGTGCTGATTTCTGTTTCCCAGTATTATTGGACATTTCAAGGTTTCTGGTTGTGTTCTTTCTGCGTTGTGCCCGTATCCTTCTTATTTCCCCTGCTGAAAATCAAACATTGTGGGAGCTTCGTCACAGTGTTAATCACTTTTGATGTCGACAATAATTTATTCGTTTAGTGCGGACAAGTGGGTTTTATTGTCTCACGGGATTTATTAATTGATGTGACGTTGACTTTGGATGGTCCTGTCTTTTTTATATACATAGGATTCCTTTTGGATTCGAAGCTACTTGACCCGATACACAGGAACAGCTGTATAACGTCTTTTTTCATTCTCATCAATATGTTTACAGCATCACACATATTTCTAAAACCTCGTTTGAACCTTTTGATTTTCGAGGTTTTGCGGGTGCCACAGTGCAGTCTGCTTCAGGGCTAAACGCAATCGAAATAACTCATTTATCGGGTAGATTTGGGATTCTGACAGCTTCTTCAACCTTGTACTGGAAAGTCCCTCACGTCAAGGTGGTATAACACTAAGTGACAAGCTATGCTACACTTTTTCGTATCCCAAAAGTGGTGTTTTCTTAGGAAGTAATTTCGATATACCCGTTGAATTTATTGCCTCTCCAGCCTCACCAGCGCGACTTACTCTCCATGAGAGATAATGTAAATCTGATTGTGGAATTTCACCGTGAATCGGGTCGCAAGACTAAGCATTAAAATGTGAGCTCAGGAAAAACTGTAGGATATGGAGATAAGGCAATGAAGGTCAGAGGGGTGTTGTTGTACTATCAGTCCGAGAGCGAACTGACTTGCAAAATTAACAAGAGGGAAATACATTCCCTCTGGCCTACTAAATCCAACATAGAAATGAAGTTGATGGGAACCGAAGTACGCACACAGATTTGACTTCCTATTTGTTGACCACTGCACCGTGAGCTGTGTCAGTGAAGCGGTGAGGATTCCGAAATTCGGGAAAGCCGCTCAGTTGTATGTAGTCAGTTAGATTTCGATAAATACACTCATTTGCAAATCAACTTGGTTTTCACGAGAGACTCAACTGAATCTCTCATTTATGCTATTCTTCAACTGAATTTGCGGCACACAGGCCGCCTCACGTTTCAGTTGGCACGATATTCAAGATATCGCAGTATATTTTCATAAAGGGGTAGTTTCCTTTATAGTCAGTTAGATGTTTTGCAAGCAGTTACATAGTGCTGCTTCATTATCATCACCAATGGGAGACGGAGAAAGACACTGAGCACCAAGTTTTTGTTCTAATAATATGGATTATCGAAAGCTAAAGGAGTTCCCTAATGCTTAGACTTGGGAACCAGTCTCCATCACGAAGGAGTAAATTCTAAGATAATGGAGACATTTCAGATTTACATTTGACCAAGATATCACAAATTTATGTTGCTTTTGGTAGGTACTGATACGTTATGCTCTCCCAAACAGCCTGTTGTGTTTTCTATAGGGGAAAATGTTGGTAGCTTAGGTAGCGTAGATGGTCGTTGGTATGTTTACAGAGCTGGGCAATCTGATTGCAAACGTTTCATCACCAGTCGAGCTGACATCATCAGTGCGTGTTAGAGAGTGTAGTGGTGCGAAGCAATGGGTTGGTCTGTCATCCACGTCAGTGCTGAATCTTCGATTTTATTTGTGTACGTAAGTAAACAGCAACAGAACAGCCTTGTGGAGCATTCTTGCCAGTGAATGAGCACGTGAGAGAGTTCACCTAGACAGTTCAATTTCGAGTTAAACAAAAGACCATTAGTTTATGCGCGTCCATCATATCTCACTGCTGATGGTTTGGGGTCGACAGACCAAAACCAGAAGTGGCATACATTGCACTGGTTCAATATACGCCGCTCTCGTAACTGCGCCCCCACCGCTGCCCCAAAAGAGAATGTTAATTGACTGGACTTCGTCTAACTATTTGGAAAGCTATTGTCTACCAATGCTCAATACATCATGAATTGCGCTTGCCGATCCCACGAAAAATTCAATTAATGGCACATGAGAGGAACCCAAAAAAGCAGTATGTTCTACGACATCAAATGATTTACGGAGCAGGGGTTCGCGAGAACATAACTCTAAATAGATTATCAATCTTCCCCCGGGTATATTTCAAGAGTTTGTGATACCAAGACTAAAGGTTTCAGGAAGACAAACGTCTAGAGTTGGTGGCTTCCAATCACAGAGAAAGTTACAATAGCTAAGGACTTTAGAAATACGTGTAGGTGAAATATAAAAGCCCCAGAGGCACTAAATCGGTGAATTAAAAGATCATCTAGACTATGGCAAGTAAATAAAACCGAGGGAATGCAAATCCTGTCGTTCTGTGTTCGCAAGGGTCCTTTGTTATTTCGATCACTTTGCTCCCGACTAAGCCCACCACGGCGGTCGAAACGCTGAGTACTGAACACTCACTATGGCGATTTCCCTTTTTGCTAAGGAGCCCAAAAGAGATGCTGAATGATAGTCGAATGGCTATGGCTTGCCTGAATGCGCAGAAAATGTTTTTTGTTAATTATACGCGTGATATGCTGACTCGACTTACCTTCAAATCTTATTTCTCATTTCAGAGCCTCACAATTTCCAAAGTGAGCTGCTCGTAACCCTATTGGCAACTCCCAGGAAACCATCTTTGGGTGTCATGTATTTCATATTCCATCTGTATGTCAGTTTAAATTTTCGAAACCTGGTATTCACATTATATGACTATTGTGCCTGAGCTCTTTATACACTACGGTCTGTCATGTGTCGCATCCCAGCTGGTAACGTTTGATGGTCAGCCACATTTAAGGAGATTTGGAGTGCTATAAACGTAATAAAGGTTGAGCGACGTAATCTCCTCAGCATACAGCAACACTGTTCCTTGATTTCATTAAATACATCTGGATAATTTATCATGATGGTGCTGTGGTATCCAGCTTGTGTAGACTTTGTGAACTAGGCAGTTCATATGTGGTGATCAGTTTTGAGGAATTCTAATTTTGTTCTTTACCGTCGCCAGTTGCCACCGAAATCATACACACATGTGTGAAGGGTCAATGCGATATTTAATCAGACCTTCCTGGGATACTTAAAAAGGAAATATGAACAAAAATGTTGCTCCGAACAACGGCTCCGTAGAAGAAACAATCACGACTTAAAAACGGCCGAAACTAAACCAGGTAACAAACTCACTAGGTCAGGGGAAGTACGGGTTGTATAGACGTAATACAAGTGATGCTTTTACGTTAGCATGGAATTCTAGCTACAATGCACCATAGGGAAACCGTATTCTGGTTTGCTACCGACCAGTCTTTGACAGTTAGACTGAATGAGTGATCCGTTGGGATGAAGACAATGGCACAATTGGTTGTGGGTTACTCAGTCACGTATGTTCGGGCAGGCCGTGAAAACCCGAATGAGCGAGTTTACTTACTACCCTATACTTCACATCTATCTACATGTTCCATGCATCTCACCTACGCTCACATACGCGAACATGAAACGTCTCCTTCAGTGAAGTATTTGTTCTGATTATCGCTACAGTCAGATTTGGAATCACACTCGGTTGTGTTCAGTTCTTGATTGTTCCAGCTAGTTACATATTTTTTCATGCAACACTTACTTTGTACTGCTGTTTTTTGTTTCAACAGTTGCTAGCATTTTGATGATGTATCGGCAAATCCACTCCATTGCGCCGTGATAAAAAATAGATGTAGTGATTTTTTGGATGATGTTTACAAGAGAAATATATATTCGAGTTTTCTTTTACTAACTAAACAACCTTTGGGAGCACTCTGCAGGACAACAATTGGTCGGAACTCGACGTATATAGGTAGCTTACATCATATAATCGGTGACATGCCGAAGACAAGAACTGCTCCAAAATGTCTGTTCAAGTAGCCAAAACGTGTTTCGAGATATTCCGTTTGACCCTGACCAATGGTTGACCAATTCTTGGGTACAATACCAATTCTTTCAGAGTAATCCGGATCAGCCCTGACGAGCTGCAAGTTTTCCGGAAAACTGGGCCATTTTATGGATACTACCCCAAGTCCTGCAGTTGCAGGCTCAGAAATACCTGGGGTCTCGTCATTCGGACCAAAAGTTCAATTTAAGATTACCTATTTTTAATCGCGCGGTCTGATTTGGTCAATCAGCTTCCAACTTGAGACCATCAACAAGCCGAATACAACCTGACGCTCTTTGCTAAACTTCATGTTCCCATGACTTTAGACTAAAGTGCGCATTGTGATGACGAAAGCAGCAAACGGCATTTGCAGTAGCACAATATGTAAAAGACTGCGAATGGCTAAATGTTCCAGTAGTATGTATACCACTCAGTTTCAGTGGGCAATTATGAGCCCGAATCAACCACCACAGAAGCCCGTTAAAGAAAATATTGATTCGGAATCGTAACGCGGCAGCTTCAGTGAGTCCAGATCGATGGTGATGTGTTTGATCAGAGCTCATAGGACCAATTAGGCACATTAGAAAGACCTTGCAAACAAGGTCAGCATAATCCAGGGACGAGTGAATAAGCGTGTAAACAGCATCAACGAAAGTGTTTAGGGAATAATTCTCACTTCTAATTGATATCCTGAATGAGGGACAATTCCGTTTTGCTTCATGGTTGTCCATTCGGAGTGACCGTTAAAATAGGTCTTAACCTTCAACTGAACTCTGGATGGTTTTTTGCATTTCAAAATCTATTAAACGGACGAAGTTGAGTGTCAACCCTAGCCAATTATCCGTACAACCTGCTTGGACCAATGAGTTTCCTCAAAAGAATTAAAAAGGGAGACGAGAATTCAAGCAATGAATGAAAATACATGCGGTAAGAAATCCAACCCCATGGTGCTTGGCTTATAATATAGTGGGTTCACCAGATACATATGCGTTGGTGGTTAGCTATTGAAACAAGCAGTGGTAAATCAACCTATCTAATCTGGGCAGAAGATTTCATGAAACCCTTCAGGCAACTCCTGCTCTCTGTTTGGTGACGGATACACATATTTTGCTTAGAAGATCCGTGACTCTTTAACAAAACCTAGCTGTGGAAAAATGCTGAAACTTGGTTTTATCTTCCTATCGTTCTAATTACCAGGCAGAAAATACATTCGAAAACAGTAAGAACTTATTTATCAACCAGCAAGCTTGTTTTTTTTCCATGATTGTCACATAATTATTCAGTTTGCGTTGGTCGGCTTTAGACGAGCATCGAAAAGAACAGTTTCTTTGGTACAACCCGGAGGTTTTCGAATATCGCTAAAAAACCTACCTCTTGTGAGGGCTGTCACACCGGGGAATCACTCAGAATTTCTACCACATAGTATGACGCAAGACGTTGAAGCTAAAAAGCGACATTTCTACTATGACGGAAATAGAACGTTCATGTTTTGGTAGGCGAATCAGCTTCATTCAACGTACCTCCTTTCAGTGTATACCCCGCCTTTTCTACTTAACATGCAGAAAGCGAGACTCTAACCATCAAACGCCCCGCTACAAATTCAAGTTACTGCTCTTTTACTTGTTACCTACTAGGCCTTAGACCTGGGTTTACTCTGCTGTGCTGGAGGATCAGGCTACAGATGAACCAACAGCAATCCGCATCAAATCAACTTGTTCAGTATCGCAGCCTGAGGATTGGTTTCTCCGCCAATCATAGCCAGTTGTTCGGCTCTGCCCTGCTGCTTTGGCATCAGCTGCGTAAATAGAAGCAAACCTGTGCTGGCTTAAGCAAAGTAATGACGAATAGGTGTGCGTACTCTGTAAACGTCACTCAGGTTTGTGGAATGCAGAATGTCGTATGATGTTCTCTTAAGCTGCAATCACCAGTGGAAGGACGTCAATTAGAAGTGTATCGATTTAGTCTGCAAATGAGCAAATAAATTGGCATGAGTATCCAGGAGAGTGTTGGAATCCCGAAAGTCTATGGCATAGATAATTTTCCAGATTTGGAAGAGTTAATGTCAACCACTGCTAAAATTCTCCAATGAAACATTCATTGACCCAGGATTTCAAACAGAACCGCCTTGATTTGCTGTATTTTAACGGACCTTCTTGGTTTTCTCAGAATTTGAACGTTGTGCATAAATAAGAGAATGCAAACAAATTGAGCTACCGGTATAGAGGGTTTACTGAAAGGTCGTGGTTAACCAGTATGATACGAAATGAATTTGTGCAGTTAACGAGCGCTAGTTGCTCAGTTCGGCGAAACGTTTCCAGTCTCCTCCCAAAACCAATTTTGAAGGCATTTGGGAAAACGTGAGAGTGTTAGAACACATTGAGTGCACCAAGAATAAAAAGAAAACCACCAGACACATGCCAGAAAAGATTATAGTGCAAGGTGAGTTGACAAGTGTAATGCTCAAAATTCACTTAGACTGGAGTAAACTCTATGTTTCTAGGGTAATAAAGAGAAGTGTGAGATAGAGAGAATTAAATTTTTTGAAAAGCTTAGCACCAGGACACCGTGTAGGGGGTGTACCCTTCTAAGGCAACCATTTATGACCAATAGTTCGCTGGGTGATGTAAGAGTTTTCAAACATTCCCTTGTGTTGAAGCACTTCAGGTTTCCGTCGACATAAGCAAAGCAATATGCCATTTCGCTTTTAAATGGTTTGAGGCCACCACGGAGTTGACAAACTGTAATATATATATATATATATATATATATATATATATGTATATATATATATATGTAACGTAACTCAAAAGCAGCACCCTTTCAGCGCAAAATGACGAACAAATAAAAGGATTAGGTCGTGCAAACCAAAGCGGAGACATGCAAATTTTGAACTTGCGGTATATGACAGATTTGAAATCGTAAATTTCCAAGAATAGCAGTCAGTCTCACTCAATTACGTTTCAGCTTTATCTGGCCACTTAAGAAGTGGCCAACAAACAACTGGTCACCAGTGAAAGACGAAGTTATTTTTCGTAAGAAGGGTCACCATTCAAAACGGGAGATCTGTTAATTGCCAAGCGAAGGCCATGTAATTTACTGAATATTCATACTGAGGGTCAACAACAAGAAGGCCTCCATCTTTAACGGGGTTCATTAGGCAGGCGTTGCGCGTGTGACCATGAACAAAGACGGCACCTAACCTTGAAAGTGACTTCATGAAAACAAATTTTCTCTAAAGCTCGTATTGACCGAATTGAGCAAAGCGTACATCGTGATGTCTAGCGTGGTCTTTGGAGTTAAGAATTCGGCAAAGCTTACGCAAGAAAGGTCAGTGTGAGATTCCATGTTAGCTGCATCAGAGGAGTATGTGGTCTATCGGGGTATAAGTAATGTGTCAAGTCAAAATCTGTCTGCGTGAATCCAGTTGCTAAACGACCTGCAAGCTTGTCAGAACGATACAAGTTGAATTACGTGGGATCACCTGGGGGACATTTGCCGGCAGTCAAATATTTTTTTGGATAGCGTTCTGCCAGCGAGTTTCATGAGCAACGACAAAAAATAGACGATTATGTGTAAAGGAATTGCTAAATCTGTCAAACGTTTCTTTTCATGTTGATATTAATACTTCCTTTGAAGGATCCAGACAACAATACCGTATTCTATGTGCGGACTTCCACTTTCGTTACAAGAAGCAATGCGGAAGGTTTTAGGCAGCAGGTACTGCTTCATGCAAGGTAAGCACTGAAACCAACTCAGGGTTTCCACGGAATTTACTAAACTATTAGTACTCACTAAACATCACGCTTTGACCACCTAAACAAATGCCATTCCTAAACAATCCAATAAACATGCCGTACAATAAGTGAGGCATAGAAGGTGTATATACTCGTGCACTGTGTACTGTTAACTCACAGCTTTAGCCTCGCATTATCTATTTGCTAAATTGGTTGTAATTAAAAAAATGTATAAGGCCTAATTAAGATATGAGGTCGTCGTTTGGAACTTTATGTACTGCCCAACTAAAATTTTGATCCACCGTCCTTTTGAGAGCATCTCACAGAGGAATGTGAGATAATCGCATATAACCTCCGAATTCGCTTCTTGATATTGTGCAAATAAGGGGAAATACAAATTTCAAGACCAGTGGATAAAAAATGAAACATAAAAACCACTGTACTCAACCCGTTTCAATGAGATCAGTCATCAACTTTCCCATTGTCTCATTTCAATTATTTTAAACATAACAGATGCAAAACAATTCCCGAAAAAGTTCCCCAGCATTGATTCAAGTTTGTTTATGGTATCTCGGCTTGAACTCAAAAGTATGTATTGGCGGAAATAAAATAGCCCAATGATTTACGCTTACCATTTCCTATTCCGATCCAGATTCATTCTACCCTAATGTATCCTTCATTTAGTTAACTTAATTGACGAAGTACTTCGGTTCATACTGTGAGCATCCTGTTTCTGTACGTCGTCCCAACTTAACAATCCACCTTGATCTGTAAGGCCACTGGGCATTTCACAACTGTTCCGTCGTTATTTTCGATTGCTCGCAATCATCCCAAACCAAGTTTGTCACTTCAAGCAGCCACTAATCTCAGGATAGGATTCACAGTTAAGACAAAAGAACACCGTTATTACTGACAATGAATGAAGCATCCGAAAAGTAAAACATGCCGCAATACGAACGAAACTCCATTGGCTCTCAGAGCAGTGCCTGTGAAGATTTTCAAAATTTCACGACAAACCTGCCCTGAACTCATTGGTAAATCACTTCACAAGTATGAAAGACCAGCACAGCTACGACAGATTCCCACTTATCGTACACACACGTTACTGCATCCTGCTTAATAATCGCTGTCATGGTCGGAGATAAGCCTTTGTCCATGGACAAGATGAAAGGACAAATGGCAAAACATTTGCCATTGTTTGAGTAAGTACAACCGGCCATATTCGAGATATTCAGTTGCAATGTTCTTTTGAAAACTCCTTCATTATGTGAAATCCAACCAGATTTCGCGTGTTGGCAATGTCCGGCTGCGAGTGCCAAGTAAGATTCAGGACTGCGTATTCGTCAGTGAAATACACGACAAGAGATTATGGTTCTTTATCGAGTGCCGTATGAAATCTGCTACTTGCAGCGTGACACCGCAAACATTTTTACCGTCCCAACAAATGCAGTTGGGCGATTACCTGGAAAGTGCCTGGTGATGTTGACAACCTGGGCAAATTTATTAGCAGAAATGCAGCGTTGATAATCCTCCATACTACTTTATCCACTCGGCTATATAAAGCAAGGGACATGACGATATGACGGAAACATAACATGCCTGGCGAACATGTTGATTGACTCCAGAAAGAAACATGGGAGGAAAGGAGGATTCACTAAGAAAAAGGCACAACTATCTGACGAAACAGAAAATACTGAAGAAAGTGACCCTGATAGAAAAGTCCCAATAGGAATACTGTTCGGTCGGAAGCATCAAATCCAATTAGTGTGTGATTCCATTCGGATCTCAATTCACAACGAGCTAAAAGGTAATCACCCCCCGCAATATACTGAGAACAATGCGCTGAGAAAAATTTTGACATCGTCCGACTCTGATTATAGTGGTGTAGTCGGGTGGTCATTTAGAAATTTGAACCTATGTGTCATGCTATCGGACTGAAAAAGATTCTTCTTTACCACCACCAATACCGGACTAGTTGTCGGCTCTCTTTACAAATCAACTGAAGGATTTCTTGCACAAGATCGTAGAATAGTGCCACCTATATTCCTATAGGATTCCTGAGAGAACTGTGTACAGTTTGCACCGTGAACATTCACCTTGAATTTGAGGATGAGTGCGTGCGATCAAATTGACGGCATAGCTGTAGACAGACCTTCATTGCCAGATGTCTCTCCAGGCGTCGCTGGAAGACAGTCAGAAAAGATATGCAGACGACACTTCAGTTTTCCGGCATTGCAACCACATGGGAAGTACTTACGAACTTATCAACAAGTTACGTCTGAAAATATGGGCACATTTTGCAGCAGAAACAAATATAGCCTCACTCAAATGGATACTGGACACGCAGGTGGCATTTAAAGTATTCTATGCATCACAAACCCACGTGGGCCGAGCGATAACCGTATTACTGCTTGATCTGGTGACACAAGCTCAGTGTAAACTTTGTTCGACTGTGCTAGACTGATTTGTACAACATTCCCTCGAAAAAGAAAAATTCTCAAAAGAGCCTTGGATTTCCGTTTACTATCTAAAGATATTCGCCATTGTTCACAGCAGGTGATTGTTTAGGCAGAGGCCTATCTATTCAATAAAACATAGACTTTCTCTCGGACTGAACACAATCTGCATGTTATGAGATTCAGGGATATCCCAATTTGAGGTCATCAATATCTATAATGAGCAAAGGCGACCCGAGCCTTAAAGATCAGTGCATTGTCGTCACCTGTTGCAATATTATCGGAACTAATGCAGCCTTCCACGCTCCAAAATTCGGTGCCACTCTCTGGATTGTAAGTGGAGTGTTTAACAACTGCATATGCGGGAGAGTGGAATTGAAATTCGTGGATGCAAATTGAACGTAAAGAACGGGGTGAATTGGGTCAGCTCATCCGAAAACACCTGCGCCTTCTCCTCCTCGAAGACGCGTACGGTGTCATCTGTATATACCAGATAGACACCAGCCATTTGAAAACCTGTGTTTTGCGGATCGTTCAAAGTTTGTCTCATTATCTGGTTGATATCGATTGAAAAATGAATGAAAATTGGGCACCAATTAGATCCAAAAAGCTGCCGGGTTTCCTTGATCTGTCCAACATGATAAGCAGAGCAGATATGTCATTTGCACTCCACTTGAACTTGTGCTTCACAAAACTTTGCGACTTTGTACTGATGTTCCGATACTTACATCTGTTGTTTCAGGATGTTAATCTCCAAACAATGACGCATTATTAGCAAAGATGCAAAGTATTTGTTATTGCGTTTTAAGGTATTCACATCAGTGTTAGATTTTTGTTCGCTTGTTTCAGTCCCCGGATTCTCGAAGGGATCTTACGTAATCCACCATCATGACCAAGCTCAGAGGAAAGTTTTGGTTTGTGCTTGGGAGTCCACACTCTCATCTAAAGAACGGTTAAGGTTACGTAACAGCAACACATAGTAGCAGTTACGCAATGTTGTAGCATTCACTGCGTACTTGTAAGTAATGGTTATTGAAGAATACAAAACTAGTAAGAGCGTTTCAGTGGATCGCTCCGATGTGGACAGGTGAGTTTAAACATGGCTCTGATTCTTCACAGTAAGAAGCCAAATCAAAACAATGTGAATTGAAACGCAGCAACATGTATTATATTGTGCAAACGACGTAGCAATTACTTTTCACTCAGGTGCTGTGAGCTTGTTCCGTAAACCTATAAGTTTCTTGCGGGATGTAATGCTGAAATGGATCTTCTAGTTTTGAGTGCTTTGTTATTTGTTCATTGTCTCGGACGTCCTCGCCCACTGAAACCTGCGTAAATATCAGCGTTCAATTATCTGTCTCCCCCTTCCGATTGTTAGACCGGCTTCCTAGTATCATCCGTATAACGGATTTTTACCAAATAAAATGATTTGTGGGGCGGAAATATAGTTTTGTGTAGGTACCGCTTTTTGTTTCGCAATACAGAGTAGGGCAGTGGGGTCTGGTAGACCGTGACATAAACGTTGAATGATTAGCACCGTCTACCCATAACTCCTACAGTTTTAGTCCACAAAACGTCTGACTTAAAGGGCAGGCTGAGCATGGAATGAACTAGAAACCTCCATAAAACCGCTGCATAGAAGATCTGTCAAGGCCCCAGCCACTAAGAAACCTTGGTTTATGTGTTCCAGAGAAGTCTGACAATTTCTTTGAGGATAAAATGCAATAAAAACGCTGGATCTTAGAGTGCAATTTCGAAATCAAAGGCGGTTCCAACGTAAGTGGAAGGACTCGACTAGAACATTTGTGACAAACGTTGAATACACAGGATTTTACCCGTCGTCGAATACATTATATAAAAATTTTGGAAGCACAAATAGATGCCAGTTTTTCAACCTGATGTGAGTTAGACCAAGTGTTTCACTGAATTAGCATGAATTACGGTCACTCGTTTCGGACTGCATCATAATTCAAGTTAGACCGTAAATCAAGCGTAAATCAACGGTGACGTCAATAGCTGCGATCTACAAAGGCGCTTCTAGAAATGTTCATTGATAAGGCTGATAGATCAGACAAATATAGCTTGTTACGCTTGCAAAGACACACGTAAAAGCAGCAGATAACTCCACACATGGCTTTAGTTACACATTCTAAAGGATGACGTCGTGGCAGTAGGAATTATAATTTGGTTTGCATGGTTGGATTTCAAGTGAATACAGTGAATACGCATGAAGCGACCGAAATACTGTAAATTTACTTTGTGGAACAATGTCATACACGATCCACACCAACCATAAATCGATATGTGATTCATGCCACCAGTTATACCCGGACAAATCTTGGGTTACTTGTCGTTCAACCGTAGCTCTATCCCCACAGCGCTCCGTGATCAAACTCTCTACACTGGTCTGATGAACTTCAGTGTTTGTGTGAGGAACAAGCCACACGCTGGTCATTTTAAAGTGGTATTTGTCCACTTTATTGCGTAAGATCAAATGGTTAATGTAAACAATGTATTGGTTCGTGAATAATAACCAGACCGAGTTTATTCTCCACCAGGAAACAAGAAATGAATCACGAAATTTCACGCACAAAGTGACTGACTTCCATTCGTAGCATGCGGTGAGATGCGTGCTCATGGGTGGTTCAACGGCAATATTGCGGATCACGTGACTAGAATCACATCTATAAAACAAAACGTCTGACGACATGCAAGTCGAAGTGGCAGGAAATCACGTAAAAATGGGTGCTAAACATCCGCACGTGCGCCTTCCTGTACACTTCGCAGTCTGTGATGTGGTCGAGGAGCTCCTGCAGAAACTGGAACAAAAGGTAAGCAGATTGTATCACTTTTTGCGGTTACAGCTAAAATTTCACAAATCTAGGTTCCTGGTTTGTCAAATAGACGCAAGAAGAAAATGAGGCAATATGTGTACCGCCGCATGAGAGCAAGTATCCCGCGTGCGTTACTTGAACCGGAAAATGTGGCATTTCCAAACACTGAATTGGACGAACAACAGCTGTCGATCATACGTTCTCTTGTGTATAGTATATTCATCCATGGGATCAGAAGGTGGTGGAACATGAAACCTTGCAACCGCAATGCCCCTGAATTCGCCTCGACCATGTCTTCAAATAACGACAGACAATTTCAATCTGGTCGGAGAGAAAATCAGACTGGCGGTGAAAGCGTATGTTAATTCTAATTCAGAATTACAAACGCCAACTTATCCTCTATAGGATTCCGGTGCTTTCTGGATGCGACAACGCAGACGAATGAACAAATTCACGGGTGAGTGGTATGGATGGGATTATCATTTATCTTCACGTGGATGTTGACACATTCTCTTTTTCTGGATTCGGTCAAAGCTCCAAACTACGTTGGTGGGGTTATGATGAATGACATTTTGATGGCTGTAAACTATCAGACAGGCTTAGAGAGACAGAAGAGCCTCCATAACAACAAAAAATAAGTCTTGCAGAATGATGTAGAATCTGAGTGTTAGAAGCGTTGTTAGCATGTTCGTTATGCTCACGAAGTGTGCTGTGGTGCTAATTCCGTACTTTTCCCATTGTAGCCGCACGAGATGTCCGCTTAAGTTTATGTGGCGTATCTAGTCTCGCGAGTGCTGATCAAATCGAAAAGCTGTCCAGTTGCTCAATATGCCTGGCAGAATTTGAGGAGAACGACCAAATTATCACGCTACCGTGCTTCCACGTCTACCACAGGGCATGTGTGCAACAGTGGCTATCTTCGGTAAGTGATTTTAACTAGTTATTAGGGAAGCCTAATTTTTTGTTTGCCTGTGTAACTGCACATTTTACCAACCGAGCAATCCTTGTTTGCTTTTTTCAGAATGGTGGGTGTGCTGTGTGCCGACTTGAGCCGACAAAACTTCTTCAAAACACACTGGAGTTACTTCGTCACTTTGATACGAGGAAATTGCCATATGCTTCACCCAGAACAGTCCGACGTGATTTACTCAAATCCTGAAAACGCTCGCAACCCTGTGAGCTTTGAACCAACCTTGCATTTGTCGTCCGTTCACACTCCGCGAAACTATTGTATCATTCATTTGGAAGAGATTCGCATTTACCGTTTGGAACTTGTTGTCCGTTTCATTGGTCCTAAGGGAACTTGTATAGGACTACATAGCCAAGTGCGTGAATGCAGAAAAAACTAACTAGGAAGCAGATATCTGGAAAGTAAACAAGAGATGCAACAAAATATCATGGAAACGGAGATCGGCGCAACAGTAAACCAACTGTCTTAAATTCATAAACGCTGGATTTCGTTGTCGATACATAAATGTAAATGCAGTCGCCCAACTTCTGAGCTAAAAACAATTGAGCGTATATGTGAATCACAATCTGCTCAGCTTCAATTAATACTGAATTGTTGATAGTGACAACATTCATAGTGCAGCCGGTAGACATGCAAGCTTATGAGATTTCTAGTAATCTCGCACATAGGAAATTAACATAAGGCCAAAGCTCCTGGCTTGAATACGTAGTTTGCATGGCAGTGGTGTGGTATCAACACCAGGATATGAAGATCGTCTTTTACCTCGACCGCAGACGAACTGTGATATTTTTACGACATTCTATTTAGGTGAGTACATCACAAGAGAATAAAAGTCCCAATACTGTTATTCGGTCAAACTCATCTGTCCACCGAGTTTTCTTCTAAACTGCAACCGCTTCAAACGTCCATATTTCTGACAGGTGGTTCGCCAAGAAAACGGAATTGTCCGTAAAGAACACGAGAGGCAGAAATCAACATGGTCCGAAAATAACCAGATGTGTTAGGTTAGTTAGCTTAATTAATGAGACATCGGTTACACTTCTCTTATCCAANCGTCGCTGGAAGACAGTCAGAAAAGATATGCAGACGACACTTCAGTTTTCCGGCATTGCAACCACATGGGAAGTACTTACGAACATATCAATAAGTTGCGTCTGAAAATATGGGCACATTTTGCGGCAGAAACAAATATAGCCTCACTCAAATGGATACTGGACACGCAGGTGGCATTTAAAGTATTCTATGCATCACAAACCCACGTGGGCCGAGCGATAACCGTATTACTGCTTGATCTGGTGACACAAGCTCAGTGTAAACTTTGTTCGACTGTGCTAGACTGATTTGTACAACATTCCCTCGAAAAAGAAAAATTTTCAAAAGAGGCTTGGATTTCCGTTTACTATCTAAAGATATTCGCCATTCTTCACAGCAGGTGATTGTTCAAGCAGAGACCTATCTATTCAATAAAACATAGACTTTCTCTCGGACTGAACTTTTACGCTTTCAGACGAAGATGCAGGCTAAGAACACAATCTGCATGTTATGAAAGGTGGTATGTTTCAGCCATCTAACAATTCTCGTGCTCACCGAGCGGACAAATCGAGTCGAAGTGCGCAACTTCCCGTGTATCCATATTTCCCACCTTACAAATGTGCCAGTTTGCATGCGGTTGCGGTAGAACAATTCAACCTTCATGTTAGGACATCACGGAGCATTTAGTTTGCTTTAGGTTCGCGTGGCTGATCGACTGATTCATCAGATGCAAGGTGATTCCTGGCAACTCGCCTCATTCATCGCGAAACAATTCCACCACTGGTCCTTGAATCCGACCGAGAAAAAACATTCGAAGTTCTGTTGCGCAACTTCAACCTGAATACGTTAGTGCACAGGTGAAATATTTTGATGAATCAAAATTGATTCTGCTTGTGCAATCTGAAAATAGCAAGAAGACCTGGTATATTTACGATGCATTTAGGACGCCCCGTTGTTACAGCCCTAGTCATCAGTAACACGGATGCAAAATTCGTTGATTTAAATATACGAGTGAGGAGACCCAATCCAAAATTTGATATCCCGCTCATGAACCTGATACTGACATACTCCTTAGGATTTCGGACGGATTTTCATCACATTTACACACAATTGAAATGTCCACTTCGGATGGAAGATGGCTGTTTATTAGACCAGACTATCCGCAATTTTGCATTCATATATAGTATAAAGGGTCGTGAGCACAAATAATCTCCCAGAATGTGAAGCATTACTATCGTATCTTCCCTCTGGTATTGTATAATGGGAGACACAGGTATGAATTCTTGCGTTACATAATTCGCGTCACTCCAAGTTGTTTTACACCAACTTAAACACTTTCCGTGTGATCCTGTTACCAGAAAATTCTCTCGAGTAATTTCCTTACCTTAACTGTATATTCTTCGTAATGCACTACTCAGAATTTTCAGCAACCTTATGAGGAGTGCATTACGAATATATATGTATTGCGATATCTCGAATATCGTAGCAACAGAAACATGAGGCGGCCTGGTGCAGCACATTCAGTAGCCTGGAAACATCACAAACAAGACATTCAGTTGCGTTCCAGGAGTGTCTCTCGCAAAACAAAATTTGTTTGCAAATGAGTGTATTTCGCTGTATGTTCTTCTGTTTGACAAAAGTGTAGATAACCGTAAATCGCTCTGTGTATACGAAAACTATAAATGTATGCTCAGGAAGGAAGAACCGCTAGGCATCACACTGAGATGGGGTTCATCATCACCTTCGTCATCATCATTATCACCATTTTGATTGACGAACGACATCGGTGCTCAACACTGATGCTTTGGTACCGTACATCCATAGTCTACTTGAAAGCCTCACTGTGAAGTAGAGACTTAAAAAGTGGCTGGGGAATTGACTTGGCGCGGGCTTACCACAATTTAGCAGTCTGGGGGCCACTACACCTCTCTACACTCATTTTGGCAACCCGGACATAAACTGACAACAAGAGCGTTATTGTTATTGATGAGGTGCCACATACTGTAATGTCTCCCATCGTGCAAAGTGGCAATCCATCCTGAAAGGTGAGATTCACCCACATTATCCAGACTTTCATTCTTCTCCGCCATGTTATGGGTTGAAAGCTCCTCTGCCTACACCACTCTCAATTAAGCACGGATAATATTTTTTCGGCATGCGGAATGCACGGGCTGACCACTGTATCCTTTGGTGCTCGACACATCATTCGAGAAAAGTCCATGCCGCACAACCGAGCACTCGATTTCTAGTCGACTTGTTGCAGATTCGCCGCCACAACCCTACACCAGCCATTGTCCGGAGGCAAGGGTTATCGAAAAGATGGAGACTTCCACGTTCCGTGGCTCGAAGATGCCACACACCCCACAGCCATACAACCAAACAGAACCCACGTGGGCCTGATAATAACATCCCTTGAGATTCAGGGATATGCCAATTTGACGTCATCAATATATAAAATGAGCAAAGGCGACCCGAGCCTTAAAGATC
>SJOL01004010.1:100381-130366 GCA_004794785.1 Opisthorchis felineus | reverse complement strand
CAGCCATTTGAACATCTGTGTTTTGGGGTTCCTTCAGAGTTTGTCTCATTGTCTGGTTGATATCGAATGAAGAATGAATGAAAATTGGGCATCTTTTCAGAAAATACTTGGTGTAGTGCAGCATTTGGAGGGAGCTTCATATTATCTTACTCGCCTGGATGTTTGAATTACGCAGAACTTATTATATCCACAAACTTTCCGGGTATTCTTTTGTCGGCCAGCTGATCTGTCGAATGCACTCTGTAAATCTAGGGACACTAAAACTGACGGTAATTATTACGTACTACGTTGATCTAGCTCCCGTCGGATTGTGAAAATGTGGTCAACGAACCTCTCACATGGATGGCTGCTCTCTGGTCAATTTTAACGGTCCACCATGAGCCAGCGAAGGACGGATGATACGAAGAGTCTAGTTAGGTCTGGAGTGAAGCCGATGACCCTATGCTTACCACAATTATTACGGGCCATATTTTGAACACAGGTAGTATAACCAATTTCGCACAGTTGTATGGGACAAGCCATTTTGTGCAAAGGAATTCAAATAGAATAGAGAAGCACTGATTGGCATTTACGCCGGTCCTTGAACAATGCGGGTAAATGTCATCCACATCAGGAACGGAGCTATTCAAAAACTGGATCTACAGTGAGTCCAAATGTGTTTGTACTGGTGTTGATCTGCCGAGTCCTTAGGACGCTGCTTTGTCTGACTCTGTTTTGGACACCATACTATTTGAAGTGTTAGCGTTTAGTAGGGAGTCTTGCATTCAATGTTCGGCTGAGAACGGACAACTTTCATCAGTAGTTGGAAAATTTTCATGCGCGCAGTCCTGTCGCACATTCCGACGGTAATTTAGAAGAAGTAAAGTCGCGTCGGACAGTTCGCTTCCGGCTGCAAATGCGACTGATTACTTGCCCTCTCAATGAATCAATGATCCTTGTCTATGTGGCCCGGGAGAAATTTGATCAGTTCAAGCCGACTGGAACACATACTTGACCACTACACCTTACCGTATTAAGATCGAGTCTAGATATTTCTTAACTATGCCACCGAATAGGCAATGGTTATTCAAAGCCCTCGGTCATTTTCCAGATTTGTCCGGATTTGTCCAAATTTGTACCATTACATCTTAATTTCTTTTCGACATAGACGTAAGCATAAATCATCGAAGTGCTGATGTTTTCTCAAATTGCAGCGAACTACTGACGGGTTATGAAATCGTTAGGATGAACAGCATTTTTGCGTGTATCCCGTTGACAACATTCAACGGCGCTTCATTTACGAAATACTAGGTGTTTACCGTCCGTGTTTAATAGCACCGTTTAGCACCAAGCAGGCGATAATGCTACAGAACCAGCTGCTGATCCGCTTCGCACACAATCATTTATGCCAAAGTTACCGAACACATAAATGACTTCAAGCAGAAATAGCATCTTTAAATTGTCAACTCAGTTTATGTAACCGTTTGGACTGAAGATGTTCCACAGACCTTTGACAATCCATTTCTACTCCCACCTTTTACTAACTAAGCCCCATCTGTTAACCCGCTACTTTCATGTATTCTTGTGTTGACGCCTGAATTTCCACAAATTTCTTATTGTCCACTCCAGAATGCATGCATCTATACCTACGGCTTTTCCGTGTCACATAAGCTATTCCGTCTGCCAACGTGACATTGTGGTCGGCATCATTTCTCTCTGACCCTACATGCCACAATCTTATTAAGCAATCCGTCGCTTGTCTCTTTCTATGCGAGACATTCAGCTGCGTCTACAGTGCGGAGACGTACGCCAGTTGTCCATTCTTCCGGCCTGCAGGCGGCGGATTTCCCAACCCTAGTATTTGGTCTACAGTCCCTCCCGTTTCTTGGAGATCTGAAGGGCAATGGTTTGTGTTACATCCTACATAATGTTTTTCTGTGTCACATTCCTTGGACATGTCCCATAAGCAGTAAGCCGATGGATGTGCTTAAGGAAGCCTCGGCCAATACGGACTGTCAACCTTGTCTCATCGGTTTACGAAATCTTTGTTACTGGCACACGATTGATAAATCAATATGGTTAGGGTTTACGAGTACGTGCCTTGCACTTCGATGATTTCAGGCTGGGGCGTTGCCCAGCTGTGCACGCTCGCATTGTGCAATGTTAGATCTGTTCTTTTCGTTCAAATGAAGAACTTGGAGAGAACACTTAATGCAAGCCAAAGTCACTACAGTGACCAAATGCCTTTTTCTGTACTAATGAATAAAGGTAATTTCGGCAGGGACGACGAACACTGACAAGATGAAATGAAAGTAATTGGTACAAAACCAAAGTCATGGTAATGACAAATTCCGAAAGCGGTATTTTATCAGCCTCGCATGAGGGCATTGTCTTGTGCTTTGTCTATCACACCGACAGTTCCGTCTACCTTGACGATGATGCCTCAAGCGATTGCTTCCCATCGTTGAGGTTGCTCTCCTAGAGAAATTTCGATGCTGAACATTGAAACAAATACAATGTGTATTCATAAATGCAATTTTATCCACAGATGTACTAATCATTTCATCACATGGCATAGTAGGTTTACTTATGCGATGAAGTCAATAAATGCATAGGTGACGAAATGGTGTATGGTGTTGAAAGGGTTCTCAGGATTTAAGTAGGTCTTTTCGGAGTTGCGTGGGTGAGGCGTTTGTCAGTTTTCCTATACCAAAGTGATCCAGCAGCTCCACCATATTCCGAACGAGTTTCATTGGTGCTAATCGGCATACAGCGCATCCACCATTCTGAAGAAAGACAAGAAATATCGGTCACTTGTTTTATCTTGGGGCTGCATAGAGCGAGAATTCATCAATTGCAGCTGAATGGAGTCGGAATCACTTACCGAAGATAACCACGGCTGAACACACGCCTTGTGATATACGTGAAAACAGGGTAGGGTAATAATCTCATCGTTCTCTTCAAAGTCCGCCAGGCATATTGCGCAACAGGGGAGCTTTCCGGATTGGTCGGCACTCGCAAGACTGGTTACGGTATATGAGCTTAGACGAGGGCCTTTGACATCTGCAGTGGGAAGCAGAAGAGCACAAATGGTATAAGGATGTACGTTGTGAAGTTTGAAGGCGTCCGTCATGTGTAGGTCTGCCAAACTATTGTCCACCGACGACTCAAGGACACTTTGTAGTCATTTGTATTGTGGCCACTGACAAGCTTACAGAGGTGGTTTAGTTTGGTGTTTACCAAGAATGTCGTATATGAAAGTAATTGGTACTCATATCAACGAAGAATAAGTTCAGCAGTCCCACTTACCAGGTGGGTCACTTTCTCTCCTCGTTGGGTCCATCGCAGAAGCAACAAGGTACTATACAGCAAAAGGTAGACTTTGTGAATCAAATATACA
Organism: Opisthorchis felineus; assembly: GCA_004794785.1. Lineage (NCBI taxonomy): Eukaryota > Metazoa > Platyhelminthes > Trematoda > Opisthorchiida > Opisthorchiidae > Opisthorchis > Opisthorchis felineus. The sequence goes on along the minus strand of SJOL01004010.1, from coordinate 126,987 downwards.
ATCAAACCTCGCCCTCACTGTCACTTTGGTTTTCTCTTTGGTTAGTTGTCCGTCGAAAGCTGCCATCAGAAGACAACGTCGACCTGGACGCAGATGAGTTGCGACTGCGTGGTCTCATTGTCCAGTACTTCCTGATGGCGCGGATGAATGTGTAATACACGAGCGAACGCATCATTGACAGGTGTCCTTCGTTCAACTCATGGGTTGAAAAATACGCACTGCAAGGTTCAACGAACTCGCCAGGAAGGCAAGACCGCACGCGGTGGCATACATACTGCCTAATTTTCACTCTGCGTCTTTCTGACAAATCAGGGATCTGCATGACATCAATATAAAGTGTAAGCAAACGAGTGATATAACACACTTACTTGTTGCTCCAGTTCCTGCAAAAGATCGTCGATTATGCCTTCGACGGTCACGTACACTGCGGGGCACATATTTGGATGTTTGGCACCCATCTGATAAGTAAAACCGATATGTAATACCTCGTTGTTGTAAGTTGAAATAGCCTAAGTCTCTTCACTTTTATAGGTGTAAGTCTGCTCATGTGTGGTGACGAGTGCTGGCGTTGAAGTTTTCAGGCCTACGCTTTTCTTTGTGATTGGTTTCCATGTGCATGAAATTCTAGTGACTTTCACTTCATAGTTAGCAGTCCGCCTAGTTTGATTCGTGGAAATTTTTTGTCTCAATACACCGGCACTCATGTCAGTTTAAGCAAGTGTGGTGAAACGTCTAGAAATGATGAACTGGAAATAACTAGTCAACGACACAAATGCTATTTTGAAGCAGGGAGGTTGCGTAAGAAAAAAATCCCGAGAGTATTGCTTCAGAAATGTCTCTGAAACAATCAGTGCATTTGGTGGTTGGTAACGTTTCGCTTTTGACACAGAGAATTCGTCAGGTAAATTGAGTATTTTCAAGGTTCATCGATTTTAAGGTTTACGGTCCCAGCATCGACACCCAACAGGTGGAGTCGAGAAAGCAGTTATCCCATACAAATTATGAACATTTTATTATAATAAAAGGGGGTCGCTTTTAGGGCGTGTAGTGGTCGGTGGTTGTTCTACGCTCCCTAACTCCGCAGTAATGATGCCACCTCGACTGATGATGAAACGTTTGCAATGGAATTGTCGAGCTTAGCGTACATGTACATTACCTGAGCTACCAACGTTCTTCTCAATAGCAAACACCATAAGGGTGCTAAATATGGCCAACATGATAGCAACATTGCAGAAGTAAAAACGGTATGCTCAATACTGGAGCGTTCGGAAGTTCACCGCCCGGTTGATAAGACCAAGGGATACGTACACAAAATAAGACATAGCGACAGCAAAGCGTCTGCTTTGGACAAAGAGCCGGGGAGCTGCCTACGAGTAGCGGTGGGCACATGCGGTACAAAAACAAAACATCAAAAACTCAGATAAATATCTTGGGATAGTTACAGACCCAGCAACGCTGCGGTATGCATTGGGCACTAGAATAGATTTAGTTAATGTGGTTGAGGAAAGCGACTGGTGGCGGAGGTATTAGAAACAACCAAGCATGAATATAACAGAGCGTGGAATTGGCAAGCTTCTGAATATCGGTTGTAGATCAGCTGATTTGGCGATGTGCGGTCTACAGTGAAGTGTGCTAGGTCTAAATTATGAACCCTTAAGCCGAGTAAAATCTGCTTTGTCTGCCCTAACAATTACTAACAAAATTTGTAAACGACACTCAAGAAATATCCTCAACTAAACTGTTTTAAAGCAAGACTCCAACCCTGATTCAACTTTATACTCGTTTATCTCATCTATCGTAAGAACCTTTGACAATTTATCATACCTGCTAGTTGAATGAGACCACACTGACTGGTACCTCGACTGCCTTAAAATCAGTCGACATGTTTATCTGAAGTCTGACGAAGCTTGTTTATTGAAACCAAAGGTTTTTTCAGCAATAAATCCATCGGCAACTTTGCACACATTTCGAAAATGATGGTTTCTCAATTTTCTCGCATTATTTTCCAGCTATCTGAAAAGCGCAGACAGTCGTCCATAACAAAATGTATCAGACCACGTTACGTTTTTTGATAACGTGACGTTACGGTTAAATCTATGCAGCATTAACACTGATAACTATTTACCCCCAGCATTCCGAATCGCTGGTCCATGATCGTCAAGTGAAGGCGACCGAACCGTTCATTCCCACAGTTTATGCAACAAGTGATCTGGTACCTCTCATTACCCATGAGACGCACCCAAGGCACACACATGTGGTTGGTCAGTGGAGACCATTATTCTGCTTGATCTACACGACCGTAATCAGAGAGGGTCACCACTAACACGTCCAGTACGGCTTAACACGCTGTAATTTTCATGAGTTTTTGAGGGAGGTAATTTGGACACACGCAAAGTCAACATCATACGTATTGTGATTTGTTAAATGTCATTGCCGCGGCCTTGAGCGATCATCTGGCACTGTATTTTGGAACCACTTGCGGTTGGACCCTCAAAATCCATTTCGACATCTTACTCTCTAAAAGGAAGATACCTCGAAGAGAAGACCACTGATATCCTCTGTTCAGATAGATAGCTGAGAACAAATAATTCATGTGTCGACATGCTAGGTTCTGATGTGGTAACAGCCTGTCCTATTGGATTTCTCTTGATTCCACTGATGTACCGTTTTGTGCTACCTTAATTCACTGTCGTATTTGGCCGATTAACAAAACCAGTATCTCGTAGGTGCATTGATTTTATTTCCTGGATTAGTTTGCAAATTCTTGCGAACCAGTTGACAAATCAGCGAACAAAGATACAACAAAATTAACTGCGTAGTAGTGAAAAGCGTACGACTCCGTCGTCATCGACCCATTGCTGGGCTCAACACGGGTTGTGTGAATGGGTGAAATTTACGCAAGCCGGCTTTTGGTTCATAACTTGTGATCGAACAGGTTGCTTCCACATTTACTGAGCGTATTACACATGACGCGGTGAAAACTCTGTGATAAATAAATCCATCTTGCGGTTCTTTGCCTATGACGGAGTGCCGATACGACCGTTCAAAATAGCACAGAGAATACGATGCATGTCGTAGACATGAGATATTTGTGACATTTGTATACTATCTTACACAGCTGCATCTGAGAGGCGCCCAGATTACAACGGATTCACTTGCATTTCCAAAAAACTATGGTGCCAATTTAGATTCTCACGAGGAAATAAAGCTTTAGCAACCGGGAGTACAAAATCAACGTGTCTTTAAAACAAAAGTTTGGACGAATAGTTTTGTACGCTTCAAAAATAGTGGAAGCGGGTGGCGTTCCGTTACCTCTCTAACCTCCCTCATCAAGAGAGCATTTTGGTGTTCGTATGCTGCTAAAGTGAGTAAATTATTTGAAAGGCGTTATTTCAACAGCGGACAGGCAACCTTAATGGCAGGCACATATTCATCCGACTAGGAGTTTCAACGCATCTTTGTGGGTTGAGAGAATCCAAACTATATAGTCCACATAAATAAATGGAATTTGGCTAATCCCGCTGAAGTCATAAAACGAGGAAGTCAGCCACGATGGGAACTCTTACAACGCAACTATGGTTGGTGCAAATTCCATAATGTCAAACAAATGGATACATAACTGAGCACACCGCTCCGGGGTTGGGTTTGTAGAAACGTTTGGAACGCTGTATATTATGAAGTCCTTCGTTGAGCTCGGAATTCTTATGCCAGTGAAAAGTCTAGGATTGTCTGCAAAGTATATCCGTGAAACGTTTTAACACGGCTCAATGGGTATCTCGGGTTGTCAAAATATACATTCAGTGAAGAGAGCATATGAGGCTATTGTTTCCAGCGTGAGCAGGGTATCCAATATGTGACATGAACCCTAAAGTTTTTACGGCTCTGCAAGACGGATTCCTTATGAAAAATAATAAATTTTTGGTCACAAAATGGTAGGGATTACATCGTGGCGTCCTGGCATTCTTTTTGTGGTAAATTGGTCTGCATTGTTACCCTGTTAGAAGGAAATAACTATTTTCATTGCTATCTCAAAATCGTTTTTTTGCATGACCGCTGCTGCACCAACAACATGGTCAATACATTATCGGGCCGCATTTATTTCTCTTCCTGCGACAAGCGTACAGGAAGCGATTGGCCGCTCAGTCCACTTTACCCGCTGTGTCTAGCGAAGTCATTCCCGACAAACACAGAGAACATTCGCGGTGGGCGAAACACTTTGAACAACTCCGCAATCGCTCGCAACAGTATGCCCCTCAACCAAATAACTGGACTGATTTTTAACCTTCCGGAGGAGAAAGAGATACCGGGATCATCCGTAGGCTTAAATCTCGTAACTACTCTGGGAAAGATGACATCGCTGTAGAACTATTCAGGGCTTGCACTGCTGCTCTCTACATGCCACCGCATGCGCTGTTGTGTTTATTTTGGGACAACGGAGTGTTTCCATCTGGTTGGAGCACTTCTATCCTTCTACGTTTTCCACAAGCAGTGACAAATCTTTTAGGGTGAAGCTTATTGAATGCAACTTCTGAAGCATTTTCTATCCTCTTGGTCAGTCACTTTGCTAGCAAAAGACAGTCAGACCAAACAAGTCAGGTGTTTGCCAGGAAAAAGTTTGCACTACGTAGTGCTCTAGAGAAATGACACGAATGTCAGCAGTGGCACCGAAGTGTGGGCGACGACTGACTCTATGAACCGGAAATCACTGTGAAACATATTTGAATCCGACGGTATCCCTGACAAGGTAGTCAGCTTGTTCAGGTTTCACCACGCAACCACGAAAGCAAGTGTCTATGTGTATGACGAATAGTCGTCAATCTTGGGCTTATCTTCCAGGATTCGACAGGGCCATCAGCTATCTGTCATACTGTGCAAATTTATGACTGGCACCAAGCTCTCAGCGGATACCATGGTGTGGGTGTTGAACATAAAATACCAATTATGAACCTTAAACTCCAAGATTACATAGCTATCCTTGTTAACTATCATCACAGTCAACAGCAGGTCTCACACGTTAACCTTTAGTTAAATTCTTCCCATCGGTACTTAACTCTGAGAGACTGTTTACAATGGACGAAGTGGCAGTACAGAATTTTTGCGGTTTAGAATGTCTCAACTCAACCGTTCTCTTGAACCACCTGGCTTAAGACAAAGTCAGCGCGGACAATGCCAGCAGATAATTTCTACAACTGAAGTGTGCGCCATGGCATTGAAAAGAAATTACATTGAAAGCTAAGTTTCACACATTTATCGGTCTGACATCCGGACTGTTTTACCTTATGCTCACGAAACCTTATCGATGCATGTCTGAGACAAGTTTAAGAACGGTGTGTAGAATGAAGAGTTCAGTTCTTTGAGACCGCTCGACTCGAACACAATCAAACAATGTCGATTCTGATGGTTTGGATATCGTCAGTAACGCGAGTGCATTGAAGATGAAAACGGTTACCGTTGTGAACAGACTAACCAATATTTGCGACTTAGTTGAAGTACTGGTAAAAGGTGGCGACCCCAGTAAAAGATGTGTTCATGAAAACACGGACTGATTAAGTTTACCTGAGTGACACCCACACATTATAGACAGTTTACGTGAACCGAACTCAATGAAAAGTGAATAAACATCCATACTAAGTGCCTAGTTGCTGAGATAAGTGATCAAGTGACTAACGGATTGACACGGAAACACAAAATGTCAAATTAGAACTGACAAAACACAAATGCTGCGATATGCTAAACTTTCCTTTACCCGCTTCACTCGCGGACGTAAAACATGTAAGTTATATAAATAAAGACTAGAAACGAAGTTGTGACAAGTGAAGCTATGCCGCTCAAATGAAACCAGACTAAACTATACGCACAAAAGCAGTTGGTCGCCATGGCAATGATCAGGTGACTTGCCAACCAGCCAACCAGGGTTTGTTAAACACCGTTTCTGCTCTTTATCTACATAACTTGCGTGTTTTACGTCCGCATCTGAAGGGAGCAAAAGAAACGTTAACATATCATAGCATTTATCTCGTGTTAGTTCTGATGATATGGATAAAGGAGACACACGTTTAAATAAAACAAAATATCGTGTGCGAATGAGTCAAACTTTCTGTATCCATATCGTCCGCACGAACGTGTTGTGGCACGTGTTCAGGTTAGAAAACGAACTGAGAGAGCTGCCTATATTGCTCGGGCTTTACTGAATGACATTCAGTATCCCCGGGAAAATCACCGAAACAAGCCAATTTGGCCACCCAATGCAATAGCCAGGACGACAAATTGGTTGGGCGGTGGCAATTAAGACACAAACTAACAAATTTGTAAAAACAGTTGCCTTTAGATCCGTTTCTTTTGGCATTGTTCGTAGTTTCCATCTATATAAAGTGCAGCACGTTTAGTCTGGATCTGCTCAGCAGTTCAGAACGACAATGTTTCGAAGCTCTTGCTCACATCCTTTCCAAAATTTGCATCCGTGATGAAAACGTGGAGTATCCGGATTCAGCAAACACAAGCAATCTGCTGAAGTCATCTCTTGTGTTTGTACTTAACGTTTTTGGCGTTGATTAACAAGTACTATCACTCATGTTTTTCTCGCTGGACCGCACTCGCCCATTTCAACAAAATTCAAACACTAATAATATGAGGAAGCTTCGTGGGGTGCCGGAAGTGATGGCTTCAGATATCTCTTAGTTCAAAACGGGATAGGGCGAGATGGCTCAGTGGTTAGAGAGCGAATTTACTGACCGGAAGGTCCGTGGTTCGAACCCGCCCTCTGTCGCTCGACTTCCCCTGTCTAGGCTCAAGCAGTATCCTAGCTATCGTGCTTCCTTTGGGTGGAATGGCAGCTAGGCATTGAAAGGGTGCTACAGCTGAACGATTACCTATATCTTATTTCAAAACTGTTCCACAGAGCAACCAGCAATATGCATGAATATAATTAATTGCTTTTCACTCAGGTTGTTTCATTCAAAATCCCTGCATTCCGCTAGTATTTTCCGGGAGAATTCGGTATGTGAGCACTTCTGCAATCGTAATTCTTTCAGCAATACAATTGATGCCGTGAGTTGTATGACTCATGTTCAACGCTAAGTATCTAACGTAACCTATTAGGAATGCATAAGTTGTTTGTGCACCCAGATATTCCACGTTGATCCGCGATTTTGGGCTCGTGCTGGCGTACTTGTTCAGGCCTAAGAAGTGGAAAGTTTTGCTATTGAGGAGAATATTGGTAGCTCAAGTAGCGCAAATTATCGTTGGTTCGGTCACCGAGCTGGACATTTTGATTTCAAACGTTTCTTCACCAATCGAGGTGACATTATCAGTACGTTGTTAGGGAGCGTAGTGAAGCAGAGCGATAGGTCGATGGTTGTGAGTTGACTAGTGTTGCTTGTGGGCTAGCCAGGGCTGGCATTCGATAACGATTAGTTGTTCGATCGGGTGTTTCCTGTTTTCTGTTTTCTGTTATCCTGTATACTGATTGGTCGGTGACCACATGACCAGTGGAAATGTTGTTGATTTCAGTAGGGTAAAGTTTGCCATCGACATTCGAAACCCGATAAAACGGAAAACGAACTAAGCCGTTCTGGAAGATTGGAATGCTGGACGTGTTATATGGGTCATGATCAAATGTTATGCGGGGACTTGGAACGGTTGATTACAAAAAGGAAATCAAAAAATACTTTGCGCATTAAAGAGGTGGATATAAAGAGATTGTAACTGAACAGATAATATTGAAGAAAACGATGAAAAACTAGTGAGTTACTAAATCGGACGATAAAAATGGCTCGCTTTTTACCTCTGGAAGTAAGTGGCTACCCTAGAGTTGAGAGAGTTTTTCTGCCACTGACCGCAATGTCCTTGGAGTAAAACCAAAATGCACTGGTCGGAAGCGTACCCTATTGCAAAACTGAAACAAGTGAGGGTACAGAATCACGGCCCAACCAATCATGTAAAGCAAACAGTTGTCTGCTGTATTGACAGGTACAATTCAATTATCCAATGGATGATAAGTTGACGAACCCACTGAAGCCCTGCATGACACGACCTGCGTTGAAATGCAAGCTGAGGGAAACAAGGCAGGTCAACTTTCTTGTTGAAGTGCTTCCAGCAAGACTAAAGCTTCATGATGTAAGTTTTAATCCTAAAATGCACTGTCTTCACCTTGAAGGAGTCTAGAAGGACCAAAACCAAATGCTCTTGCACTCTTTGATGCTCATGTTTATTTCTTGCATCTCCTAACCGTATATCTGTCTGTCGAAAAAACAAATATTATCTCCTAAAAAGTAACCACGACTTTCCATCCGTGAGGGCGGGGAAGTTTTACTAACTTAAAAAGTTTACAGTGCTGTTCATTGCGCGTGATTTGTAGGCACACTTCATTCGGTTTTCTTAGATATCACTCACTAGTTTCATCACGTTTGAAAGCGTACGAGAGTGAGGTCTTAAAGGATCGAGTGACCAAACCGAGCCTCATCATTACTTCACACCAAGCCATATAGACACAAAGAATTTTATTACTTAAATAGTTGATTTAATCAATGTCAACTTGCAGACTTTTCTGATTTAGCGTGCTTTCCAAAAATGTTTGGACCGCTAATCAACCACATGTGTCACTGCCTCACAGATGAACTCGCCATTTTCCCACAACTTGTAATGCAGCTAATTTTGGGTTTTGGTTTCGCCTCTGGTAGATGAAAATACTGAACTGGACAATCTTAAACTTGGTACTTCCAGCAACCGCAAAGAAACTGAGCACTGTGGGCCTGCCTGTGAAGAACTCCCTGATCCCAGTTGACAGCACAGTTAAATCAGCATTGTTGACCAGATTTGAGGACGATCATCACCAGAAGATGAGTCACATATGGTATCTGCAGCCAAATCGACCGCTTCATTGATAAGGACATGAGGTGAATCTCTACACGAACGGGCCGATATTGTCTTGTACTTATGTCTGCCCTATTGAAAAGCATATGCTTAAAAGTAGAGACTCTCCAACAGAAAATATATGGAGCGAAATATAAATCTCAACGATATGATGGAAGCTTTCTCACAGTAGAGCGAACTGTCAACTTGAATTTCTACGACGAGTCGCAGTTAAACATATTCCATCATTGTTTTATTAAAACCGGCGAAAAACGGAAAACAAAGAAACAGAATTAAATCTTGGAGCCCATGACATCTAGAAGTCCAGAGGCTTCCATCATTTTTGAATAGGATTTAGCCAGTTCAGTCGAATTAGAAACGTGGCTCTGCACAGAAAAACGCAGCGCTGGCGAACGCCAATCAAAGTGTCAAAGTTATCTTCATAAAAAATTCTTTGCGTTTGCCATTTACCTGGACATGCCGTGACTCCTTGTCGAAATTATATCGCGTCATGCTGGTTGACGCAAGCAAGCCAAAAGTGAAATCACTGTGCACTAGGCAGCTACTCGAGAAAAACCAGTTGAATTTCACCCTCCATCCAAAGTCGCAGTAATGTTGTAAGTTCAGAAATTTTTTGAATCTACGGTAATTAGCCGATTCAGATCTGTATTCAGCACTCGGACATACTTGGGGATTATCCGGAAATTGTCAGTTATTTTATGGACTGTCCTCAGCACACATATGAAGGTCCCACTGATCCTGTATTCCGTCCGGTTTTATTTCGTTTTACGCGTATCACTGCAGAGGAGATCACATTCATTGTGTTCAAATGATTAGAGCGCGAATCTACTGACCAGAAGGTTCGTGAATCGAACCCGACCTCTAAATCTCGACTTTCCCTGTCTAGGCTTGGGCAACCTGGCAGTATCCCAGCCCTCGTGCTTCCTTTGGGTGGCATGGCAGCTAGGCACCGAATGGATGCTACAGCTGAACGATTATTTTTACAGGTCAAATTATCCTAGCTTTGCTGGTAGGCAAACTTCATTTAATGCGGGACAAGTAACGCTTACCTATCTCCAATTACCCATCGTCCTGTTAATGCCGTTTGTTAATTTTAAGCGTTGGGACACCTGATTGCGTACTATTCAACTTGGATAAGAGAAGTGTAACCGATGTCTCATTAATTAAGCTAACTAACCTAACACATCTGGTTATTTTCGGACCATGTTGATTTCTGCCTCTCGTGTTCTTTACGGACAATTCCGTTTTCTTGGCAAACCACCTGTCAGAAATATGGACGTTTGAAGCGGTTTCAGTTTAGAAGAAAACTCGGTGGACAGATGAGTTTGACCTAATAACAGTATTGGGACTTTTATTCTCTTGTGATGTACTCACCAAAATAGAATGTCGTAAAAATATCACAGTTTGTCTGCGGTCGAGGTAAAAGACGATCTTCATATCCTGGTGTTGATACCACACCACTGCCATGCAAACTACGTATTCAAGCCAGGAGCTTTGGCCTTATGTTAATTTCCCATGTGCGAGATTACTAGAAATCTCATAAGCTTGCATGTCTACCGGCTGCACTATGAATGTTGTCACTATCAACAATTCAGTATTAATTGAAGCTGAGCAGATTGTGATTCACATATACGCTCAATTGTTTTTAGCTCAGAAGTTGGGCGACTGCATTTACATTTATGTATCCACAACGAAATCCAGCGTTTATGAATTTAAGACAGTTGGTTTACTGTTGCGCCGATCTCCGTTTCCATGATATTTTGTTGCATCTCTTGTTTACTTTCCAGATATCTGCTTCCTAGTTAGTTTTTTCTGCATTCACGCACTTGGCTATGTAGTCCTATACAAGTTCCCTTAGGACCAATGAAACGGACAACAAGTTCCAAACGGTAAATGCGAATCTCTTCCAAATGAATGATACAATAGTTTCGCGGAGTGTGAACGGACGACAAATGCAAGGTTGGTTCAAAGCTCACAGGGTTGCGAGCGTTTTCAGGATTTGAGTAAATCACGTCGGACTGTTCTGGGTGAAGCATATGGCAATTTCCTCGTATCAAAGTGACGAAGTAACTCCAGTGTGTTTTGAAGAAGTTTTGTCGGCTCAAGTCGGCACACAGCACACCCACCATTCTGAAAAAAGCAAACAAGGATTGCTCGGTTGGTAAAATGTGCAGTTACACAGGCAAACAAAAAATTAGGCTTCCCTAATAACTAGTTAAAATCACTTACCGAAGATAGCCACTGTTGCACACATGCCCTGTGGTAGACGTGGAAGCACGGTAGCGTGATAATTTGGTCGTTCTCCTCAAATTCTGCCAGGCATATTGAGCAACTGGACAGCTTTTCGATTTGATCAGCACTCGCGAGACTAGATACGCCACATAAACTTAAGCTGACATCTCGTGCGGCTACAATGGGAAAAGTACGGAATTAGCACCACAGCACACTTCGTGAGCATAACGAACATGCTAACAACGCTTCTAACACTCAGATTCTACATCATTCTGCAAGACTTATTTTTTGTTGTTATGGAGGCTCTTCTGTCTCTCTAAGCCTGTCTGATAGTTTACAGCCATCAAAATGTCATTCATCATAACCCCACCAACGTAGTTTGGAGCTTTGACCGAATCCAGAAAAAGAGAATGTGTCAACATCCACGTGAAGATAAATGATAATCCCATCCATACCACTCACCCGTGAATTTGTTCATTTGTCTGCGTTGTCGCATCCAGAAAGCACCGGAATCCTATAGAGGATAAGTTGGCGTTTGTAATTCTGAATTAGAATTAACATACGCTTTCACCGCCAGTCTGATTTTCTCTCCGACCAGATTGAAATTGTCTGTCGTTATTTGAAGACATGGTCGAGGCGAATTCAGGGGCATTGCGGTTGCAAGGTTTCATGTTCCACCACCTTCTGATCCCATGGATGAATATACTATACACAAGAGAACGTATGATCGACAGCTGTTGTTCGTCCAATTCAGTGTTTGGAAATGCCACATTTTCCGGTTCAAGTAACGCACGCGGGATACTTGCTCTCATGCGGCGGTACACATATTGCCTCATTTTCTTCTTGCGTCTATTTGACAAACCAGGAACCTAGATTTGTGAAATTTTAGCTGTAACCGCAAAAAGTGATACAATCTGCTTACCTTTTGTTCCAGTTTCTGCAGGAGCTCCTCGACCACATCACAGACTGCGAAGTGTACAGGAAGGCGCACGTGCGGATGTTTAGCACCCATTTTTACGTGATTTCCTGCCACTTCGACTTGCATTTCGTCAGACGTTTTGTTTTATAGATGTGATTCTAGTCACGTGATCCGCAATATTGCCGTTGAACCACCCATGAGCACGCATCTCACCGCATGCTACGAATGGAAGTCAGTCACTTTGTGCGTGAAATTTCGTGATTCATTTCTTGTTTCCTGGTGGAGAATAAACTCGGTCTGGTTATTATTCACGAACCAATACATTGTTTACATTAACCATTTCATCTTACGCAATAAAGTGGACAAATACCACTTTAAAATGACCAGCGTGTGGCTTGTTCCTCACACAAACACTGAAGTTCATCAGACCAGTGTAGAGAGTTTGATCACGGAGCGCTGTGGGGATAGAGCTACGGTTGAACGACAAGTAACCCAAGATTTGTCCGGGTATAACTGGTGGCATGAATCACATATCGATTTATGGTTGGTGTGGATCGTGTATGATATTGTTCCACAAATTAAATTTACAGTATTTCGGTCGCTTCATGCGTATTCACTGTATTCACTTGAAATCCAACCATGCAAACCAAATTATAATTCCTACTGCCACGACGTCATCCTTTAGAATGTGTAACTAAAGCCATGTGTGGAGTTATTTGCTGCTTTTACGTGTGTCTTAGCAAGCGTAACAAGCTATATTTGTCTGATCTATCAGCCTTATCAATGAACATTTCTAGAAGCGCCTTTGTAGATCGCAGCTATTGACGTCACCGTTGATTTACGCTTGATTTACGGTCTAACTTGAATTATGATGCAGTCCGAAACGAGTGACCGTAATTCATGCTAATTCAGTGAAACACTTGGTCTAACTCACATCAGGTTGAAAAACTGGCATCTATTTGTGCTTCCAAAATTTTTATATAATGTATTCGACGACGGGTTAAATCCTGTGTATTCAACGTTTGTCACAAATGTTCTAGTCGAGTCCTTCCACTTACGTTGGAACCGCCTTTGATTTCGAAATTGCACTCTAAGATCCAGCGTTTTTATTGCATTTTATCCTCAATGAAATTGTCAGACTTCTTTGGAACACATAAACCAATGTTTCTTAGTGGCTGGGGCCTTGACAGATCTTCTATGCAGTGGTTTTATGGAGGTTTCTAGTTCATTCCATGCTCAGCCTGCCCTTTAAGTCAGACGTTTTGTGGACTAAAACTGTAGGAGTTTTGGGTAGACGGTGCTAATCATTCAACGTTTATGTCACGGTCTACCAGACCCCACTGCCCTACTCTGTATTACGAAACAAAAAGCGGTACCTACACAAAACTATATTTCCGCCCCACAAATCATTTTATTTGGTAAAAATCCGTTATACGGATGATACTAGGAAGCCGGTCTAACAATCGGAAGGGGGAGACAGATAATTGAACGCTGATATTTACGCAGGTTTCAGTGGGCGAGGACGTCCGAGACAATGAACAAATAACAAAGCACTCAAAACTAGAAGATCCATTTCAGCATTACATCCCGCAAGAAACTTATAGGTTTACGGAACAAGCTCACAGCACCTGAGTGAAAAGTAATTGCTACGTCGTTTGCACAATATAATACATGTTGCTGCGTTTCAATTCACATTGTTTTGATTTGGCTTCTTACTGTGAAGAATCAGAGCCATGTTTAAACTCACCTGTCCACATCGGAGCTATCCACTGAAACGCTCTTACTAGTTTTGTATTCTTCAATAACCATTACTTACAAGTACGCAGTGAATGTTACAACATTGCGTAACTGCTACTATGTGTTACTGTTACGTAACCTTAACCGTTCTTTAGATGAGAGTGTGGACTCCCAAGCACAAACCAAAACTTTCCTCTGAGCTTGGTCATGATGGTGGATTACGTAAGATCCCTTCGAGAATCCGGGGACTGAAACAAGCGAACAAAAATCTAACACTGATGTGAATACCTTAAAACGCAATAACAAATACTTTGCATCTTTGCTAATAATGCGTCATTGTCTGGAAATTAACATCCTGAAACAACAGATGTAAGTATCGGAACATCAGTACAAAGTCGCAAAGTTTTGTGAAGCACAAGTTCAAGTGGAGTGCAAATGACATATCTGCTCTGCTTATCATGTTGGACAGATCAAGGAAACCCGGCTTTTTTTGGGATATAATAGTTTCCCTGAAATTTCGGTCCTCTGGGCTTCTGAGAAAATTCGGACACCTTTCTGAAAGCTCCCCTACACCAAGTATTTTCCAAAAAGATGCCCAATTTTCATTCATTTTTCAATCGATATCAACCAGATAATGAGACAAATACAGGTTTTCAAATGGCTGGTGTCTATCTGGTATATACAGATGACACCGTACGCGTCTTCGAGGAGGAGAAGGCGCAGGTGTTTTCGGATGAACTGACCCAATTCACCCCGTTCTTTACGTTCACTTTGCATCCACGAATTTCAATTCCACTCTCCCGCATATGCAGTTGTTAAACACGCCACTTACAATCCAGAGAGTGGCACCGAATTTTGGCGCGTGGAAAGCTGCATTAGTTCCGATAATATTGAAACACATGACGACACTGGCCTTTTGAATTTTTCGCAGATAGTGCAGGCGCACTCGCGCAGCACGTGATTGATTGCACAAGTCAAACTAGTGTTAAAGGTTACGTAACCTCAACCGTTCGTTAGATGAGTGTCCCAGTTACAGGCAAGAGAGTGTAGACACCCAAGCACAAACCACAACTTTCCTCTGAGCTTGGCTATGATGGTGGATTACGTAAGATCCTTTCGAGAATCCAGTGATTGAAACATGCGAACAAAAAACTAACGCTGATGTGAATACCATTTAGGAAAATAAGAAATTCTTCTCGTCTATGTAAACAATGCGCCATTCCTTGCAAATTTACATTCCGAAACAACAGATGTAAACATCAGTGTAAAGTCGTGGCGAGATAGCTCAGTGGTTAGAGCGCGAATTTACTAACTGGAAGTTCCTCTGGTTCGAAACCGTCCTCTGCCTCTCGACTTTCCATGTCTAGGCTTGGACAAATTGGCAGTATCCCAGCCCTCGTGCTTCCTTCGGGTGGCATGGCAACTAGGCACCGAAAAGGTGTTGCAGCTGAACGATTATTGATTATTATTGACTATAAAGTCGGAATGCTTTCTGAATCGCAAGTTCAGGTGGAGTGCAAATGAATACTTGTGCGTGGAGGTAGATGATATGCAGAGGGAATTTCATCCCAATCCATTATGCCCTGTCAACGCAGTAGTGCACCAAGTGTGTAATACATATGCCACTTGAGTTCAGTCAGTCGCACCTCGAAATCCCTTGACTAAGTACTTTGGAGCGCGATGACATATACCGTAATTATGGCTCACACTAACCTAATGTTATTTTAGTGGGTTGCGTGTTTGTGGATATGTTGACAGATACGCTTGAGAGCATTAGGTTTCAACATGTATCATCCAAAATATGGCAGCCTATTTCCGTTCTCATTAGATTTTCTGACTATCATCGTAATGAAACCTAGCAAACAGAGATGAATGCATTGGACGTAGAAAGCATTCTTCTATCATCCAGCGATACTTCATCTCTGTGCACAAACCTATGCATCGGTTTCATTTGGGTCAGAACCTTTATGGAACCTCTTCATCTAGGAACTGTTGCATTCTTGCCACGCTAGACAACATCTTTTTTTGTACGTCAGAGTGACCTATCATGGACTTCAGTAGGGTGTCTCGGCTAAGTTTACCGTACGTGTCCTTACCGTACCACCTCACTTCCAGAGATATCAGTTGTACATTGCGTATTAACGAAACATATGTACACAATTCACGAGGGTGGGGACGGCTGCCAGGTCAATGGCAATCAATGGGGTTTTCGAACCTTGGGTATTATCACGAAAGTGCGGCATGTTGACCAGTGATATAATTGGGTCCATAAAGCGCAGTGACATTTTATGACAGAGGATCACTAAGGAGCGATGCGAAATTTCGCCGCTGTTGTTGTCAACCATGATGTATCTGTCCATTGATCCGTATGAGACAAACTCATGAATTAAGAATTCTGGCCAGCTCCGCCATCCACCAAAATGACGAGCATCGTGGTCTGATTAAACCTCAAAGATTTTGAGAAGTGACTCTCCTAACCTTTGCATTACCATGACACGCATCCTGGCCACGCCTGTAACAAACATTATGTGGAAAGATCAGGTCTAATTCGTATCTTCAACGCGAAGTGATAGCTTATTTAAAGGTGAGTCCATGTTGTTTGATGAACACAGCATAAGTGAAGGCTTACACCATCGGGTTGACATTGCTGAAGAAATCTCCGAAAACTGTGATTGGGGTGGTCTCAGTGACAAGTGGTCATAATATATTTCACGATCGATCATGTGAGCTGTCGCTCCATTGTTGATCGATCAGTCAGCTGACTCGAATTTCAAAGCGAATTCTCCGTAATGTCTCAATAGAAGTGTTTAATTGTTCTGCCACTGTAGATTGCACCGCAACTGCTTGTGATCTGGTACAAAACATGTGAGTACAAACCGCGCGACTGAACACCTACTATCGATCAAAGCACATAGATTGTGTTGCTGGCTACAAACTCGTCTGACAGATAGCCTGACAGCTCACCCTGATAGAAAGTATATATTGTACAAAATACACGGACATATACTTAGACCATGATGTGCTCTGAAGTGTATCTGTGACGAATATCTTTAGGTGGCCAATGGAAATCAATCTCAGTTGGAAATTTCTCTTTCTCCAGGAATTGTGTGGTACAAACACATCTAGCGCAGTCAAAGGGCATACTAGACAGGTTTCATAGGCCTGAGCGGTAAAACTGTCGCAGCTTCAGCTCTTGTTTAGTTCACGTGGTTTTACGGTGCGCGAAACGCTTGGAAGTGCCATATGAGTGTCTGGTGTTAAAAGTACCAAACATGCGAGGCTGTTGTTGGTTTCTCCGAAAACTATGCTGAAATTTTCATATGTAACTTGTTGATAAGGTTGTAAGTGCATCACGTGTGGTTGCAGTGCTGGAAAACTGAAGTGTTATCTGCATATCATTTGTAACTTTCTTACAGTGACGCCTGGAGAGACATCTGGCAATGAACGTTCAGGCGGTCTGTCCACAGCTGGACCGTCGATTTGCTCTCACGCACTTGTCCACAAATTCAAGGCGAATGTCTACGGTGAAGACCATGCATATTTTTCTTAGTTATCCCAGAGGAATATATGTCGGGGTAGAAGTGCACAGATATTCCCCAATCTTATGCAAGGAATCATGGAGTTGATTTATGCAGAGTGCCGACAACTGATGCGAGATTTGTGTAGATGGAAAACAATCTGCTGCAGAGTGAAATCATAACGTATGGGGACTGAACTGTCAACTGACCACCTGTCTGCCCTGTTATAATTAGAGTCGCACTGCCATCTTCAATTATTGCGCTTAAATTACTTAAATTTGTGCTTAAATTTGTGCTCGTTATAAAGTTAGACCGGAATGAAATTACATACAAATTCCGACCGAGCAGCTTTTCTATTTGACCTTCTCTTTCAGGGCCACTTCTCTTTGGATGCTACAAACTAAGCCTCTGGGCACAAAGCCCTCTCAGACGACGTCGTTGACATCGTTGACTTCAGGAACCGTTGAAATTAAATTCCGGATATTTTCGGAAGGTATATTGGATCTCTATCTCAGGGAAACGTCCTCCTTCTTTATTTCAGACAAGAGACTTTAGATTCCTACAGAGAGTCATGAATGCTGCGTTTCTCCAGTGAAGGTTGTCCACGATGACTTTAACGTCTGGCGGTGGGCAGAATTGGACACCACAATAGTTCCTCTAGTGGTTGTAACGTTTGTGACATTGCGTAGCAAATAGTGAATTTTCTACGGCATTCGAGAAATGTTTTTTAATCTATCGTCTCTGATATTTCATACATAGATGAATTTCGAATGCTGAATTTTACTTGTGAGTGTCATTACTCATATGCGAAATTTTCGAGTGCAGTTCCAAGTACTGAGGGAATTTTCCGAAGAACATTGTGACTGAATATTTCGAATAGTTCACTTTTCATTAAATCGAACAATGCCAACGTCATTATGGCAGGTTTTTGTGTTCCTTCATTCAGTCCATGAACAAAGGTTCGACTGTGACCCTAACAGGGATTGGCACGTAGGGTGCATTAACATGATCTCCATGATATGTGGTGATCTATCGCAGCTATCTTGGTCATTATGGACTTCACGAATTTCACATAGCCACTTTCATACTTTGAAAATATTTATCTACATGTACGCTTTGCGTACACTTTGAGCATCAAGATAATGGGTTATCGGGATCACAAGCTTAGCCGAGATACAGTTACCGCATCTTTACATATACTTCTGGTGGTATGCGATCTGTGACAGTCTACTCACTGGTGGATAGGCTTGACAGGCCTACAGCTTCCCGGTCGGCCTTGTCGAGGTGAACACGATCTTCCATCGCTTCTGGACTGACCACATCTCATGTCCAGAAAAGCACTGACATCCACCATACTGAGATGGTTTGATTCCAGTTTGATCGCTCACCTGAGCACACCCTGACGCCTGCACGCCCTTCTCATTTGTGAGCATAACTCTTATTCTCTAAATGGCTAGACAAAGGAGAACAGCCTGTCAGCTCTCATCTGGTCCTAACAATACAATATGCTGAAGCAAAATTTGCGGCCAATATGATGGAGACTCAAGGTCAAAAATCGGTGGTACCAACCATGTCCCCAATAACCTGACGTTATCTGGTGAATAGCGCCTTATTCAGATGATGTGGAATTTTCGGAAACTTAACTTTATGGTTCTGTTTGGGAACAGCCCCATATTAGAGTGATCAGAGGAGGAAAATGGAGCGCCCTTATGAGCAGTTTGGTCTGTCGAACCTCTCACTAGCCCTCTGTCAGCAATCGCCTGGAAATAGCGCGTCTGGTTCTGAGTCCCCTGCACAAAAGGGACAATTGTGGGCGCCTATGCCAAACAACCCAGTATGCAAGCCACCACAGCCAGCGCACGCATTGAGAAGATGGTCACAGTAGGGCGATTGCAAAATATCGTCTAGAGCAATATTCCCAGAGCAAACTAGGCTAGTAACATGCTGTTAGAGGACATAGGCTTCTACGATGGAAAACAAACGTACAGCTTGAGTTAAAATGTTATCCTGATTCCCTAGGTCATATCAGCAGCTGAAATTGAGAATAGCTAGGTGGCCAATGAACTGCTTTGAGAGAGCATATGTGCACCTATATGCATCACCATTCTGGGTCACTCTGCGCCGGTTCAGTCTCTTCAGACCAACTCATAAGTTAGAGGTACGATTAATGGAAGTTTTATCAAGCTACATACGATCCAGGCACTGCAAGTCGTCCATGCGACAGAAGGGGAGGCCTGTCTGAAATAGCTAGCTGACACAAGGCGGATAAACAAAAAGACGAATCGGCAGCCCAAACCAAGAGGTTGGGGTGATGAACTGTATAGTTCACTGACAGGTCTGAATGTCAGTAATTCTGGTTCCTATACCATTCACGATCATACCGGTTAACTTCCGAACACATCACATTAGGTTAAGGACTTCTGTCGCTTTCGTTTTATAAGTGAATTGTCGTTCTTTGTCTTGTGTTGTGGAAAGCTCTGTGAGCTACTAATGTTTTCCAGTACACAGATAAGATGATTACCGACAACTAGGTCTGTAGTTTCGAGTAAATTAGTTTTTCAGAAAGGCAGGTTTTGCATTGTAGCATTGCTGCTAGCAAGAAAACTCACAGTACATCATGTGATCTGCTCGACGAAGGAAACGCACATCTTGTAACCGATGTTGCATGTCCTGAGTGATGGTATAAAGTGGGTTCGACAGAAAACGCTGTATGACAACTCACAGTGGTTGAAAGACAGGAATGCAGCATACAGAAGACAGACTGCATAACGCTGGCACTGTTTCACACCTAGTTACTGATGAGATTAGCAACACCTCTGGTTTATGAACACCTGTAAACTTTCAACGTAATTTTGGACCAAATAGCATTCTGTCTAACAGTATATAAACATTTCGACCCAAGTTTATTGCAGTGACAGTTGTTTCGATTGTCCACTGTTTGAAATCACTCGATATTTACATGAGGATGTCCACCTTCACTCGATATCATCACAACAAACGCACTTTTATTCATTTAGTTAATCCAAATCACTGATGCGCTTATTGGAAAATTGTGCATTCCACGTACAAAGAAACTGTTAAGTGACGCGTTGAGTTTAGTGTTGCGTTTGGAATGAATGATCAATCGCCATGCAATAGAATACAGTAATGAAAACCGTAACATGCAAAAAAGTACAAAACAATACAACGTAATACAATACACTACCAAACAGTACAGTACAGTAATGTGCAGCAAAATAAAAGGAAATGTGGTAAAATACCATACAATATCCGGTGATCCAGTGCAGTTTAGTGCAGTGCGATAAAAAAACAACACTACGTTAACGTACACCACAATGCAACACAAGCTACAAATATGTACACTAAAGTTTGATACAACACATACGAATGCAGCGTTAAATATGTAGTGAAAATAGATGAATTGCAGTTTAGGGGTTCCCAGAGGGTGGTTCTTGTTGCGTTTTGAGGTCAGTAAATTACCGAGATCTCATTGCCTTACGAAGATGTAGTCAATCAGGTTCCGGTGCCCATTTCTTGGATGAATCCACGTACCTCGCATCAAACCACGATTTTTTTTATTGTGACGGCTTGAATGCTGCCACACTGTCTGACTATCTGACTGTCTGTCCATCGATGCGATTTAAGGAGTCTTAGCGCTTTCTTCAAGGTTTCTAAAAACCCACCAATCCGAGTAACGAATTCATTCGAAAGGTTGACTGAGCCACTTGAAATTGCAGATTTGACCAGTTTCAACAGCTCGTCGTAGACGATGTTTTGTTCTTCGCCTTGAGGCATGAGCGCTGATAAGTGTGCCAAACTCGGCCTTGACAACCGGAGATTCTACAGTCTGGGGCATCCTGTAGCCTCTAATTAAAGTGATGAGCAGCTGCGAATTCAACATCAGCCTTGCCAAAACTTTCCTGTCCTGTCCTACTCCGGGATGAAGTATAGCGATGATCCAACTTTGGTAGATTTGGATGATAATGCAGCTGGATTAAACTGATTGCAATGGGGTGTATCCCGTAAGATTTGAGTTCCTTCGCAAAAATAGCAGTTCACTTTTGCTCTGCCTCTCCTAACGTTATCAAACAGATTCCTCACGTTTCATACTATACCTCGCAGAAGACGTTCTTCTCTCCTTAGTAGCCTGCGTAATGGATGAGTAAGCGACGCTCTCTGAATACTGGGTCCCATGTAGGGTGTCATGTTCCTCTAACTCTTAAGGTATGGTACACAATACAGCGAGGGACTAACCTAAACCGAGGGTGCGGAATAAGATGTGCAATTCTGATCACTTATGTCAATGTAGGCTGCAGGTGCTCCCAGATCGGCAACGGACCCTTCGGAATAATGCTATGGAACCACGGCTAAAGATTAAACGATGGAAATATATGGTTATTGGGGCTTTTTTAGCCCTTCTCTCTTGAAAGGGAAGCAGCACCGCAGCCTCCATAAATATAAAGCTGTTGGTCGACTCGTGGAAAGACCTTACTGGTCCCACACTCATGCAACAGCAAACACTATGACTTTAATTCTTATGCAGGCTCGCGATATGATGATGTGTGTTAAGATCACTCGCTGCTCTGCGTGGGACTTCTTGTCTGTTCTTCCGACGTTAAAGTACTTAGTGCCAGCCAGTATAGCCCTGAAAAGCAGTGCCTCTCCGAAGCCCACAACGACAGGGTGGCAAGGGTAATTTGGGGCCGGCAGTAAAGTAAACTGAAATACAATACAGTGCAACACAAAACTTTTTATTGACCCACAGTAAAATAACATGATCGTTAATGCCAGTCAATACAGCAAACTACATTACAGCATAAAGAGACACGATGCCATACAAAAATGCGCAATAAACATAACAAAATATAGAACGTCACAGTGCTTTGAAGAACAACAAGACACGATAAAGTAAAATACAATACTACATGCAATCTATAGCGTATACATTATATGCCCTGCTATTCTATTCTATTCCGTTCTATACTATATTATGCATATGATATATCATACTGTATTATACCGCACTATGACATACTATACTTCACTATCCGGTACTACACCGTACTACACTAGACTTTACTATGCCATACCAAACTATGCCATGCCATATCATACCATACCGTACTATACTACATTATACTATACTGTTAAACATAATACAATACACGTAGCGTGGTAAACTTACAACCCAACCCCTAGGCTTCAAATGGAAAACCACCCACCTACCCAACAATTTTAGACCGTGATACATCCTGGCTACTTCTGCATTCTATCGATATTTCTAACACCAAGCTATACACGAAAACGCAAAACCCTGACGTGTCCACCCTACAGCACTAACCGGAGACAAGTTCCGGTGATTCGAAACCACGGTAATTATCCACTAGGTGGTTCAGCTTCACAACCCGTTGTTAAAGCACATCATTCCGCTGACGGCCGAACTCACTCGTCCACAAATCCACCAGTCAGAATAAATAACTAGAATAGGCGGTGAAATTGGTGAATATCTCTATGAGAGGGGTTTCTCGGCCTTGGGGGACAGTAACTGGTTTCCATTATAAGGTATAGCTGGATGACCCTAATACCAGTAGGAATTCTGTCGATGCGGAATTCAGACGATGAATCCCTCATTGACAAGCTTTATATTTATACGGTAGTTCACACACAAAAATCGAGGTATGAAACCTTTTAATTCACAGTTGCCCTTCATCTACTTTCCCTGTTCAACTAACCTTAGTATCAACTTCCAGCGTCACCTTTTCATCCATTCAACCAGAATTACAGGACACACAGGTTGATTTCAACACAGATGGATAGATTCGTGGTCGTTGGTTTGTTCGCTGAGCTGGGTAATTTGATTGCAGACGTTTCATCACCAATCGAGGTGACATCAGCAGTGTTGTTAGGGGGCGTAGTGGTGCGTAGCGATGGGTTGGTGGTTGTGCGTTGAGTAGTGTTGCGTGTGTGTTAATATACGTGCTGCTAGCCGAGGCTGACTTTCGATCAAGGTTAGTTGTTCGGTCGGGCGGTTCCATTGGTTTCTCTGTTATCCTTTGTCCTGGTTCGTCAATTCCCACGTGACCTCTTAGCATGGCATCTCCTGCCCTCGTACTGTGGTCGGTGTTGGAGTGACCCTTTCTTGATCCTTTCGAGTTCCGGATTGTAACCTTTATTGATCTGACTCCAAGGCTTTCCTTGTTTCCTTGTTTCTGAATTCGATATTCGGTTCTGCTTGAGTATTCCGTTTGAGATGTCGGTACTTTGCACGTAGTGGTGCGTAAATTGGATCCAGCTCAATGCATCGGTTGATCGAATCCGCCGTGGGGTACCATGCTTCCAGAAGTTCCCTTCCGTGTCTCGTGTCTCCATAGCACACGTGTGGCACGTGATGTGTGCTGACAAGAGACTCAGATGAAATTTACCTGAATTTCTCGTTTATAATACTCGCCAACCGAATGCAACCTCCTGTTATGGTCAGCACGGTATTCAAGACAAAAACAAATTACGTTTTGGTGCTACCTGTTTAAGTCAATGAAAACTCTGGACAGCACACAACCGGCTTTGCCCATCTTGAGCTCATCTGATGGCCCAAAAAATAAGAGACTGATTAACAGAAAAAGCGGATTACTTGTAAGACCACAGAGAATGTCACACACCATCAAAACGGCGAATGAGTTTTTGTTGGAGAAGTCGAGCATTTTAACCCTAATTAGCGTCAAGTGTTTATTTCCAGTCATAATGAAGTTGCATTGCATATGGCTAGTAGTAAAAGGAAATATCCTAAAATGAGTACAGGCAGAGTTGGCTTCTCTTCATACTAATTACATGACTCAATGACCATCCAACCGCCATTTAAAAAATATGGATTTGATCAGTCCTGCGAATAGGACTCTCCTCCTCAGAAAGGATTACTTCAACGACATCCGCGCATTGCCCTCATTGTGGTCCGCCGAAGAACGAAATTCGAAAGCGGGTCAGCCCGAATGTCCTCCATTGGGACAGCCTTCTATGCTTGTAAAAACTGCAATTTCCATTTTACGTCGTGGGGGGACTCCGTACTCGACAAAACTGCATGGAGAACGGCTATCCAAGCAGGTCCCAGAAGCCTTGAGACGCAGATTGTTGTGGAAAACAAGTGAGTCACTCGAAATGGCATGGAGCTCCGAGTTCAGCTTTGACCATTTGGACTTGTGCATCATGAACGCGCACGTAACTTATGAGGATCGGCTTTTTAGATCAATCTGACAGACCTAACCTTCCGGAACCCAGGCAACTTTGTTCCATTTTGAAACGACTTCCCCTAGGGTATTGTGTTGCAAAGGGCGACGAAGTCAATAACCATAGGGCTGATAGAATACCACCAGGTTACCCATAGCAACCTTGATGATGTGTTTGTGGGCGTCTCCCAATAACGCCTGCACAGTTTTACACTGCGGTTTTACGCTGAAACTTAACGTAGCTGGCGGATGATATCGATACCTAGATGGTAAACAAGTAGTTGGTGCCGGCGCCCATTGCTGGCCATCATGTTTTTGCCGGCTGATGACTTGCAACAGGCTAATCGAATTCCCTCGGGTTCACATTGGGGCCAAGGGCTTAAACGCAACACCACATTCTGCTTAGTGCAAACCGTCCATGGCTTCTTACTATTTGCCAGCGTCCAGTGGTTTGACCAGTGCACAAAATGTGGGTTGAACGTAACAGATTCCTGTGGCTTTCATCTGTTTGCCTGGGTTTCTGTGAGATTTTGTGTAAGGCCGATTGACCACACTTTTTTATTTTCTTTCCCTTGGTTAGAACTCAGAAGAAAGCCAGGGAACGAAAGTGCATTAACACTAGCTGTTTAAAATAAAATTCAGTCATAGTTTTAGATTCAGTTGTTAAAAATGCTGTATACTCAACAGTTCCATGCTAGTTCATTCTGTGTTAGTTTTTGGGTAGTTGGAAAACCTTCAAGGGATTTTCTTAATCACTCAGCCGTAGCTGATTTCTAACTGCCATGCCAGCGGAAGGAGGCATGAGGATTGGGATACCGCCAGGTTGCCTAAGGCTAGATAAGAGCAGTCGAGACGCTGCGGTTGGGTTCGAACCACGGACCTTCCGGTCCGTAAGTTGACGCCTTAAGCACTGAGCTATCTGGAGTGGATCACCATCACCATCACCATCGCGATGACCACCAGCAATACCACCAATATTATCAATATCACCTCGGCCATTAATATGAACGGCAGCAGCAACAACAACAAAGACAACAACAGTACCACTACGAAGATTATCAGCTACAAAAGGCGTACGGATGTCATAGAAGTTCCAGGTACTTCGGTTTTTCTCTGTGCAATCTTGTCTGTTTCGGCTATTTCAGTATAATTCTTGTGATAAGCATACCTTGTCTGTAAACAAGTTTCACTACTGGAGTTAGAAACGGGGAGCATATGGCACCCCCGTAGAATAAATTGGACTGAAGGTGGGAGTATCGTCTGGGTTAACTCTTCCCCTCTCTGACCAACGATAAAGCGCCTCCGAAAGTAAAATTCCAGAGAGATGTTGGCCTGCAAAGGAACTAAGTTTACTCATTTCAATTTTCTTACTTTGCTTTCAATTCATATACTAACAAATTCAAGGTTGTTCCCACACCATGATGGTGATCTTTGTTTACTCAACCATAACGGCCCAACCATCCAGTACCATCAGCTCATTCGTAATAAAACATCACTGCCCCGAAAACAGTTCGGTATAGCCCACCATTATTGACCGGTGTCCTCACTACACTGGAGCAACGCAACGGACGCGTTAATGGCCAGTTACATATCTTGCTGGTGTCATTATCACATTAAGGAGCATAGTGCTTCCGTTCGATGTAGACCGCACATGTCAAACCCGGTCACTGGCCAAACCAACGACATTGGTGCAAACCCAAGGGTGAATGAACTATTCAAACGTCCCCACAGTTTTAGGTGAAAAACATAAAGTCCGGGTTTCTGCCAACCAAACTTACAAACCGAACCCTGAAACAGCAAACCACACACGAAAACATATAGCAAAATCACTCTGACGTTCTGAATACTTAACGCACTTTTCCCTGTCCTACTAAGGACTTCTGTTGTCCGCGTGCAGGACATCCAAAGGCGATTACTCTGGACCTCAGAATGTCGGAGATTGTATTTGTTGTCCTATAATCACATCACCATCATCATCATCAAAGACAGCAACATCAGTGTTGACACTGATGCTTCACTGCCGTACAACCATAAGGTTCGTCTAAATATATTTAAAGCCCTAGAATGAAAAGAAGAGAAAAAGAGTGGGTGAGGGAGTGGACCTAGTGGTGG
>SJOL01004010.1:29322-96552 GCA_004794785.1 Opisthorchis felineus | reverse complement strand
TATATATATATATATATATTCATCCAGGACACTTAAAATGCTTCAGTTTTAGAATGTCTCAGGACACATATATACACTCGTTAGTTGGCAGATGGAGTCGCATAGCACCTCGTTTTGCCCTCGAGGATCCACTTGAAAGTAACCTTATGATCCAAGCCTCACCGCCAAGGTGAAACTCAGCTGCATTTTCAGCAAACCATCTTGTCTTGTGTTCCTGTACAAAACACAGTCAGAGGGCACCTTAACTGCTGGTGCTATAAGAATGGTGCAATCATTGTTTTCACGAACGGCCTGATCAGTATTTCCTTTGATTAATATAGTAGTATCCCATCTTGGAGTTATATCGCCTTCACTATTTTGCACACCAGTCACACGTAATGTCATACGTTTTCCCCAGCATCCGCAATTAACGAAGTCAGCTTGACTGCTGTTCAGAATATTCTTGTCATGTTTGCAACTAACGCTTCTGAGAGATTTCAAAGTTTTCCTTTTCACTGAATTCACACCATGAAGTACATTTAGTTCCCTTTATACTAACCAGATTCCAAAGGATAAAATATGATAGTGGCAGAAAATATAGTGCCGAAAAATAATTTGCGAAACGCTGGTGCCTTTGTTATTAAACATTTGAGATAGCCGCAAATATTTGTTGCCAAAAACTGTTCAAAATGCTTTGCTGCTACTACCTGTGGTGAACGAACCTAAAAAAATCCAACGTTTTTTCATCATGTTTAGCAAGTTAGATAAAGGGATCCGAGAGTTACGGATGTATCTCCATCCAGAATAAACTGGCCGCCAGAAACCTTTCTTTCATTTTATTTCCAACATCTGTGATCCAACTCAGTTTGGTGCCGCTAACAATGTACACGGATTTGCTGAAGTAGACAGATTGTATTTTGTACAAGGGGAGTACAATACTACACCGATAGTAGCAATGAGAATGGCAAAGATGAGAAGAAGGCAAATATACCAAACATAGAATGGTTCGTAGTGATAAAACTTGGAAGTAGGTTGGTTCGGATGCTCCTGGGGTTTTGAGGTACATGAATTTCCGCATAGTTCCAATAGGGGTGTGGCAGATACATACGGCAAAGCATAAGTGGATTGCAGTTGCAACGATCTGAAGTGTCTTCTCTAACTACGAAGCATTGCTATTTAATTTTCTAGTCGCAAATGTTGTATTATCTGTTTGTGATCAAATGATGCATCAACATCGAATTTGGTAGTTAGTGAGTAGAAAACAGCATAAAGTTAGGCGCACAGGAGACATCAGACTGTGCACTCATCGTCACGCTCAAAGAACGACCTCTGTTTTTGAATACAAAAGCAGGTCAGCCACGGGGCTTGTTTCGAAGTTATACTGGTCGAAACGCCATTAAACTCATCGATTTCCTCCCATAATCTCACTAGCCTTCCAAGTTAGCTCTACCAAAGTTGGCAAGTATATCTCTGAAACGATCAAACATCATGTAACCGGTAGAAAAATAATTTAAGTTCATGAGTGACATACATTCGGTATTTTTCAGTAGTGATATCCCGAACACGGTAAGTGAACAAATCAATCGTCCCAGGTCGAGGATTGCACTGAGTAATTGCTGTTTATGGTCGAGAAATGATAAATATAGACCCATGTAGACATAGGATTGAGTGAACGCAACTCAAAGATGAGAAGCACATTCCCGGTATTTGCACCAAACCCTGGGGGTATGCTCCAAAAATGCTTGGTAGCAGGATCAGGTTGTTCGAAGAAGAAAGGCTGTCAGTCTAACCGGATGACAAACACAAGTAATTTAACACAGACATTGCATCCATAGTCGGTGACAGTATACCGATAGCTGTTCTCTTTCCCCACACTTGCCTTGTACTTGACCAGCTCTTCTACATAACAGAATGAGACTGGCTGGACACGGAGGCCAAAGATGAGAAGCGGGTCAATCTGGTGGTTTACATAGACTGCTGAAACGATGCTTAATAACCACAACACGATTTATGAATCATATTAATAATAATGGTAAAAGTCTTCTGTCAGGAAGGTCAGATTCCTGAAAATAACAGCAGAATGCCCGAAACCTACTGAGACCCTAAAACTTCGCCAAAATCTCTACAGGGAAGCGAACAAGCATCCAGGCCAGTCAGTTAGTCAAGCAATCAACTCAGCAACAGCATCGATCGATGAGAAGCGAAATTCAAATAGCGCGAGGTCTCTTGTAACTGTTGCACTCGCTTGTTCGCATAAAGGTGTTATGTTCCTTGTTAGCGGATCTTTTTCCGGCACAAAGGCATTGGAGCGGGGACAGCAGTAAGATAGAGTACTACGCAATGTGGTCAACGATTCCGCATTTGGCAAGATTGTTCGGGAGCTCAGCCTTCCGATCCGAGTCCATGGTGCATGCGTAAACACCAAGGAAGAGCTGGTGGCTGCTTGGGGTGATAGTCTGCACAACAGCGTTGACGGTCGCGGTTTACGAGAGTTGGTCGCTTCAGCCCTTTCGAATCGATGGCTTGTATTTCCAGAACGAGTGTTTCCTTGGATATTTATCCGCGGTATCCAGCTCCGATGCAACCTGCTCAGGACGAGAGTTAGAAGCGCTTGGCACTGTCATGGTGGCCAGACGATCTTATGTCGTGGAAACTGTGACCAACCGGAGAGTTTGGTGCATATTTTGCAGTCCTGCTGGGCCACGCATGATGCCAGATGTGCTCGTCATAATCGGGTTGCAACGGAACTCGCAAAACGTCTCCCTCGCCAGGGATACACCGTCTTCGAGGAGGTCAGGGCACCTACTTCGACGTCCTTCATCAAGCCTGACCTACTCGCTGTTCGGGAGCGCCGAGCAACTGTGATAGACATCAGCATAGTCTCGGATGAGCGCGGAGTGACTGTGTGGAATGAGAACAAGCAGAAGTATGGTGCCGATGAATATTCCCTCGCCATAATCTCAACCCTATGTGCAAGTGGTTGCGATGTCGACTTTTTGGTCCACCAATTGATGATCATCTCTTATCGAGGGATCTGCTTTCCTAAATCCGCCAAGGCTATTATTGGACTGGGACTTCCTAAAGTCACAGTCAGTGACTTGTGTCTGCTTGCCATTGTGGGCTCCGTGCGTACTTACGACACTTTTATGCGTTATACGTGGCGTTGAGTGTATATTCTTCCCATTGAATCTCACGTTAGACCCAGTATGACGGACACTTTGTGCCTCATGTGCGAGTCTTGACTTTGCTAGCGCTTACCGCACCTTGAAGAGCATTCGGCATTGTTTGTTCTTTCTTCGGTTGTTGGTCTTTATATGCGTGTTTCCATACCAAAAATTCTTACATACGTTGGGATTTATCTTGTCTGACTGGAATTGTTGGTGGCTTGATTTCGGATGAGACGCTTCTCTCTTTTTATCTAATATTCTCCTCTAATTCTCCCGTAACCCTTTCACATTCATCGCTTGCATTTACTTTTCATGTCTGTGACCATGCTTTTCAAAGATAAACTGTAGTTCTTATGAATGCTGTAGTGGTCCTGGACGTTAACTTTGCAGGCGGAAATCAAACTGTACAAAACAATATTTGTTTACGGACATCTTTGTACGTTGAATACCCGGTGGCTGGCAATACTGCACTATGATCACATCATAAAGTTGGCCTAAATCGAGGCCGGTGTCCAAAAATTTTTAATAGCTACCTCGCAGCCCTGCTCGTCACGTGACAGGATAGTCGGGTCATTTTCAAGATGATATTCTTCACACTATGAACATAATGGCGGATGCATTGCATCGATGAGGTTGAAGTTTATACGTGGACAACCTGATGAAAACACGCTTCAATGCTGCCGCCGGTTTTCAGTTACCACAGTCAGCCGAAAGTGCCTTTACTACAAGTTCACAAGTTCTCCAGATCACATGATACTTTATAGCTCAAGTGGAATGTCTTTTTTGGGGACGAAACATGAAACTAGGTAGCTCATTTGTTGCCTGATTTTTCTCTCCAAATCTGATGACGTCCAGCCATTGATGAAAAAGACTGCGTTTGATGGCATAGTATCAACTCACCAATCGATGACATCCATTCAGACCGACAACTTGCGGTGTTCGTTGGTCAAGTTGCAAGATCCATAACTGCTTGCCAAGCGTTGAAAGAATATCTGGGGTAAACAAGTATAGCTCCTAGCGAAGAAGGTACCACTGCAATTGCCGGTGAACTGACAGACGGTTTCTGAAATGGAATAATCAGGTAGACTGCTGGACTTGTTCTGAAACAGAAAACACTGGGTGGCGCAGACCGCTCCTGAGTTAAGTTTTGCTTTCACTGTTTGGAATGCGATTGCCTTTAAATATGGATGAGTCACGCTCAAGAGGGACGGTTAGACAAAACAAGTTTTTTAATTTGATCCACGCTGGTTTACACAGATCCGTGAGTTACGAGTAATGTATATTTCACTGACATCTGGTCCTTTAATAACTGTTCTGAGTTGTAACCGATGGATCATTCAAGCAACTGTTTCTCTCATGGATGCCTAGCACTCGCCGACATGTATTCATTTGAATAACTCGATGCACCAAAGCTGCACTGTTAGCATGTGAACCTAATCCTCAGATACTATATCTCGTTAAATTATCTTGTAAAACAATTTCACAAATCTCTAGACATCTCAACTACAATCAAAAAGGTACTAGGTCAATCCCCAGCTAGGCTGCATGTCTTTCCATCGATTTTTTTCATTCACAACTTCACGTGATCCTCACACTATCAGATGACAATATGGGTAGTGTTAGCAGTAGTAGAGAGCATGAGGATCTTGGCACACACATATATAGTGTTGACAAATGTTATGCCATTATCTAACGACAAACATGGGGGCTGCCGAATCGCGTATCTCGCCTTATGTTAGACAAAGACTGAAGGCAGAAATTTCCTTACACATTCATTTTGATAACCCACAGGTGGATTTTTTATTTCTGTGGATATTATCGAGCATTTTCACTTAAGTTACGGATGATGCCAAAGAAGATGAGTAATGCCGTTGGACGCCGAGTCTACCGTCAAGCGTTAAAAAATTTGCCATCCAAATATTTGAACTCGTCTTTAAAAGAGTTACCAGCGTCCGATCTTCTGCACCTACGAAAGTACGTTCGGGAGACATTCGAGATTGCCGCCCCAGAAAGTATTTATGAGGATAACTTGAATAATCTAACCGAAACACGCCGCCAATCAATAATTGAGTTAACTCAAGTATGACTATATTTTTAGGTACTGGTACTTTCTGGTTCTTTTTAGGCTTCATCAAATTCACACGTCAGTTTAAAATCAGACGGTAAGTCAACAGAACTAGGCGAAAGTTCTTCAACCAACTGCTAGAAATTGTAATTTGTTGAATAGGACTTGTCGGACAAAAACGTTGACAATCCAGTGAGGCGGAGACCATTCAAGAGGATCTTCTTGGGTGGATTCCAAGGGAAGTTCTCCACAAAACGGGCGAACTTTCCCCAAGATGCCTTTGATTTGCTTGAAAGAACAGAGACAGAATGCGGTTTCGGCGGTATATACTGTTTTTTACTGCATCTTCCTGTAAGGAAAGGCAAAACTCGAACCGAAAGGCGGCATTTTCTGGTCGCCGGAGAAACTGATCTACCCCCAGCGATGTTGACCGAACTGTACTAATCAGCAGATACGCGAAACGACTGATGTCAACCGCACGTCCGATACGCCACCACTTTTGACTTAATTTAGTAATAGGTTCGCTGAAGCGTGTTGCAGTCACAGTGGCGTTGTAAGTTAGGGCAGAGCAGTGCAGGAGGTGAGTTGGAAGTTTTGGGAAATTTCTTCCTGCAAGTGAAATCAGTCCACGCCGAAAATCTGAGTTGTTTCATCCCTGTTGTGAATCATCAGCTGTGTTCACGTTCGAATCTCCGTGGCGATTCGAACGTTATCGTTTGGACACTACAACCAAGAGTGGCTGATCAGTAACTCATTAATTTACACTTGATTAGACTATAGCACCACTCACCCCTAAAGCACGTAATTCATATCGCCTGGGCAGATGTTGACTGGCTCTTCAAATGACGGCTTCTCACATGGAAAGCTGATGCAACTCCTGAGACGTTCTTATTCAAATACCAACCGTAAGTTCAGGAATTTGAGTACTCATAGAGCTTCGTGAGGTGCACAGTGCAGATGATTTACAATAAGAAAGAAATACCTGTACATGGTTTCTAGGTTTTCCGCCACAGACTGACTCCACTTACAAGATGAAGCCCCTATTGAAATTTCCAACGGTTGTCATGTCTTGTTCGAATTTACTTGATAACCCTCTGTTGGGGGAGCTGAAGAGCACCCTAGCACATTGCAACAGTACACCTGTGTCACTTATATGCAGGACTGTTAAATAGTTGAGGCTGTCCCATCCGACAAAGAGAAAAATTCCACTGCGTAATCAAAACGGCTGCTTAAAACACTCGGATCTTAGACTACAGAAGATTGATATTGGAAACTTAGTATAAGGCTCTTACTCTTCACCAGCCTGGAGGAAAATCCTTGGTCGTGGATCCATTCTAGCATCTTCAACAATATTGCTTTGACGAGGCCTGGAGCATCCAGATAGCATATATTAGCAATAACTTATGTGCAACCTGAAGGAATCTGTTGGCTAAATTTGCAGCTGCACTTATATTGAAAAAACCGGAAGTGGTTCATCTATTAGAATTTCCGGGCACCTAGTAAAGATTCTAACAAAACACGCATTTTGATGGATGGTTTATTGTAGAAGTCTGAAGAACGCGAGAACGATTTTTTCGTCTGTTTTTGCTAGATCTTCTACGGTAGAGACAGCAACAGAAACCACCAGACATTTTCGCCAGCACATATTGTCTTTTTTGTTCCTAAAACAAGACAATCCTTGGTGGTCAGAGCTCCAAACAGTTCCTAGTGCAAAACCTCGCTACATGGCCTTGAGCACTACTCAGTGTAAGAACGGGCAACCAACGTCGATGCTTCATTTCTTTGACCGTCAAAACAACAAACGTTCATAAGGTCTTGATATCAACTTGATTTTTCGATCGAAGTTAATCTGCTTTGCTAACGCAGTCCCAAATTATCCTTGAATACAAATATTTTCGTTTTTTTCACCAGTCAGTCGTAGTTTTTTCTTAACTGCTCGCTCTGGTGTGACTGCCGACTGCAGGAAAAGAAAAATCCCAATACGAAGCACTTGAACGGATTTGCACGTACAAACTTATTGATGAGATCCAACTTGCACAATGTCCAGAGTGTCCGATCTGTCTGTGTGATTTTATCGAGATGGAAATGGTTCTTGTCTTGCCTTGCACTCATATATTCCATGGGGAATGTGTAGAACTTTGGCTCAGCAGAGTAAGTCGGCTTTTTGTTACATCCACAATGATCTTAGCTCTACTCGGAGACCGCAAAATAAGTTTTGTACTGTTTAGTCACAGAGTTGCATGACAACAAATTTATTTTTCACATTCTTCAAGTAATTAATTTACTTTTGTTGAATATACCTACGACCGTACTACGCAAAAGTTTGAGTGGCAATTACAGGCATAAATAGAATATACCCCAAAACCCAACTAACCAACAAAGCGAGAAGGGAATGGCCCGGTCACAACGGAGGAACAAGACTGTCGAGTAGGAGGCGCCAACGAACGAACCAACCAGATAGAATAGAATAGGATCACGACGCAACTCAGATTCCCAGGTGGCCAACCAAATTAAGTGAAGACCGCCTCGGAGCCAACCAATCACCCTAGAGCTATTAGATACTGTTTAGAAACCGTATAAGCACACCCAAAAGAGGAGAAATTTACCCAATCAACCCCGCCCTGACGATGTCACCTCGATCGATGATGAAAAGTTTGCAATCCAATTGCCAAGCTTGGTAAGCAGATCAGCAACCAAGCAACACCTCAGAGCTACTTATATTCTGCAACATGACCAGTGGACCGTTGAAGTATTCACGAAAATGCAGGTTACATGATGAGCATAAAAACTGGTGACCACATAATCAGGTTAACTATGGTGTTTGTTTGATAAAGCAACGACCACGCTCATGGCGATAAGAATTGGTTAGTAATCGAATGCGAAAGTAACCTATTTTTAGGTTACCAGATATAGTTTGTCGTTCATATACTGCTGCACTACTGATCCTAATGTCAACAGTGAGACAGGCTCACT
This sequence comes from Opisthorchis felineus, assembly GCA_004794785.1. Lineage (NCBI taxonomy): Eukaryota > Metazoa > Platyhelminthes > Trematoda > Opisthorchiida > Opisthorchiidae > Opisthorchis > Opisthorchis felineus. The sequence continues at coordinate 88,368 of SJOL01004010.1, read as the reverse complement.
TAAGACTTCAACGTATGGTGTGCCCGACTTCTCTGCCTCACATGCTGTATGTCAGCCAGTCTCCAGTTACGGTGACACTCACATCCTCAGAACAAACCAGAGTTCACGTGAGCGTGAATCGGAACATGTGTGCTATTGCTTGAGTCAACTGACTGCTCCACCACTGGAACCGACGCAAACCCAGGCTCAGATATCCTCTGTGTCGCTCACGAAACCGGTCCAAAGCACCGAAAGACGGTTAGACTTCGGAACATCTCGCAAGGTCATAGAAAACTCGTAAAATGATGCCTAGCTCTAAGCCAGTAGTTCTTAATGAGCTTAGTCGCCACAGCCTTTCATCCATTCGCACACCCCCTTTAAGCGTTATCATCCAACAATCAGAAGTGGAATGCCGTAGTCAATTACAACCAGTCTGATTTTAAAATATGCATTCATTCTTCATGTGGCTGCGCTCAAGTCAATACAACGATTAGATCGGCTATGTTACAAGCATACTTAGGCTTTAGGCCCTTCTGAGCCATGTGACCAGTGGCGTGCTCGGATGGCATGGTCAAAGTAGATATTCTAATGCACCAGATTCGCGAATAACCCGGATTCATTTACCAGAGGTTCGTTGGCTTGCTCAGTTTTATTGTTTTCCACGGTGTATTAAGACCAAAACTCGACACGGAATTTTTTTCGTCCTGAGGTCAATATCAGGCTTAATTTAGTTGGCGTTGCTTCAGTGTAAGTGGGAGTAGAAAAGCAGCCAGTGACTTATTTTCTCTCCGGATCTGTCAAGAAATCAGACTGATCAAATTCTTGTAAACCTTTTCACGATTCTAGTTTTGCATCAATTTTTCTTCCTCTGTTATCAGGATTTTACTTTTTACACTTTTGCATTCATTTAGGGTGGCGCGGATTGTCCACTTTGTCGATACATCTTCGAAAATAGAAAAGAATCAATCGATCACTGTGAATGCTGAAGGCAGACACTACGTACGCGGTGTTTACAGACCGGAGGACTGGTGATAGGACGAGTGATTATGGCCAGGACATCTGAGGCAATGTACTATCGTTTTATGTACATTTTTTATCCCGGCTTTCCTAACTTGAGTGGCACATTTTTTGTAATCCAGTTGCGTTTTCCGATGAGAGGACAATACAAAATAGCATTTATTTTGATTCTTTGATGACACAGTCAGAACTACGGCGAAAGTCTGTGTTGTACGATGTTCTTACAATGGTGACTCCAGAATCGTGGTGAACGCTCAGTTCGGATGATCAAGTTCTAGTGCCTTCGTTTTTTTAAGGAAAACTTCCAGGGAAAACTTTTTCATGGATCGGAGGCATAGCTTTTAGCTACCTGAATGTGTTATTGCGTAGGGAGAGCGCTTGGCCTAAGCAAGCCTAAGAATGCTCGCTCATTCAGCGAGATCATGATGGATGATGACTACTAAACCCAATTTTCATATTGCTTATGAGTTAAACATGGAGGACGCAGGATAGATTATACAACTTACTATTTGCGTGGGGGATCGCGCGTGAGCCCGAGGAAACAAGACCAGAAGACGACTAGGATGGGTTGATTTTTAAGCCATCAACATGCCAAACTGGCGGCCCTCAAGTATTCAGTCATGTAAGGGTAGCCAACCCCACAAAGTATGCAGAAAGTACTTCGGTGGCTGGTACCACTCGAAGTTTATCTGACAACAAAGCATCGTAAAAAATGCACAAGTGTTGGATTGGTCCCTTATGGAGGAGGGTGCTCAACTGGAGGTTTAAATAATAAGGTTTTTCCTGTGACCGAAAAAAATCTATAGGATTTTGCTCCTTCTCATTCTGTCCCATTTAGAACTACTTAGTGTCACAATTGCTCAATTGTGTACAGGCACACAGTTGAAGTACTGAAGCTGCTTCTTCAACCACCAACATCATGGTAATTTTTCTAGTTGAAACAAATGGGAATATCCTTAGGATTAAAAACCCGTTAAATAGCACAAAACCTATTATCAATACAAACATAAGGTGGCAAAAAATAAGACGTACTGCGCTTCACCTGCCTGAACAAAACAACTTGTAATGCCTAACCCACTTTTATTTTGATCTCTCCTAATAGTCGTGAACTTCATACTCAAAGGCAACCAGATTTTGAATGTCATGGGAAGCAGTTGTCCTTAATCAATATCTAAAACTTAAGATTCCAAACTTGAATGTGGTGGCATACTTTACCATGTCAAGTTAAACTTGTCAGGGTTAAACCACCGAACAGGGATTCACATGTTTACTCAATTATTCACAAGTGTGTACAGACGGACACTGGCAAAAACTCGACTTCTTAGGGTAAATGCCTTTCCAATTTACTGCGTTTTTCTGTAGTCGCTTTGGCAGTTTTCGCGTAGTATGTCACTTTTACGAACTTGAAAGCAGCAAGTACTTATTGGGAAAATAGTTGACTTTTTCTGCCAAAACGGTCTAGATATGACTAGGATTCATTCTTTCTAATCCGCAAAGAATCAGCTTTCGTTGTTACTGTCTGCGACAGACTGCAGGTTCATCGAAATACCGCACTACATCATTTCCCATCGTCTCGATGTCCCCTGCTGTCCAGGTGATTCTAATGTGGGCAGTAAACCAGCTGATTTCAATCAGTTTCAAACTGTCTTCGTCACGTTGGCCGCCAAAGATATCGCTGTCCAGTTGTAAGTGATCGATGAGTTATAAAGTGCGACAAAGAAGAGGTGAAAGCTGTGAATTTCGGTAAAAAAAAATTTCACAAAACTCATCACGCCGGTTGGGAGCGAACTGTCGACCAGGGAGTTCGTAAGGTTAATGGTAAGACGGTATCGTCTGTGCATACAGAACAAGCCGCTAAGTTGGGGAAAAATTACAGAGCACAACTCAGAAGTCCCCTCTAGATCTGTGAAGAGTTCACAAAAGTACAAAACAGCAGGAACAATCTAACCAGTTCAGTTTGCACTTCACGGATAGCGTAATATAAATATACTCCCCTTTTTTAGATAGTCACCAACGTTTCTGAGGTTTTTAAAAACCGAGGTGAGCAGCAAATGCAATTTCTTTGCATTGGATTAATCTATTAGCGGTGGGAATTTGGAATGAGTATTTACCAAGGGGGATCACAGGAGCAAGCTGAGATTAAATAACTACTAAATTAGATGACTGAGAATGCTGCAAAAATTTAGAGTGGTTTCCACTGTTTGCAAAAGCAGGGCTTGGTAAAGTGGTCGGAAGGTTAGATTGATATAATTATGGCTTCTTGCGTCAACAAATCGTTCATCTCCCGGATACGATGAACCAGTGAGATTACAAACAGAGTTGCCGAAGGTTTATGCTTAAAGTGCCATAGTGCGAAGTTGAGGGAAGAAGGTTTACCTAAAATGATGGGTTCTAACTTTTATTTAGCTAGTTGGAGCTGTCTTCAACAAGCAGTGCGCGAACATGTGTTCAGCAAATTCAATTAAGAGGATTCATAGTTCGTAGATGCGTTTACCTATAATCTAATGCACAAAAATTTCCCACTGCCTGACCTGATTGAAATGATCATTAACATCGTTGCCTACTACGACAACTCTCCATGTCATTCTTGCTCAGAAGAACCGACCCTTTATGACAGTGGGCTGCTCACAATGGAAGTGAGTCTGAGGGGTGGGGACTACTTCGGAAAGCAGAATACGACGGGCTTCCAGAGAGAATATAAGGCAGAAATACCTCTGATTGTCGGTGGTGATTTTACTCGCGAGGAAGTGAAGCGCATATGCTTCATGAAGCGCGCGACACTACGTAAAATAAATAGTTTTAATTTAGAGCATTCACAAAATCGTGATTTATGTGTTTGTAAGAAACCCATGTATGCAGTTATGTAGTTTCCAGCTAAAACTTTGAATTCCCCTTTTATTACGAAAGAGACTGTAGGCTAAAGATAGCAAGAAAGTGCACAACATTTCCTGGAGAGATCAGAATAAAAGTGCAGGGTGCTACTGTGGGAGAAGACGTATACAGTACTTATGATTTAAAAATGAATGAACGGTTGCGAGGGTAGATATTTTGGGACATTAAATTGCATAACTTAAGCATCATGAGGCAACCATTTCGCACATTTGCTTGAGGCAAAATTGAATATTATCATTACGTCAAACGTTTGGATACTTCACTAACTAATCTAAGAGGAAATGAGATCCGTATGTGATATGCTTTTATCGCGCTGAGCTATCCATGATCCGATAGACAATGAATTTTAGTCAGAATTAACTTAACCAACTGAGCTTGATTCATTCAGTTCACTCAATAGGTCCAGTAGTCTAGCATTACGTTAGTATTTTTATTATTACTAATATTATGCAATGTGGCGATAATAGCTACAGGAAAAATCTGAAGTCACGTAAAGGTTAGAAGAGCGTTCTTTAAGTAACTAGGCTTTGTCTAGCTTTGTCTATGGATCACACTATTGAGCCTGATTAGACGAAAATACCGAATCGAGTAGAATTCCGCCTTCAATGTTAGACAACAATCGTTGGTTCACTGATTGTTCGCAGTTAAGTGCATATTCGGAAAATGTTGCTTTCCTGATGATTTTCCGCTATCCAGCATGATACCGCCTGAAGGCCATCTTGAGTGCCGAATGACAACTGTTCACAGTTTGTCTTTTAGCGCATTTTTTAACGTTCCCCCAAATAAATCTTTCTTCCCGTACCCCTGCAATATCGGATTACACCGATCGTATACTGCCGGTATCGCATACTACTGGTCTAGAAATCCTGGAGGTAACCAAATTTTATCTTCCCTAAATTGTTGCTTCGCTAATTTATGGACGGGGAGGTTGGTTGGTAGTTTGTTAGTAGTGTCAGACAAGCACTATAAGTCATATTTCCCAGACCACTGTGTTTTTTTAGAGTGAACTTGACGCCTTGTTTACGTAAGAGGGAAGTGCTTTCTTTGTTCAGCACCTAACAGAAATCAGATAACTAGTTCACGTGGATGATTCAGCGCAATATCTACCACAAACCCTCGAAGAACTTCGACTGACTGAACCTGGAGGGAAGCAACATCATCCATTTGCTCGGTCCACCGACAGTGAGGTTGTGCGAACGCCAATCCACTAGGAAAAACTCTTTGGGAGGTTTTCAATGGTAACTTGTGAAGACGATGGGGTAATCACACGCACACGAAGCGTTGCGACACCGTGCGAATGCGTGAAAGCCCTTTCTGTTCGACAGTTGTGGTTTGTTTACGCACAATAGTAATTTGACGATTTATTCCATTTTCCACTGGCTGATATCTATTTAACACCGTTGCCCGGCGGCACTGCTGGCATGCGTTCACTTTGTACAGTCTTAGTCAGTGGTTTACATGGATACAACGTCTTGTTATCCTCCAAGCAAGGAAAAAGGACACGATTTATCGTTGAAAATAAGCATTTGCTGCTGTATCGCTTGCTTTACTTCAGTATTTAATATTTCCAATAAACCAGAATATTTGTAGAACTATATTTTCAAAAGACTATGCACAAATTCTTGCTGGCCGTCTAATCACCTCGTAAAACGATTTAGTAATGTGAGGGCGTTTGGCGGCTCACGTACAAAGGTTTGATTTTGCTCCCGGAAATGTAGCTAACCGTTTTTCCTCCGCAACTTGGGCGAGTAGTGCTTTGGTATTGTGGATCAAATCTAGCGGAGAAGTACGACACATTGCGCAACCTTCATCCTGTCAAAAAGAAAAAAATGATACTGAACATCAAAGCAAATTGGTAAACTGATGGTCTGAACTAGAACTCTTGCACGTTCTTTGACACCAAGACGATTACATTGTCAATTTCTTTCACCGACCGCGTTTCAGTATGGAAAACTGTGAACAAAGGAATATAGGTTCAAAAACCTTCCAATGAATTTTCACTTGAAATAATTTGAGGTATACATAAAAACTTCCCCTTCATCCATGCATTTGAAGGTACAAAAGGGCAGCGAAAAATAGCAATCACTTGTTTGCAAATGAGTGTATTTCACTAATTTCGTGCATTATGGGTTCAAGTAGAACATAAGGTTGACGGAAACTCGGGGACTGCGCCCCAAAAAGGGAAAAACCAGTCGTGGGCTGTCGAAGAATTTCCAGCAACCTTATGAGTAGTATATTGTGTCTGTAGCAATCACTTGTGGTTACGACGCACTTTGCCAGTTAACACCAAACTTGAACTGCCGTTCGATAAGTTGAAGTCCGAAATTTATGGCCCAAATTTGGCAAGTTATTGAATTTCTGGTGAATCCTAGTAATAAAATACTGATTAGAGGAGACGGGTCCAACCAAACCAAGTTTTACTTGCTGTCAGCAGCTAGTTTTTCGTTACATCATCGGGCCCAAAACTTGGGTCAAAAGTGCAGTAGGTGAAACTGTGGTCGGTTGTGTTGTGAGAAACGTCAGAATACAGTACTCCACATCCGTACGCGACTGTATAGGACACAAGTTGATCGTCCGTTCTGAAGCTTTTGCTCCTATCCGCCCATTTAGCCTGGACGTGTCATGCACGTACACACACACACACACACGTAACCAAACTCGTCGCGCCCATGCACAAGCCCATTCGCGCATACACATCCACCTGGACATGTTTAATGGCCTGACTTGCGCTCTCGTCACATCGAGTAGACGCCGCTTCTCAAGGACTTCGTAACTGGGTATCAGACAGAAGCCGAATTAAGCTGGCAGCATTGCAAGTCGTAGTGACGGCCTTTCGAGTGTGACCATGTCAGGTGAAGATTTAAGACTCGCCATGCAGCAGCAGCAGCTGAAGTTAGTCAAACTGCTTGCTCAACAGGTGCACAACCATTGAAGCCACAGCACCAGTTAAGAGGTCAAATCCCGCATTTTATATAAGACTTTCGGTGTTTTCTTCCGATCCATCCTATGATTGTACCTTTAGTGCATAGTACAAGCGGTGTTTCGAACAGAATTTTTCCGCCTAGGGGATTTCTGGAAGCCCAGGCTTGGAAAGATGGGTTAGGTGTGACAAATATGCACCTGCAAACTACGTTGGTGCTAAAAGGAGACTCAGCTGAATCTTTCGTCTTCAGAAGCTTGCTGTTAGTGTATTATGTCAAGAAAATATACTTCGATATCTTGAATATCGTGCCAAATGAGACACCAAGCGGCTTTTGTGCAGCACATTCCATCACAGATCATAAATGAGAGGTTACTATCAGCCTGATTTGCTGACGAGTATATTTCGCCACTTTCGTATATTTTGGTCTTCAAGCAAAACACAAGGTGGACAGAAAATCGGAGACTGTGCCTAGATGGGCTAAACTGGTGGGTCGTGGAACCACCTTATACGTAGTGCATTATATCAAGGGCTCAGATTTTAGCTTTACCACTAAGAAATTTCATAAAGTACCTGATGGATGCCACTTTAGGTTGTTCACAGATAAAAACCGTTGTTGTTTATTTTTGGCCCTATGAATGCGAACCGTCATCCTCGATGGGCCACTACGTTATTAGAATACCACCTAACAACACAGTAAATAAAGACAACCAAGTTCAGACAAGCAGATGCGCTGTCTCGTTTATTGAGTACACAATGTACCTCTTGACGACTGAAAAGGACTCAGACAGTTTCTTTGGAGCTGCGGCTGATGCAAAATGGAATGCCACTTTGCGCGACCAAACTTTTCAAATGGTTATATCCTACGTAAAAGGTACTTGGCCCAAGGTACCAATTTCGAGCGAATTGCATCAATCCAATGATAGACTGAATCGATCGTTTGTCTTCTAACTGTGTATACTTTTTCCGAACCTAATGGTCATCCATTAACCACTGAGACCAACAGTTCTCAGGCAGTTTCTTTCTGGTCATGATGAATGCATAAAATCATTGGCATGCAGCACTTGCTCTCGATGTTGGCACTCAAAAGATATGAACAGGCGCTGCCGACAGTGTCTGCAAGCCTCGAAAATCCTTCGAATAACCATGCTTATGTGTATGCATTCAGTTCGCACTTACTATCGATGGCAACACTAACCTTTCACCCACTGACGCGTACTCAGGGTGACCCAAAGTTTTCCATGGTAATAAAATCAAATCTGTTAACGGATATCCCGAAATACCGCTTTCAGATGTTTTCAGTTTACTTCTGCCCAGTTTTAGAAATTCTGCACTAACCATAGCAGTCGTCACATACATTCTCTGTCCTGTCATCCGAAGTCCCAATCCAAAACATGAAGGTTTGTGACACTTTCAAGGATGGGGCTAATGGGAGGAGTTGGCGGTTGATAAAAACTTTCTAAACGCAACAGTTCATTTCATCTCGTAGGCTTTCTCAACTGCATTGAGAAGCCGAAATCTTAAAGCCAAACTGATCCTATTATGAAAATATACTTCGTCTCGTGGCCTATAGGTGTGCTTATATCAGGCTTTTCACCTGATGAAACCTGACCGGAGAGCCGAAAGCATTTTCAATATTACTCACATCAACTCGAGCACCGTTTACGAAGTTACGTCATCTGTATGTTATGGGGCTGCTGACGAACAGTGTAAGCTATTTAAGGTAGTAAAGTGCACTGCATGTCACTGTAACAAATACATAATAAAAGTGGCTGAAGGATGGTGTGACAACTCACCGATTTAAGCCACGGTCCTGTACATGCCTTGTGGTATACATGGAAGCACGGGAGGGTGATGATGAGATCATTCTCCTGGTAGTCGACCAGACACACTGGACATGTGGGAAGTTTGTCCACTTGGATTTTTTTCACCCGGCTAATGACAGCGAAAGAGCTCAACTGAACTCCGCGTGAATCTGCAGTGAACAGAAAGGAACCAAATTTTTTCTCCTAGAAAGCGAAAGTAAACAAGTTTCGTGCAGTAACTTACCATATTCCCAATATCTGCAGCGAAAGTTCCTTATAGTTATGAGTGACTTCAGAATTCAATAGATGGGGATAATTTAAGAATTGGTTGTCCTCCAAGGTGGATAGTCTTCCTAAAGTGACTATTGCAGTTACATCACACCATGGGGGGAATCACTGAACTCATGCTTTGTGTCTATCTCTGGTCGTCTTAAAATTTGAACTCCAGCCGTCTGACGTATGGTGTGAATATGGTGCCAGCAGATCGACATTGTACGCTGGACGAAACTTACCTATCACGTCTAAGCAAGCGAATACTTTCGCGCTCTGAGCAATATACCTGACGCAGTGACCATTGGGTCAAATCAAGTTTTTGTCGGCACGCCAGTAATTCCCAGTTAATAAACTAATGTGTGTAGTTACGATACTAGTTAAATTTTTTATACGGTACAAACGGCTTTTCTCTTATGGGCTTATTCTGTTTGGTTCTGTCCAACGAAAAACTCAAGGATAGGAAGAGGACCACTGGAACAAGACCGATACAAATACGAATGAAATAGATAACAGATTGCAAGTTTATCATGGTGTGGTTAGTTAGTATTGGCAGAAATCTTGACCATCGTGCAACGGTAGCAGTATGCTATTTTCATATTCCTGAACAAATGTCAGCGTATATATCAGGTAAACAACAAATCGCAAGGAATTCACAAACGAACTCCGAAAATAAAGCATGTCATTCTACAGGGTTGTGGTACGTGCAAGCTCGAAGGCACCAACTAGACACTTATGCATACCTAACCTTCAAATGGCAGATTTCTTCTCAGCAATGTACAACTACTACAACCCCAGCAAAAACATTAATAAGCAGTCAGAAAACAACTTTAATTGAATTTTCAATCATTCAAACTTCATCCAGGTTCCATGAGACAGTATGCGTGTATTGGAAGATCCAGAAGAGTCAAGAATCACCTTGAAATTCGGCTTTGATTGAATCGCATAAGTTAATTCTATCAGTTTTCCATTGACCCTTCACGTCGCTGATAGTCAGCGTGAAAGACTGGGAGTAAGTTTGTCCGTCGCTCTAGGTTCCGAATTTCTGGATGCCCAGATGGAATGGTTTACAAAGGAAGATATCTTTCTCACCAGCACTGATGACCGCATCATCTTTGTATACATTAAAACTCTCCAATTTCCAGTAATTGAATTCGTAACTTGCTGAAAAACAGTTGGGTAATTGCACAGTCCAAAAGTGGGAAAGTATTTTCGTACAACCCGAATTGAGCACTCGGGAAAGCCAGTACAGCAAAAGTTGTAGTTTAGTGCCCCTAGCTTTATCTTCCAAAATCTTTTGAACTCCTTCACTTTTGTGTAGAACGTCTTCCGGTTTGTTTGTTGTGCAGGTCTATCTGAGAAGCCGCGAATGGAGCTTGAGGCAATAGGGCCACAAAATCTGTGATTTGTTGCTATCAGTTTCCAGCGGGTCAACAACTGACGAATACTTAACTGGCTCAATGATTCCTCTTATGTACGCATTATCAACCATCTTGGCTACATACACCCGGAAACCATATGACAGCACAAGCTGCTTTGTGAAAACGCTTTTTTGACTGCCTGTAGCCTAACAGTCAAAACCCTCATTCGAACAGTTTTTGCTCACTTTAAAATAGGGTCCTGGAGTTCAATCCTCAAATCTGTAGAAAACATCAAAACAAATTTAAGGTGGAGATCCTCTGCAGTTTTCAGTTACCATCAGTCTTATCTAGACATAATACATTAGGCATAAGATTGCTGAAAACTGTTTGACAGCAGCCATATGAATAAAGTGTTACGTCCAGACTATTTAGTGCAATATTTCAAATATCATGCCAACTGAGGCATGAAGCTGTCTTGTGCAGCATATTCAGGCGAAAGAGATTATCATAAACGAGGGATTCGGTTGAATTCATTTAAGTTGGAGCGAGATGGCTAAGTGGTTAGAGAGCGAATTTACTGACCGGGAGGTCCGTGGTTCGAACCCGATCCCTACTTCTCGACTTCCCCTGTCTGGGCTTAGGTAACCTGGCAGTATCCCAGCCCTTGCGGTTCCTTCGGGTGTCTTGGCAGCTACAGCTCAACGATTCAGGTAAGTCTCTCCCATCAAGCAAACCAAATTAATGTGCGAATAAGAACATTGGGCGAAGGTCAATAAATGATCAGTACATGACAATAAATGAGCATTAACCACCGGAAACATAACTGAGGTATTTAGGTGGAATTTCGACACTATTTTGCCTACCTATGGTTTTCCTTCACTGCACTACTGATGGAATAGATAAGGCCCACCTGAATAAACGGTCTCTCAGCTTGTGTGAAAAGACTGACCAACCACAACGTATGTGGTTGTATCAGCTTACTAAGTACCAACTGACTTAATACCATAGGATGCATTGTAACATTAGAATTTCGGTGCTTCTACCGGACGCATTTAACACCTCCTAAAAAACTGGTTGATAACAAGTGGCCGCACTTTGAACCCACCGTTAATCACTTAAAGCTTGGGCAAGTTTGATCTCTCATTAAGGATTAAAGGGCGTCGTTTTGTCTGGTCGATATTTTTAGGACACGATCGCATCATTGTGTAGCACATCTTCGCAAGAACAGACACCTAAGAAGGGACTGATTTTTATTCATCCATTTTGAATCGTCTTTCCAAGTTGGGCTGTGCTGTCAGATGTTGAGGACACGAGGCCTAGTTAGAATTTACAAGACACTCAATCCTGCTGATTGTCGAAACAAGAGGACCATCCCATAGAGTTATTTACCTTTCCAGTTTAAGTTGATCAGCACCAAATCCCCACATACACTGTCTTATACTAAAACCAGCTTCATGAAGATCAGTATGCACAGACCTAGTAGAAAAAGGCGAATACTTTGCAACACCACCTCGGAAATACTTAGGCCCGAAACTGAGTGCTATGTGAAATCAGCTTTTATACAAAACACTCAGTATTTTTAATTAATCTTTCAGGTACTATATGGTACAATTGCCTCGAAACTCGAACTGCAGAGGGTATGCGGCTTGATTTGAACGGAAATAACAAAATTACACTGTATTACCTTTGGCCAATATCATTCAACACCGCTTTGGTGGTGTGCCGAAATATAAGTAGGGCAAAAGATCGTTTGGACTCTTCAAACCGGAAACCTTCCTGAAGTTGAGGTTCTAAGGGTTGCTCAGTCACTTTGATCCACAGCTCATAGGGGACATGAGGGCAATACCAGACATGGTGCCTAAATATACTAAAATGTCAGGATATGTGAGAAACGACAGCCAAATGAATTTCAGAAAATCGAACTGACATCTGGCACAAATAATTCCCCGCTGTATACTCAAAAATAGTTTGGCTCCTTTCACTGTCCTTTACATAATTATCTGATGAACAGGAAATGAAAAATGTGCAGCGTGGATCTCATCATCTGGCTTTGAGCGCAAAATATGGGAAGAAAATACTCGAGTATAAATAGTTTTCACACACCTGTGAGTTCATTCCTAACTATGAACCTAGTTCCTGTTCCATTTCCACGTTCCTAAAATAACAGTGTGAAGGCTGCTGACCCAGAAATGCATAATACCTACCAAGTCTGTGGTATCTCCATGTGTTATGTTTGAAGATAGATCGGAGATAGATGGTGGTCCATCCAGAAGCAAGACATTCGACGTTTGCCTAATGTGTACCGCACGAAGAAACGCATAATTCACCAGTGCACGTAACGTCGCTCTCTGTCTTGCGTTCAGCCCACCGTGTGCCGTATAGATTGCGCAATTTGGTTCGAGAAACTCAATGGGAATACATGACTGAACATGGTGGAAAACACGACGCCTAATTTTCTTCGTGTGCTTCCGAGATAAGGAACCAACCTATTTAGGACGGTTAAGATGCCATGCCACCATCTTACCTGCATTTCATAATGTCTGATAAGTTCCTCTGTCTGTTCATTAATAGCAGCATGGACTGGATGACAAAGCTGAGAATGTGTTCTACCCATTACTCCAATGAGCAGGCAATATTACTTGCGGTTCCATTTTATATACTCAGTGACGGTAATAACCACAGAGTAAGCAAAATGACCACCTGATTTCACAAGCAATGACATACCGAACTGAGAAGCGTCACGGAAGTGGTATGTAGATTAGTCTTTCCAGACAAGCTTTCATTGTGACACATGTCGGTATGCTAGACTCAAACGTGTGGTGCTATCGGGATATATCAGAGAAAAATCAATTTCGGATTAATTCATTCCTGCAAAACTTGGAAAGATTGCAGAACAATACACAGAGTTTCTTGGGCCAGTTCGTGGGGATTTTGACTGACCTCTGTCAGACGGTTAAGGTTTATGTACGTATGAGGCTGGGAGATGGATCAGCTGCAGTGCTTGCGCCCTATAAAAGTGATTGCGGTGAGATGCAATACGTAGTTTGGAGCAAATGTGAGAGAGATTATATCAGTCGTTCAGTTCGTGTTCTGCATCCAGCCTCCCTGTTTTCATTGGTATGGGCTGATTTCAATTCAGATAAACATGAGGTTGACCCAAACCAACAAGTTATCGTATGTTTATCTCCACAGTTGCGGAGGAATTCCTTTCCGCTTCTATCCTGAAACATGACTGCAGGAGACCGCGCTGACAGTTGACTTGGAGACGCCTTGAACCGGCTAACTGGGTCTTGTCCGAGCACTGAGCTCCATGACATGGCAAGAATCAAGCATATCATTTGTCTACCGTAACTACGCAGCCGTTTGGCCCATGCAATCAATCTGGCACACCAAGTAATTCAGAAACGATCAACATGGTTCTGTACATCGTTATTCCTTGGTGTTAGACTCCTTTAAGCTTTATCTCGCTATGAAATATCAATGGATGTCATCCGGTGTATTCAGCTTTAACTCGAGATTTTCACCAATTGCGGATAAAACAAAATTCCACACTATAAGAATTTAGCTGACTTGTTCTACCACGTTACTGAGCCTGACCTACAACCCAACAAGTCAGGCACAGTCAGATTACGTACCCCAAGTAGTTGTCGATCCTCTGGGAAATTTCTGGGAGTAGAGGAGGTGCACTGGTGGGTGTGAAATTTAGAAAGGCGAGTATCATCACCTTGGCCCTTGTAGGTGACTTAGACAATGTCGTAATGGTTAGGTGACGCACTTATATTGCGATAACTTAGATGTTGTATTAACCTTTATCGGACTCGATATCATTGAAAATTTAACTCAGGACTAAGACCAATTTCAGTTAAGTGCTCCCTGTGACCAATAGACAGCATGCTGTTGTCAGGAAGAGCTCCTGGACAATTACCCCTGAACCATTTCTCCACGACGGTAGCCAAACAACCGCCCTCCCCCACCAAATTAAATCAAAATAAGATGAAAAACCATCGAGACTCAGGTGACGAGCTGCGTTGCAACTCGACGGTACAAACAAATTTCCGGCTTTCAGTGTCACCATAATCCCATTCTTTTAGGGTATGAAGTGAACTAATAAAAGTGTTTTAATAAGACATGTCGCATTTCGTTTGTGCTGATCAATCACTTTTCACTCAACTTGTTCGGTCGACCATCTACCGGTAAGACAAACAACGAGCAGGCAGTTGGTGATTGACCTTGGTCGGTTTCTAGCTGCGGTCTGTCGTTGATGTCAGAAAACATATACGTAGGCTGTGTATCCATCCCAAACACAGAAAGACCTAACATGAGCATCGTTATACCGTAACTATAAAACCGGTCCCTATATCCATCTTGAAGTCGAGGCTATTCAGACCGAACTGATCCCATCGGAAATGCCACGAGCGATAAGTTAAAAATTTCAGTGGAATACTAGTAAAACAGAAAAGTCCGTCGGTGCGATGTTATGCATTGTCAAACACACATTAGGCAGTTACAAGCCAATAGACAGGAAAGTAAACACATCATATGCATGTAGTTTTTAAAAACTTAACATTCTCTCGGGCCCTCTTGAACTTCCCTGGATATTCATTGACTGTTACACAGCCGTAAGCGAACACTGCAAAGCGGTTCCAATATTTCTGTTACAGACGTCACCTTCCTTCAGATGCGCGGGCGGAGCATGGATACCAGACCATAGACTACTCCCATGCTTCAGCAGTAGCATATACTGCTACACTAGTAGGGGAGAAATTATCCTCGAAAAAACTTATCGTGCAAGTGGCACAGTTATGCGAATGGGCAGGCAAACAGGCCCGTCATGAGGAAAATACTATGGGTGATATTGCTCACGGAGGTTAGAATCAAACGAATACTTGTTTGGGCATTTTGCTGTTAGGGTGCATCATAATACGATCGTGAACAGCAGCTCCACAAATGGAGGCAACACGCATACACTACAATCTGATCTTTCGGCGGCTGCAGGACCCAGAGACATCTCCAAAAATGAATGGGAATAAGTCTCCAAACGGAGGGCAAATCCGCACCACATACTGCAATAGCAATTGTTCACCTCATGTCCCACTACTGTCGGGGCAGAAACTGCAGAATTAAAAATAAGGACACGCGTAAGAAAATGTGTCAAGCACTTTTTGTCCAACCCAGTGAAGGAGATCATAAAACTGTGGAAAATGGCACCCTGTCCATGTATTGTTAGCGGTACTACAATGTTCGGGACAAGAAGAAGCACTTCATTCTCTCGGAAATGTGGGAATCAGATATGCTTCACTGCTTGCTATGTTTATGACAGTTCTGTCGAACCGAGTAATTTCTTTACTGGAGCAAGCTTCCTTTTATTTTCTCACAAATGAACTGGAATTACTCACTGCTCACTAGTTCTACGGGTTCATAGACTCTATCAAAGACTCCCCGAAATCGAAAACTTAGCTACGGTTTTCCTCTCCTATGGATTTGATACTACCTTTCTGGGTGGCTTGATATCGTTGAGAAAAATGCGAAAGTGTATTCATGACTTCTCTATTCTAAATCCATTTCAGTATCTTAGGTTGTCTCTACACAAAAGTTGCACCTGTCACGTGGCTGTTTAGTTCCTTGTTTCAGTGGTCTTGCACTACGCAGATATTTTGGTGTCTACAGACTCCCACACTAACAGCGCTTCGTGGTGAGAAACAGGTCTTGGGTGGTCAGGGATGCTGCTTGTTGTCTCAGCTGCCGCAAGGTGTCATCTGACCTCTAGGGACCACGATAATCAAACTCTGTCCAAAGTGTCGCGGTCCAGGTTGGAGTAGACACAACACATCTTTTGAAAAGGAACCTGATCCGTTTAGGTGATAGTTAATTTAGAATTTGGCAGATGTGACTATTATCCCCAAATTGTAGAAATTCTTGAAAAAGGTTTATCACGACAACTGAATTGTTAGATTACAACATCTTATTCCACTACACTGAGATTTTGAGTTTGGAGAATTTCATATCATAAACCACATGGCGCTCAGTCTTTTTAACACTATCCGCCAGAAGTTAGTTTACACATTCCCGCATAGGATATTTGAGGTGCGCCTTCAACCTGTAGTATGTATTCAAAGTTCTCTCTATAGACAGCGGAATGTGGTAGCAATAGGTTTCCCCACTCGGTCCACTTTAGCCAATATGTTTCATCAGTAAAGTAGAACATGACGTTTTGAAACCATTAACCGAATAGTTACCATTTTATCGATGCTATGTCGACGATGTTTTCATTACCCATGATAGCCACACAACAGCCGAAGTAATTCTGAATACTTTTAGTTCCGCGTGCTAGGTACTCTGCTTCACTGCGAAGAAACAAGTCAGCAATACCTTCCAGTTTCTTGGTAGTACACTAGCTCGGAGACAAGACGCAAAGCTTCAGATATGGGTACACAGGGAACAAGGTGGTCTGGCCAGTACACGCATTTCCGCAGCTTTTTGGACCTGAAGTGCGAAAGAAATCCTGTCAAGTTTCTGGCAGATAGAGTTCGTAAAATCTGCACAGAAGCCATAATTAACGAATGTGTCGAAAAACACTATGTGAAACGGGCATTCCGAAACATATGAGATAAAATATTTGAGGTAGCCATTTACGGTATTAGGTCAGTCTGGAAGATGCCCAACTAGGCTGTCATCATGCAGAAGCGAGTGTTTTTGAAACAAAGCGGAAACTGACTTCAGTTAAACGAACTTTCAGGGTCGATCAATAAAAGATCCACTTCACTAGGCATAGGACGTTCAGCACAATCATCAAGGATAAGGTGCCTGTCGACGATTAGTCCATGGTAATATACCTATACAAATCACCGGATTAACCCAGCTGAATCGTTCAGCATGAGGTATCGAGTTCCACCAAGTTGTTCCAAGGTCGTCAGACAAAATGCACCGTAAAAGCAGATTTGGTCGCCATTCGACTACACTAACTGAACTTGTACAATGAAAGCATTAGGCCTGCCTTGTTCGACCAACAACGGTTCTTAATTGACCCTGTTTGGGTGACTTAAATACCCCCCTTTTACCGTAGGCTTTACCGCCGAAACTGCCTTTACGCAAATATTTTAACCGTGTAGTCCATAAGTGTAATTCTTAGTGGGGATTTCGCAAAACTCAGTGTTATTCAGTAACCTGGAAATACTTAGCCATATTTACAAGTATCTGATTAGTAAAGAAAAAACAGATAAAGAAGGCTGTAAAAGCCATTGAGGACGAGACCATAGAAGCCTGGTTATGAGCAGTGGGGCATGGAATAAAATCGTTCTGCAAACAACCACTTTTAGTAAGGCCTCAATGGATAAAGTATGGTACATGGGAGTGTAGAAATGTCGTCCAAAGATTGCAAAATACGGACTTCGTTGTCATTTAGTTGGAGTCGCTCGACGAGAAGTGACTGATTGGCCGGGCGAACGCTGGGAGGTCTTCAAAACCCTGGTGTTCTAATAGCCTTTGACAAAAACCTTGCCGATATGGAATATGCAGATGACATCGTTCCCGTTTTCGAAGAGAAGTCGCAGGTGTTTTGGATGAACTGACCAAAGTCATCCCGTCCTTAGGTATGCACTTTGCATCCACAAAGTGTGAGGTCATACTGCTGGACATGCAGTCACTGAACACGTCACCTAAAATCCAGGGGGGGGGGCACTCGAAGTTGTGGATTGTTTCACTTTTCTTTGAAGTTGTATTAGTTCTCATGGTAGTGTGACAGATGAGGTCAATGCACGAATCTGCAAGGCCCGGATCGCGTTTGCTAATTTGAGGCACCTATGGCGTCAAAGTGGTGTATCCCTGAACCTGAAGGGACGTGTGTATCAAGCTACAGTGCGGGCTGTTTTGCTGTATAGCTGTGATACTCGGCATGTTCGAGCAGCGGAACTGAGACGTCCTCAGGTGTTTGAGAATCGTTGTCTCAGTACCATAGCTCGTGTAGGTTGGTGTGGAGAATCCGTAACTAGACAATCAGAAAGTGTGACGGGGACTTCCGTTGAAGAATATGTCCGACACCAGAAGCTGCGTTTGTTGGGACATGTATTACGTATGCCGAACCATCGTTTGCCGAAGAGAGTGCTGTTTCCCATGCCCAATTCAGAATGGCGCAATCAGAGAGGTGGCCAATCCTTGACTTCGCAGAGGGGTATGAAAGAAATGGCGAAACCCTTGGGTGGTATTCGCCTACCAGGATGGAGACCGCGTGATCCGCACTGCACCTGGTAGGAGACGCTGCAAGACATGGCTGCTAACCGATGTCAGTGGCGTTCTTGTTGTCAGTTTCTATCGAGATTGCCTGAATGAGTGTCTGGAAGAGTAGGCACCTCGGAACGATTGTAGTAAGCTAGTACTGAGTCCATTCCCTGTTCACTTTCATTCTTTTCTTCACAATAAGGCTTTCAAATAAATAATGGTTGTAGGGAAGCGAAGCATCAGTGTTGAACACTGATGTCATGCTATCGGTGATGATAACGAACAACCCTAGTGAACAGCAGGAAAGCGGGAACAACGATCCCGATTTCAGGGATTCACCGCTGACTCGAAGTAACCGTGCCCATCAATTCACAGCCTAAATTTCTCCGAAACTATATACTGAACAAAGGAAACTTTTACACGAAGTTTTAGGATGTGACGGCAATTTTTAGAAAATTTAAAATCTCCCTAGACAGTCACAGATTTATTAGAATTTGTACATACCTACTCAATGCCTCCTTCGTACGCGAAATTCATGTTTTATTGGCTGGCATGGCTCAGCGTTATCTGTCTGTACAGGCGATGGAAGATTTTGTGGTTTTCTTTTCATTGCACTTGTAAATGCTTTGAAAAAGTATGTGGATAATAATTACGTCGCTTTTGTCCGCGCCAACTCAAAAAGAAGCAATTCGCGACTTTTTTATGAAAAGGTATTCTATCGTTGCAGCAGGCGCCCCGCCAGACAAAGCCAAGCACGCGGAATTCGCCACAGCTAGTAAGTTTGGTGAGTTTTTATGACCGATGGCGCACGCTGTGCTGGGTGCCCGGTGATGTTCTGTATTCGCCGGTGGAATGGCTCCTTGAAGGCTCCCTGACACTTGACAGGCCCCCATGAACCGACGACCGGCGTGGAACGAATTAAGAAAGTGCAGTGCTCCACTGAAGTACGGGACTATGTCATCGGAGGTGCGGCAATACGCTGCAGGTGGATTTGGTAAGGTGCTGACCACCCAAGATATCTGCATATACCATGGTTTCTTTGGTAAACCGATAGTTACATACTAATCGGCGGCGTTCGGTGACCTCGAAAGTTTGTTCACAGCTATGGGCAACATATAACTGAAACGTGCTTTCGGACTAGACTAATTCGCTGTAAAATTCTCAACTCCGAAAACCGTGTAGCTTCGGCGAAATCAATTTCGACTTGCTTCTAGTGATCGGTTCGACTCGTCATTTGTACAACCTGAATTTGATACAGGAAATCGCGGATGTCCGACAAACAGTGCCATGCCACCATGGAACGCTAGCGAGTAGCGAATGGTATCGCAGGGAATTTCTGAATCATCAACCGGGCAGCTTACTTGCCCAACGATTCACTCGGCTGTACATTTGTTATTGGCCAGCGCATGACTGCATTCACACGAAACATCAAGCTGGTATGTGGCATGTGAATAGAACACCCATCCAGGACTAACACGTCGCCTTTCGAATTTCTCGGACACAGGTCAACGCATAATCAAAAGGACCACTTAGTCCAAGGACATCGAGAGCTGGACAGTGTATGACCTGGCAACGAAGTATGAAAACACTAACCAGTAAACTTAGTAGGGTCGACAACTGCCGCCTCCCTAGATGGGGACTCAGGGACTCAAATCACCTGTGGTTAATGACACTGGTAGAAATGGCCGAATCACGCAGTCAGTGGCGCTCATGCATCAAAGCTACCGCCTCCAATGCGTAGCTACCCGATTCCCGAACTGAACAAGCCATCACCTCCAAGGCTTGGCCTTATCTCCCGCACTCTCACACTTTATGGTGATCGAAACTGTGGCAGCTGGAATCAATGTGTCTATGGGACACGGTTTATAGCTGACAAATTGATTGATCGATTGAAGGAGACCCATACCTTCCGAGAAACTTTGAAAGAACTCTCATGACAGTAACACTAAAAAGAACAATGTTTGAATGTTTTCACATAGGAAATCGAATGGGCATGGTTCACCAAAGTAATATTAATAATCCAATATGCATCCGGCGCAGCTGACTCGCACCGATACCTAAGATAAAATACAGTCTTGCAGATCTTCCTCAGACTTTTTTGGATGGCCGGGAGTTTGTATACGAAGTGCAGTCGACCTTGTCGCTGTCGGTACACTTGGCTTTGATGGCCCTGAAGCAGGGGACTTGTTCAAAGGAGGGATCTGAAAAGGAACGGTGAAAGCCCATGTGAAATACGCGAGATGATTAAGCGGATGTCCATAAATGTGTCGGCAGAGATGGAGGCATTATTCGGCTTCAATTATCAGTAACAGTCGGTTCATGACAAAAACAAATAGTTCACTAGAGTGCTAACGGTGATTTTTTTGCTAAAGGAACACATCTATAGTGAGGCTGAGCATGAGTAGGTGCCAAGTTCCAAGTATACAGTACGGCGTATCACTGCTCTGGAAAGTACTGCATAACATTGCCACTCAAACCTCTCACGCATAACCGTCACTACGCTCGACAGAGAATCCTCGAATGGGATCAAACCGGCTTCTAGAAATTGGGAAGTTCTAGGGAGAGTAAGTCGTGAAAAACGCTAACGTACTTTCCGAAAAGGCAACGTATAGTGCGAGTAGAGTTACCAGTTTCACTTCGGGCGGTCACTGAACAACGGGGCAGGCATGATCGTTCCACTGTTTTACTCATTGGAAGAGAAAAACCGTCCAGTATTTACAGGCTACTCAGCATGCACTTGTTCGGTGTTGATTGCCGGACACGTTTGGTATCGACGTGTGTGTTCATCCAAGTGAACACATGAGCCATCGGTGTAAGACTGGGCTGTCTACCACGCTAAAAGGAAAGCTTAGTTGACAAGCACCGACCGAGCTCGATATACAGTGTAACCTTTGAGTAAGCATTATATAAACAAGTATCTAGTATATCCGGTATTAGTTTGAAATCAGAAAACAAAAAAACGAGTGCAGGCTACGCAGCTCATTTCGCAGCCTGATTCGCAGGTGAACGCGACGCGACAAAATAAGGAGGTCCAAAGTTCGAAATACATTCGCACTAATGAGATGTAGACCTATTCAAGTAGGTAAAAACTGACAGTGGAAAGGAAATGAGCTTGAACTATTAAGGGATGTTTTGAATACCACACTGGAAACCATGTTAGGTTACGCAGGCCTTCTATGCCCAGTATTAAACCACCTGCCTACTTGTGAGTAGTCTAGATATTATTATTTTCCCTTTGGAAAATGGAATGCGCAGATTTGCAGCGGCATATGACACTGCAGCGTTACCAGAAACGGATCCGTGCCGCTCCATAGCCCGTAGGTTAGGGACCTTCAGCTCCGGCGAGCAAACGGTCTGTGAAGCCTCCTCATATAAAACATTATGTTACGGCAGCGCAAACCAGACCAGAGTCAAGTGACCATCCTTGGGATGCCGCTTACCTCCTAATTGTGTAGCAACCGGACAGAGATTCGTTGAACAAATCCCAGCTCCGCCAGAAAAATGTGATGGTCTGTAATACATCAACTTAACTTGGGTTTGGCTGTATTCCTTCATGGGTGTGGACATTGCAAAATGTGTTTTTCAACCTCACTCGAAATTTCGAAAAGCTGTTTGAAAATACTGGCTGCGTTGAAACAACTGGCCCCAACTGACTGCGCTAACAAGTCAAGGAATTGGTCTGAGGCTGGAGGCTTCATCAATGGGAGCGGACTTAGTGCTATCACTTGAACTTAGGAAAAACGGCATTCGCGGAACTATACATAACGCTTGTACGACTTCCATATACCAAGTCCCTTTCTGACTGCTCTTTTTCAACCCTGAACTTCAGCGCGACCTTAGCTACAATGACAGAACCTAAATAAGTAGGTGCCCAATCTTGACTGGAGAGCACCGTCGCGCGTCCTGGGCACATCTGAAAAAGATACCTGAGCATCGATATGAACACCAAAATAATGTACTGAACTGCCTTTTTTACCTTAAACACATCCCAGACTTTTATAGGACCCACCTGATCATATCGCGTACGTTTGCTAGCTTCTGTAAAGGGTTGAGGTGGTTTGGGGAAAGGACCAGATGTTGATTCCGCGAGAGGATTCAAGTTGAAGAACGATGCGTTCTGGAAGATGAGGACGTTTAAAAAACAAAGACCAGTCATATATACCTGGTGCGGAAAACTACCATTCGGAAGGATAAAATCGACGAGAAGACATGAGTCATACAATAGGGATTAATCCATCTGGGTAACTTCATTCATACAC
Source organism: Opisthorchis felineus (assembly GCA_004794785.1). Classification (NCBI taxonomy): domain Eukaryota; kingdom Metazoa; phylum Platyhelminthes; class Trematoda; order Opisthorchiida; family Opisthorchiidae; genus Opisthorchis; species Opisthorchis felineus. The sequence continues at coordinate 65,651 of SJOL01004010.1, read as the reverse complement.
AACAGGCACGCTGCTACTAGCTGGGAAATTCCGGTCAGGCTTCACCAGAAGACAACCAAAACCAAGAAGAAACCATGCAGCACATAGGAAACACGGCGTGCGTTAATTCTTGGTCACATAAATCCGGAAACAAACAAGCGAGGGATGTCCCACACATGATAGAAACACGCGAGCGGCTAAACATGCATCGTTAATTGGTTCAAAACCTCTGTAGTGACCGACTAAGTTGGCCAGACTACCAGTCTCCCAAATCTGCACTGTTTTTTGAATTCTTAAGGTATTGGCCCTCCGGAGAGGGCGGACTACTAAACACATTTCATTTCCAGTTTGTTGCCAGTCCGACGGGGCGCGCGTGATTTTTGTTTCATCAACTACACCGAAGTTGGACACAAGTAAGTAAACATATCAGAAGGAGGTTCAAACCAGCCAGTTGAATATGGTAAGGTACAATCACCAAAGTTAGGCGTAACGACTCACAGGATCAAAAAAGGCAGGCTTCGAGGGGACAGGATCAGGTTGGGTGACCGTGCCTGCGGTAACAGAAATTGGTATTTCTCCCAAAACCTTACGCTTCCCAAGCGTAGGTTGTGGTGCTCGAGGCGCCATGGGCACAACGAAGGGAGAAGGATCAGCAAGGGGTTTCTGAAATGAAATTGGATTTGATTAGTTGAGCAAAAAGGCAAGAGCAAGGCACGCGAAAATGGAACACATACCGATTCGGCCAATTCCCTCGATTCAACGGGCGGTTCGCTTGTGGGAATTGAAGCAGCTCGAAAAGGACCAACGTTGGATTCAGGCAGAGGGCCGCCTCTGTAAGGTCTATCATCTTGTATTTGCTAAAAAGTGACGAACAGTTCAATAAAACCAAGTAAGGATCCGAAAGTTAGCCGCTGGAGAAATCATTAGAAACAGGGTCCGGTTATTCAAAAGTGAACCCAGGTCACTCGGTGGCAGCAGTCCTTTGGACAACAAAGTGGTGAAACATCAGAGAGCATGTCGCTCAGGCAACCCAGTACAGGTAGTCACGTAATCACAGGAGTTTCCCAAAAGCCGCCTGTATCTCACTGGCCGGAGTCAGTCTCGGTAGGAATTCTTGATTCCAGGAGCGTAACTCTAAGCCACAATCAGGTAGGGCGCGAACTATTATATAAGACTAGCGTGATACTAATCGAAAATTAACTGACTTGTCCAAGATTGCGGGTATGTGGACGCTTATGAACAGAAAGCATTTTACGCTAAAGTCCTTTCACAAGTTGTGAACCTTCACAAACTCTGCGATCCGGTTTTTATTTCAGAAGTACATTTCACTTTCAATAGAGAAAAGGAACACACATATGGGGACAATGGGTAAATGCACCCATTGGGCATTGTGAACCCCGCACTGACGATGTCACCTCGATTGGTGATGAAACGTTTGCAATCCAGTTGCCAAGCTCGGTGAACAGATTAATAACCAAGCAGCGCACCCGAGCTACCTATATTCCACAACACTGACGGTTTGTACATCCAACATTCTATTACTGGACACGACAGAAAGCTACGAACTGAAAACGGCAGGCTGTGACGGGGGGAGGCATTTAATATGCGAGCAGGCCAACTATGTGAAGATAAACAATGGGTGAAAATACATGAGAATGACTTACCTGAGAAACAGCTAATTTGACCTCAGGGTGATTTGATGTCTGTTGAGAAATGGTTCGTGCGGGTCCTGACTTCTCCGTTGGAGTGGTGACACGGGTCTCTGGACTATGGCTTTTTCCAAGTGCTCTACGCGGAGAAACGATGGCAGTGGCCAAAGCGGTAACGGCGGCTCCCACTTTGGATAAGACGGACGAGGAGGAATTATCCCGGTGTTCTTCTTGCCCTTGTGCTGAACGTTTTGATAAAATGGTGGCTAAGTGAGGTCGGGAATTTGGAGAGAGAGAGAGAGAGAGAGAGAAAGAGGGGTATAACAACAGATGGTGTATCGATCGCACCCACGAGAGATGTCATTGACATGAAAGTAAACGTGCCGCCGATATTTGGAATGTGAGAAGGTAACCGCGATAGGTGGAGTCTTTTAGTGCTAGCTATCGTTGATTACAGACAACGATTGTTCTATTCTGTTCTGTTCGGGTTCTCACAGTACCGTATATTCAGCACTCGTGTGCTTGGGCATTAAAGCATAGGAAGAGATCAGTATGAAGTAAAGGTCAGCGACGGATGTACAGGACAGCCAACCATGCTGATCGAGGACTGCGACATTTAATACCAGAGCATTACATCATAGACACTACTTTTCCGGGAACCAACGTCCTCTGGAGGGATACCCATCTCGAGGCCACGGTGCATGGAAACTAATTATGCGTCCGTCGTTTTTTTTGTCCTAAAACAATCGTGCGCATAAAGTTAAGAACAACATGTCATAAAAGCAACGTGGATCATTGTAAAGAAAGCGATTCAAGGAAGAACACTGAGGACAGTGCGAAATGGTAATGCCATCAAACATGATCAACGGTTTTAATATAGACAAGACCGGGTAACACGGCCCTGTCCACCATGCTGAAAAACGTGTATTTGCGGGATACACGTGTTGCACGCTGTGAGCGAACGGTGAAATATTCGGTCAGCAAATCGACCTCGACGTCTTGCATATGTCTATTCAAAGAGCATGAGATAGGACATTTTCGCTTGCAGTGATAAGTAAATGAGACGTTGCGCGGCAATTAAAATGATGCTGAAATGGCCTAACTGGTGAACGGGGGAGCGAATTAGCCTCCTAGACACCGAGTCATGGAAACAAACACTTTCAAACGAAATGATTGGCGTACAACAACAAAGTTGGTCGGTACTACTAAAAGTACAATCAGAACAGTAAATGACATTTGTGTCGTCTACAAAAATGCCTCTCCGTCTCCTGTGATGCCTCACATCCTGTCAGCCACCTACAATGACTAGTCCTAGGGAGATTTTTCCCATTACCGGAGCTTCTGTATTTCGCAGACAACATGGTCACATAAAGCTTAACAACTGATATGAAGTGTCTAGTTGTATGAATACAAGCTGTATCTAATTCCTAACACTGCAGCCGTTCTGTCCAAATCCATTCACTTGAATGTTGATGGTAGCTTTGAACATCGTTACACCTTAATAATGGTACTGATGCCGGTCGGTTGTGGCAGTCTTTTCCGTAAACACGCACCATACAAACCGAAGGAAGCATGAGGACTGACAAACAGGCAAACCTAGACAGGATTAATCAAAAAGCAAATACTGTGTTCAAGGCGTAGACCTTCCGGTCAGTGGTTTCGCTTGTTGACCGCTGAGTTATCTCGGTTTAGGATTGAAGTAACAATAATTCAGAAGCAAATCATCGAACAGCCATTTGATCTGTGATGCCAAAAGCGAGAAAAAATTTGTGAACGTTAGTGGTGGTTGAAGCACCTGGTCGTCCATCACACCGAGGATCATTGAGACAACACCGGAAGCAGGTGGTGCATGCCTGAGTTACGAATTATAAGGGCCCTGATACATAGAAAGCTCGGTAGGCAGACTGGCCGTGGAAGGTGGGTTAGTTTGCCGGTCTACAAGCAAGCCCACAGCATGTGGGCAACAGTGAAATAGAAAGGCCTTAGATTTGAATTCCAAATGGTGGTTGACACCTATCAGCTGAATGTCTGGCTCTGTATAATATTTCTCCCTCGTTTGAGGCATCCAATTAGCTACATCACGCGGACGACTAGGAGCCCGAGTTGGCTTAACGCTGATGAGTTGACGGAATGTCAGGTAAAACGAACGTCTTGTGATTTTTTTCTATAAAAAATCACAACCGGTATTTCACTGCCACCGCGGTCCCATTATTGCGCTGGAAGAGGAAGCTGGGATGGAGTGAACATTTGGCCTTTCACTCACAGCTTGTGAGACGTGCTCCACACATGAGTAGTTCTTTTCATGGTGAGCTAAGCTACCCGATTGTGTCCACTTTGGAAATGCTGACCATGTAAGCCGGCATAAAAATCTCGTACTACATTCCACGTTTTCACTTGAAATATTTTGTCACAAGTAAGCAAATGTTAACGTACCATTCGTGATTTCACACACATGCATTATTGTTGCCAATACGATGGTAAGAAAACCACAGGCGGAAAAACGGTGCACGCATAAGCATTTTGTGTACTGCAGTCTCGGAATAAAGTGTCTCGGGGATGTGGCGTTGCGGAATGCAGGACTCCGGACATAGGGTCTAGGAATGTAGAGTCTGTGATATACTATTCCTGAATAGCGTGACCAGTCAACTGTCTCATAAATCTACTCAAATGAAATGAATATCAGCCACAGATTATCATGGAGAACAACTAGAGATGACCTAAATGCTGTTGCAGCACTTTCTTCAGCCTAGTGAGGTCAAAGGGCGGATGCGCTGGAGACGGTTAAACCGGAGTTTGAAACCAGTCTGTTGATAACTGCTCATCAAGCTCACCTATTTGTCGTTGCTTCTAGGTTGATCTAACGTACTATTAACAGGCATCGTCCATTGTGACTGGAAACTGGATCTAGAAGACAAACCGCGGAAGAGCGCACTTCACTTGATTCCTACGTCGGCCGGTGTAATTCAAAAGTCAGCAACAAGACGAGGAACTCACTAGGAGTGGAATGAAGGGGAAGCTGAGGAGGCTATATCAACCACTACGGTGAGACACACCTACCATTTGCCTAGGAATTCATGCGCAACGGTGAGGCATTTCCGAAACTTGTTCACCCACCATGTGTAAGGAGCATGGAGACAAACAAGCTGAAATCAACATAAATCGTAGTGAATGACCAGATGACTTTCTGCACTTCATTTCACCTTCGATGTACAATTACACAACTGTTTATGCACCAAAATATGCAGATTTAAACAACTTACATCCTTCGTCCGAGCAACGGACGGACGACGAAAATCCCGTTATGGGTTGCGGTGTGTCAGTTACGCTGTCATTTGAACTACGACCATCATTGTCACGAGGAGTAACAGTGGCGCACATCACAGCCAGCCGCGATGCTATTTTTGGATCACAAACCTGTAGCATGTAGTTTCGATACCGCAGGACTTTCTTGTTCAGTTTGGCTATCTCCTCCTTATCCTTAAAAAAAAAACAAAGTAGGATGATACAGTTGTTTGTCACCAAATACCGAAAAATATTCAATCACAGAAACAAAGAAAAGTAGCTTAGTGTTTGTTCCCTACTTAGATCTGTGCATTTTTGGACCCTTCTCTCTGGTAACGTGCAAAGTATTCGGTCTAAGGCCTGATGAAACAGATCAACTCAGGAAACCAGATCGATGATGTATCATTTCGGTTGCTAGACAAAAACACTGCTGTCTAAATGCCATCAAACTAAACTAACTACCATACGAACACAACCCATCCATGATGATGATCAGCTCACTCGCACTTAATCGCTTATACAAAAAAAATCGTTCAGCTGTAGCACCGTTTCGGTGCCAAACTGCCATGCCACCAGAAGGAACCACGAGGGTTGGGATACTGCCAGGCTGCCCAAGCCTAGACAGGGGAAGTCGAGAGGCAGAGGTCGGGTTCGAACCACGGACCATCCGGTCAGTAAATTCGTGCTCTAACCACTGAGCTATCCCACTTATACGTACTAATACATATGTGACTGACTATGTCATACACTTTAAAAGCATTCGACGACCGCAAATAAGAAACACAGGTCAAAGACACACGAAGCAGATAACGAGATTAATCATTCTAACACTAAGAATTACATTCCGAAACTATTGAGGCGGATGTCACGGGTTGATGCCGGTCGAACAATAAGATAACGCAAAAAAACTGTTTTATATAGGATCCAGTAAATGAGACAGTAGATGAAGAAACTGACCATTTCTTGTTGTTTCACGGCAGAATCCAACTCAGTTCTCAGAGAAGAACAGACCTTTTCACTCATAGCAAGTTCATTGGCAAGCCTTTGAAATTTATCCTGAGCATCGTTCCGCTCCAGCACGAGTTTCTCGCACATGTGTTGCTGATGACAGTGAGAAAATATGAGTAAGCGTAAATGGGGAATAGGGCAGAGTGAAGAGTTACAAGGAGGGTGGAGCACGTACTTGTTTAGTAAGCAGTGTTATCGGGTTAGGTAGAGGAATAGCCGGGTCGTGGTTTTCGTCTGTGATGGCAGAAAATAACCACGGACAACGCTGGAACAAAGAAAGTGAATGTAACGGATGAGTATAGAAAAAGCCTAGAAGAAGAGACGCTGTGAACAGTTACAAAAGGGTGTTTGTTCAATGATACCGGCTGAACTAACTGAACAGTGAGTCTTTCCAAATAAATGGACATCTCAGGATGAATGAGACGGAGTTGGATGTTCTGCTAAAGTCACCATGTTGCTTCAAAAGAGGAAAGAGCGGCGGGCGCCCAACGTGCCTAATCTCCGACTGTATATGCATGCACCTGGTGAATTTGTCTGAGTTACTGGAATAATTTCTGTTCTGACAGGTTATTTCCTGTCAGCCGCATGAGAACAACAGGAGGGCATTCAACACAACTTAAGAGAAGAACCAATAAATGCGAAAGACAAGGTGGACCATAGACACATTACCATCAATATATTTTTCGTATTCCACTATGGATTATCAGAACGCCCAAGTTCTTTGTTGAAGGGGAACGGAGAACGTACACGCCGGTAGCGCCTGGGCACTAAGTCCTGAACAGATGATCCGGTTGAATCAGCAGTAGTGAAGGAGGAAGTTTGGTGGAGGTTTCGTACTGTACGTGAAGCCAATCTATACGGATAAGCCAAGAAGCACCGTACAGCTGTTTCATCCATAGCAGTGCGCATCTCGCGAAACTCCAGAGAGTCTCTAACCCGCAACCTCCTGGTTAGTAGTTTGAACACTTGACTATTCAACCGCAAGCGGCCGATCAGCATTGAGATTAACTCGCAGTTAGACAGGATATAGCGCCACTCATTCCTGAATTATGGAATCCACATCAAGTGATTGCGTGTTGATTGGCTGCTCGAGCTCCTCCTGAGATGCGAACTGCTGACGATTCCCAGTAAGAATGGAACAGTCGTACAGTGCCTCTCGGCTTTGCAGCATAGATAGGCTCTACATACAGGACGAAATTTCCACCAGACTTCCCAGATCTTCCCACACTACCAGTGAGAGAGGAAGTGTCAGCGATCTGATCCGAAGGCAGTACACTGACGCTGAATTCCAACAAGTGTTGACTCCGCATTCTGGTCCGTCTTCTTCAACTACGGCTGACAAGTGCGTCGCACATGAAATGGTGGCGTCAAATAAGACATCCATATTCATGTATTCATCAATTCACTCATTTTGGAATCAATTATTAGTTAAATATTGCTGACTCATCTAATCCAGCCGCCGAATTACACATGAACCGAATCGCTAGTGGCTCATTTACCATTCCGTAGGAGATTATCTCATTCACCAAGGCCAGTGTGGAGCATCCTTGCCGTAGACGTGAAACGAATTTACAACCTTGTGAAATTCGCCTGACGGAAAACAGTCTTGGAAAATACGGTCAACATGTAAACAAGCGGTATGTTACACACAGAAAATACATAAGTTAGTGGAGTAGACTGGCGCTTTTCCACCAAGGTTGTGACAGAAGACGAGCCGATCAACAACTTACCTTTAAGATCGTATCCAACGCATGCGAGAGTCTTGGAAGAGACTCACGCACAAATGGGAAGAGAGAATGTGGAACATAACGGTCCACAACTGCTTTAAGGGTATCTGAGAAAAGGTATTGTTTGATATAGAGATACAAAACTTTCAGTATACGAAGGCAGCTCAACAATAAATAACAAAACTTGAGCGCTTAGGCGGTAATGAGTAGATTAAACCAGTTAAACCGGTTAGAAATCAGTGAAAATTTACTGCTCCCTTATCCTTTATCGTACTTCCTGTACTAATTGTACCGACATCCATTAATTGGTGCTTCCCGGATGATTCTGTGGCTTGATGGCCACCACAAGCCATGGAGTCTCTAGCGACTTACAGCTCTGATGTTAGCTTAAGGCAAGGAACACAGGTTAGTAGTGGTCAAATCAGTGCACATACTCCAGTGGACAAACACCATCCAATGAAACCCGGACATCCCGCCCTTCCAATTCATTTGTATAGATGCTACGACGAACGAATCAATCTTCCAGTATAAAGGTCTAATTCCTAAATTTATAATGCATAAATTCTTTTGGTAAGCCCTTTCAAGACACTGGGCACAAAGACGACGCAGAAGTTTCAACCCAGTTCAGTGCAGTAGCTCTGTGTATCGGTTGTAAGCCATTTAAAAACCTATATTTTCAGCCTGTTCCAGGTTCGTTCCCCGATAACAATAATAATAATAATAGTAATAATAATAATAATAATAATAAAAGTGATGATAATAATATAATCGTTCAGCTGTAACACCCCTCCGGTGCCCAACTGTCATGCTACCCGAAAGACGTACGAGGGCTGGGATACTACCAGGTTCCTCAAGCCTAGACAGGAGCAGTCGAGATGTCGAGTTTGGGTTCGAACCACGGACCTTCTGGTCAGTGCACTCGCGCTTCACCCACGTGCTGTAGGCATTGACTTCACTAGTACAGTGCAGATACAGAACTGCTGAAGACGAGCTGAGCAGACGTATAATAACTCAACTTTCATACTAGAACGCACACTGAGCCGTGTAGTAAATATGATACCTTTAATTCTAGGGCGCAACTGGCCATGTTAACGGACTCCTCAGCAGGTGGATTACACTGGGCCGGGATACCGCCCCGAAAATACCGAAGACCGAAATAATCTTCGTACATCTTCCATTATGGTCACATTTCCGGTGTATGACAGACAAGCGCATCATGAAAGTGTGCAAAGGTTGGGATGCGGACTTTTGACGGGAATCCTCGGTCACTTGAATCCACATCAGATTTCTCGACTGGTGCGATCTGCGTTTGAATGACTTGGCACGTTCATCCTATGGATTACACAGCAGCTGAGACAAAATGACGCTACAGGTGAACGATTTAATTTGATTATTTATAGGCGATGAGCAGATTTTAAGGTTATAAATTTGGGCCTCTCAGATCCGCGGTGGTTCTGATGTCTATGATGAAAGCTAAATATTCAATAAAAGCACTGGGGTCGAATGCAACTTCATCGTTGTAGAAGATAGAAAATATCGCACCTGGTACGATCAGCAAGCTACTCAAAATAGCAGCTACTGACAAGTTACAATGAAGTGGAAGACAGTGCTAGTAATATTTGACAAACTAAAAAGTGAAAATAAGGTCAGTTTACCTTTCACTTGGGAGTACTCCGTTCGCAATTCCTCGCACTTTTGAGTGTGTTCAGCTTTCAACCTTTCGTAATTGTCTTTCAGGAGAGCAAAGTCGGCTGAAAATCAAAGTTTATAGCTTAGAAAGTAGGGTATGGTTTGCGCAGTAGGTGCGTATTTAACAACGATACAAATCGCTAAGTGAAGATACACGGAATCGATATGCCTGCATTGCGTAGCACCCGGAACTGGCAACGCACCAACCCACTTTCGGTCGTGGATCTAGCTTCATTTTTTATATTGAAGACCCATTTCGAATTCGCCACCTCAGTCAATGTGCGCGCCTAAATTACTGTCTTAGGACAGACCATAGTCAGTCTACTACGCTCTTCCATCGATACTAGTCGCCAGAAATGTACATGCAATTTTTCGGGGGTAGACCCGAAAAAACTTGGGATTGATGTCGAGATAGTGCACAGATGGATCATCCGCAAATGTAGATTTTATTGTCAGGATCGAACTTTTCCATCCCATGACCACGTGATATGGCAGATTGCGGTTGGCACACTCCGGTCAAGTCCTATCATCCCGGCCGAACTGCACTTACACCCAATCAGAATTCACCAGATTGCAGCAACTCTTCATTTATTGCTCCAAATCGTCATAACCACCAACGGTCACGCGCAAACTGGTATTGATCGTCCCATGTTAATTCTCGGTCCAGTGATTGGAAAATAAATAAACAGCGCACACGTGTAGGGTGATTCTAGTTGTCAACAATTCCAGTCCTCAGTATAAAAAGTAAAGGATAAAAGGAGGGCCGTGAAGAATCGGAAACGGAATAGCAGGGTCAATATGATTTATGTGTATGCGCTCACATTTCTCGCTTAAACAACACTTCTAAACCGATATGACCTTTCTGGTTCGTCTAAATTACGACGGAGAAGCACTAAATGCAAGATTATTACCTAAAACGCTTAAATGCGGAGTGGTCACCTTGCCATTCCTCCCCAGCGTGTACTGGACGCATCTATCATATCGGACAAGGTCTCTAAGCACCTGAAGAGTGAATCGTTAGCTTTCCACCTCTGTAAATGAAAGTATGCTCTTCAGCACCATCATGATGAAGCCTGTTCAATCAGTGTTGGTTATTAACCTTGCGTGTGCGACATAATGTTGCTGTTCTTGTAGAATATCCGTAACATTCTTTGATGAAGAGGAAGGAACGCTTAGATATCCACCGATATGTTTGCCACGGTCGTGCTCAGCCAAGTATTTGATACCGGAACTACACTTGAGAAGAGTTTAAATAGTTCGTTTCAGTATGTCCACCCTGTCAATACAGACTTTGAGATGAAAATAGAGGACAGGTCCTCGATACATTCCCACGTAACGAAGGTCCAAAAGGGCTCGCAGTAAAGCATGCATCCATGAACATGTTCCAAAATGAACGACGCATGCGATTGCCATAGACAGGTAATTACTGTGGGATGTAACCTAATGAAGGTGCTTGTGGATGGATAGCAAGACATGACTACTCTCTTCTGTAGTTGATATTGAGAGACCAGCGTACCAACAAAAAGGCCTGGATAACTCAGATGTCACACGTCTCGAGTATCTTCGTTGAGTTGAATACGGAGGTCTCGGATATATGCGGAACTTCACCAGCGTTGGTACATTTAACGAGCCCGAATGGTGGCAATACCGAAGTTTGATATTCACAGGAAGTCGAGCAGAGCGCCCTTGGACATTGCACTAATGATAATTCATACACTGCAAAGGTCAAGTACCTCCGCCACAAGATAAGAGAATGACCCGGACAGTAAATCTTGGGTGGTCGTCCGGAAAGGCTGGAGATGCACCACTGTGATTCAGTCTTATGACTTACGAGGAGAATTATGACGAAATGCTGACATAAAAACGCTCCTACGTTGAACGGATTTTTCGGAACACACAAAGGAAGCATGTGTGAATTTTTCGGGGAGCAGACGGTGGGAAACACAACAGTAACGGTAAGGATGAAATGATAATGACGAAAAAGCCGCACAATGCTTGCTCTACTTTGCCCAGGTAGACCGCACTGCGAGGTGAAGTTCACAGCTGGGCATTGAAACATCCACGCTACTCACAAAATATAAGTACAGACGAATCAGAAAAGTTGTCAAGACGAGAGCAACCGCAGGTTCCAGTAGCAACTCTTGCTCCGACGGGACCTAAGTGTCCGTATATGAATGTATGCACGACACATTACAAAATGGATTCCAAAGACTCAAGTTCTGGATGTCCCCGTCTCCTTAGTGGCGACACAGTCCAAAGGCTAGTGCAAACCAGTGCAACTTATGGCAATGCGGATCCAGCAAACGCCGCTAACGGTGGTTATACGCTTCAAGTAAACGCAACTGGAAAGGTTGCTGAAAACTCTTCGAAAGCCCACGACAGGTTTCGCTCTTCTTGGGGCTCATCAGGTAGGCGCAGTTCCCGACTTTCCGTCAACCTTATGTTCTACTCGAACCCAAATTGCACGAAATTAGCGAAATACACTCATTTGCATACTAATTTGGTTTTGACGGGAGACTCACATGGAACCCAGCTGAATCTTTCGTTTTCAAGCAACCGAATATGCTGCACCAGGCCACCTCATGTTTCAGTTGGTACGATATTCGAGAGATCGCGATACATATGTAGACGTAATACACTTGAAAACATCATAAACGAGAGATTCAGCTGGGTTCCAGGTGAGTCACCCGGCAAAACCAAATTCGTATGCAAATGAGTGTATTTCGCTATCTTCTATATGTATCCGAGCCAGATATAGGCATTCCAACTCTGTATGGCAGTCAAAACGCGCATAAAAATTCAGGTAATCTTGTGTAGCCCAGCAGGTCTCGCGGAATACTGGCACCAATAACATGCGCCTGATGAAATTTTCCTTAAAAAAGCGGCCAGTCTCAGCGCTATCGGGAGCTAGGGTTTTCATGCGCTCCTTCGATTTTGGCTACGGTTTGGTCACGCTCTCTACGCAAGCAATCACTTGAAATAAGGGAGAATTTGAGTGCTGTTCTGACAAAGGAGTACTGGTTTCGAAAATAACAAAGTCTTTTGACGAATTGTTTTGCTGATCTATTGATTAAATTTACCGTTTTCTACAGTTTGTACTTGATTGTCAGACTGAATCACGCCGTGGGAAAAAGAAAGAAGCCCAACGCCAATAAGAAATGGTTACTTACATTTCACCTGATCGCAACCAAGACGTAGATCTTCACACTCTTTGTTGCGCTCGGCGTTCAAGGTCTCCAAATCAATCCGGAGGCGATCTGATTCGTCTGAAAGACAGTGAGATGAACCGCATTTGAACACTTACTACTAAAACAATGGTTCAGACGTCAATAGCCAAGACCAATGATCCCACTTGGAATTCATTTTGTACACTACCACAAAGAACAATTGACGGACTTGAACAATGACAAAAGCCACAAGTCCTACCATCTGCTCAAGGCGGCTTGATTGCCTGGAAGCAGTGTGTTACAGGGCACCAGACAGAGTTACTATCGTGATATAATGTCACCAAGAAAGACCCTATAGCGTAGCTCCTTTCATTACTGTTCTGTAGGGTCTTGCTTGTCTGAGCCCACCCAAGCCTTCTGCTCAAGGCCAGTGAGTAATTACGCAAGTATGTTCTTGGGTGATTGCTGTGCCATCACGCAACCTTAGAAAATGGGACTATGGTGGAACGCTTAGTTGGACGACCAGTTGTTTTTTAAATATGATCAAATCAGTTAATAATGCCCTGTCGTAACAAGTAGCCAATTTCAACCATCACAAGGTTGCTGAGTACTTTTCGACAGCCCACGACCTGTTTCACCCTTCTTGGAGCTTATCACATAGGCGCAGTCCCCGAGTTAACGTCAACTTTATGTTCTACTTAAACCCAAATTGGACAGATTTCGAAAAAAACACTAAATTGCATGGTAATTTGGTCTTCACTGGAGACCCAACTGAAACTTTCGCTTATGATGTTCTCGTATCCAGATCGTTGGGCATTTCAGTGGCTATTCAAAGTTCAAAGTCTGCACAAATACTTCGGCAAAGTAAACAGAATTTTCAATCGCAATTCCATCCAGTAACTGAAGCCAATCTTCACCGAAAAGTCGAAAAGCACCGCACAGCTGTTTCATCCTCATTGGAAATCATCGGCAGTGTACAGTGCATGAGACATCAGCATACATTGTGCATCATCATGACCCACTGAGCTATACGGAAGGTTATCCATGTAGGACTGTCTCTAGAACTAAGTCGATCAGTGGGTAGATGTCAGGCTAACAGTCTTTCGTTTTTTCAGATCGGGGTTGGAACATGTGTGGCAACGCCGGACTACGCTGGTCGGATCTTTGGAACGAGAAGTTTGGCTGAGGGCCCTAATCGTCCATCTGTCTAGGTTTTGACACCCTGGTAGTATCTCAGACCACGTGTAAGTTAATGTCATTAACTGTCGCGTGGTGTTATCAGCCAGGTCACCTTACATGCCGCACACTGCAGGGCCCGTAAGGGAAAACGGTCTAATGTCGACACCCACCTATCATAAATATAAAAAAAACGCATGCCCCATTTAATGAGTAGCCCAGATATAGTTAGTAATTGATCAGGTGTTTGTTGATCTGTTCACCGAGCTTGGCAATTGATTTGCAAACGTTTCGTCACCACTCGAGGAGACATCTTCAGTGCGCTGTTGGGTGGGTAGTCCCTCTCCTCGTGCTTGCGTTTATATAGATTACAAAGAGCGGCTTTTTGCGCTGTAACTTGATTGGCCATTGACACTCATCGCACTTGGATTCTGGTTGGTCCGATCAGAATCTGTGTTGCGTTGTAGTTTGTACTTATTGCTTCCTACGGCCATGCTGCTGTTGAAGTGCCGTCCATTATTGTCTCTTCCGGTTGGTCCGTTCGTGATCTGTGTTGCGTTGTGGTCGGCTTCTCTGTTGTTTGATTGGTTGGTGGTGCACCTCCTATTTTTGGTAGTTTGTGGTCCTATTGATTTTTTTATTGAATGCTTGATCGGCTCCGGGTTCTATGGTTCTGGATTTCCTTTGTCCTCAGAGGGTGGTAGACAGGGTCGATTTCAATGTGTCTGTTTATTGCTTCATCAGTGGAGTACCACGCCTCCATGAACTCGCGTTCTTTCTTTGTTCTTGCCTGGTCCAGTATGCTGACGTTATTCCAATCGAATTTGTGTCCTTCTCCATCTTCGTGTGCAGAGATGAGCGAGAGTTGGTCGTGTCTCCTGGTAGCGAACTTGTGTTCGTTGACTCTGGTTGACAGTTTCCTCCCTGTTTGTCCCACGTAGTGTTTCTCACAATCCTTGCATTGAATTTTGTAGAAAGATCAGAACATAGATCACGAACGGACCAACCGGAAGAGACAATAATGGACGGCAACTTCAACAGTAGCGTGGCCGTAGGAAGCAATAAATACAAACCACAACACAACACAGATTCTGATCGGACCAACCAAAATCCAAGTGCGATGAGTGTCAATGGCCAATCAGGTTACAGCGCAAAAAGCTGCTCTTTGTAATCTATATAAACGCAAGCACGAGGAGAGGGACTACCCACCCAACAGCGCACTGAAGATGTCTCCTCGAGTGGTGACGAAACGTTTGCAAATCAATTGCCAAGCTCGGCGAACAGATCAACAGCCACCTGATCAATTACCAACTAATGCACCCGAGCTACCAATATTCCAACAAATTACCAGCCCAGATATAGTATACACGTCAGTCTTGCATCCAAAGAAGTGACTAACAGCATGCCACTTCGCGTTCACTTCTCAGACCTCATTCTCCTGTTATCATCGCGACTTTTTATGTGTGAATTCTGAAGCGAATCGTCCAATAATCTGTTCTATCGTACACTCTTGACACCTTAGCAACGGAAGTTTACTATGTTTCTGAAGCCCAAAAACTGGGTCCAGTTACGAGCTTATCGAGCTTACTTTACTTAGCTAGTCGTTGCCACCTACGAACTTCACGCGATTCTGCATCTGGTGGTTACGACGGCTTTGGCTTAGCTAACGACTGGCGAGCTGAGGCTCCCCCACCTGACTGGTTTCCCTTAACTAACCGTCTTTGCGCCGTTCATTCGTCAAATTCCGTAAGAACCAGTACTAGCTGAAATTATATCCATTCTTTATCTGTAGCTGCTTCATGTGCACCAAGCAAATGCAGCTCTATATAGGTGAAAGATAAAGCTTATCGCGAATTGACTGCTGTCATTCAGCACAAAAAGTTCAGATATCCCAGTTCAGATCTCAATGCAAAAGTAGCGCGTTTCAGTTCATGCGAGCCGCGACTTGGTGATCTGCTCAGCTTGGATTCTGTGATATCTAATTGCCGTCCCTGCTCCAGTGCCTCATTGTCAGAAAAAAACTCACCAACAAACAACACAACAACTTTATTGCAACAAGCGAGTGCAAAAGTTACAACGGCCTCGCGCTACTTAAAGGGCACTTTTTCGATATTGATCCAGGCTGTCTGATCGGCATTTAGTGAACACCAATCAACATCGACCGTGTTTCTATGACATGCCTGGACACTTATCATAGTCGGTCGTGCTTCTGTGGCGTGTCTGAACACTCATCGGCTTTTACTGAATTGATTGAGTAATTGACCGGCCTGGATGCTTGCCTGCTTCCCTATTGAGATTTTGGCGGAGTTTTAGGGTCTCAGTAGGTTCTGGGCATTCTGGGGTTATTTTCAGTAGTCTGACCTTCCTGACAGATTCAAAACAGTGATGACCGGTGACGATAGTTTCTTATGGCTTTGTGCTCATAAGCAATTGTCCCTCGGTATTAATGGGTTTAGAAACAGTAGACGCTTTTGCGCTCCCACTGATGAACAATCATGGAGACAAATTTATCACAGCTATTGGCAGTCGATAGCTAGGCACTACTCTTACCGATGGCAGTGTAAAATTTCAACAAAAACAATAATTTGAGATACCTATGACGTCAAGGCGGTATATCCCTGAATCTCAAGGGACGTGTGTATCAGGCTACAGTTCGGGCTATCTTGTTGTATGGCTGTGAGACTTCGTATGTTCGAGCAGCGGAAATGAGAAGTCCTCAGGTGTTCGACAACAGTTGTCTCAGTAGTGTAGCTCGTATAGGTCGCTGTCGGCGAATCCGTAACGAGACAATTAGAAAGCGAGTTTTCGGTTGTGTAACGGGGACTTCCGTTGGAGCATGTGTCCAGCACCAGAAGCCGCGTTGGTTAGGCCACGTATTGCGTATGCCTAACCATCGTTTGCCGAAGAAGGAGCTGTTTTCCGTGCCCATTTCAGAGTGTCGGAGGCAGAGAAGTGGCTAACCCTTGACTTGGCAGAGGGGTATGAAAGAGATTACGAAACATTTGGGTGATGTCGGTGCCACTCGCCTACCAGGATGGGGACCGCGTGATCAACACTGCGCTGCAAGATATGCCTGCTAATTGATGTCAGTGGCGTTCTTGTGGTAAGTTTCTATCCCGAATGCCTGAATGAGTGTTTGGAGGTGTAGGCACCTCGGAATGATTGTAGTAGGCTAGCGCTAAGTCCCTTCCCCGTCCACTTTTATTCTTTTTTTTTCACAATAAGGCTTTCAAGTAAATCATGGTTGTACGGTAGCGAAGCATCAGTGTTGAAGACCGATGTCACGCTGTCGATGTTGTTGCTGTTGTTGGGCGGGATCCGCGTGATTCTCGGCACACGTAGTTGAGAACGCTACAGGGAATGATGATAACAGATGCAGGTGGCGAGCTTGTTGCCACCTCGTTGCCGCACTTCCTAGCTGACGCTTGTCTGTCGTTGTGAGCGGAGCTTCTATCCAATGAGGTTAGTACAGGATGCTGGAGTAAGCCCGCTGGTAGCGTCTTGCGTCAACATGATGGTTAGACGTCTACAGTTCAATGGTTTTGCTGGATGTAGGTACCTTATCCTTGGCGGTTTCCCTTAGGAACGCGGGGATTCCTTTCACATTTTACTAGGGACTTCTTCCTTTCGTCACTTGTGTATTGTTGTCCATGATGATGACAATCCGGCGTTAGCCTGCACACAAATAATCGGATGTGTCTCTAAAGGTAAGCTTTTCAAAGTCCCGCAGGTCGAACAGCCCGAAGAACGCAGAAATCGATCAATTCGCTGCAACAAATATGAGGGTATCTGCTTACCTAATGAACTTAAACAACAATCACGCAGAGACTAAGACAAAAAAGGTCGGCAAGTGAATGAGACGTAGCCACAATCAAGCCGGTAAAATCAGCTAACAGCTTACCCTTGGCCTGACGGTAGGCCTCACGAAGCTGATCACATTCATTGCAACGTTCCGTCCGAATCTGTTCCAGTTCAGCTTTTAAACGACCAGATAAATCTGGAAATTAAACGATTTTCAAGACAAACATAAATGGTTCGAACAGGGCAATACAAGAAGAAAAAGAAAAAAACAGGTGGTAAAGCGGCTTGTGTGACATGGCAGATGACCAGAACTCAGCACTCAGTAGAATCAAGGATTCGCACTTACGATGGCATTGAATGCGGAATGAACAAACCAAAACAAAGCTGATGCGGATAAAAACCCCATTAAGTTACAATTACAGTCCACTCAACCCCACCACCGGACTTGCTGGAGAGTCAGTGTAATCATGCAAAAATAATAAATAAAAATAATGATAAAGTATGGCTACAGAGGATGTCAGCTGACCGTTCACGATGTTCCGCTCTCCGAAATTGGCCTTTATTTGACTCCTCGATATTTCAAAACAGATAGATAAAACATAGTTACTTTCATGCCTGGTGGTGAACCTGAGTTCACGGTCCAGCCACTTCGGTCTTTTGGGTGATTTCAGGGGTGCCTCCAGACCCAAAGTTGATCAAAGAGAAAATCCGTGTCAGTGCTGCCGGTCCGTTTGCATTTGGATATTGCATGCGATGTTAACATCCATCATCGAACACATTCTTATTCGTCCTACCGTGGAGTCGGCGGAGCACGTGACCAGTGCCTGCGATGACATCTTCCACCTGACTGGTCGGATTCACCACTTCATGCTTTTCTATGACGATCCCATCTGTGGCATGTGTTGCCTGTCGGAAACCAGACCCAATATCCTTGGTTTGGCAGAATCCATGATCAAAAACATGCAGTGGTATTCGGTCAGTTCCACTGAGTTAGCTACGGCCCTGGAGTGCGTAAAATGATCGAAGGGTTTGCCGCAACCTTCAGGGGTGGCTTCAGTTTCTGTATACAGGCCCACGCTACCCTCGAGTCCAACCCAATACTCATCTACTATCCCGTTCAAAAAGATTCATATCTTGAGAAGTCGTCTCCCTGGACGATGTAAAACTCAAATGCCTCCAGGGTCTTGGCGTACTAACACTAGTTAAATATTCTGCATGAACAGCACCGATTGTGATGGTGACGAAGTCTACTAACGCTATCCGAAAATGTACTGAATTTTCAGTGGGCGTCAAATCTGCTTGCAAGACAATAACTACTCGCTACCAGTTCCCGAAGGCCTGCATGAAATCCCCGGTGGTGGTATCTGCCTTGCCAAACTGGACCTAAATGTTTAATATCTGCACACTGCAATCGATCCCGACTCACGTCGTTTGCCCATAATTAACACGCAAAGTACTCTCCTTCAATTCGGTCGACAGTTTTTAGCATGAAAACAGCCTCAACCGCTTTTCAACAGACTGTGGATACAATACCTACCAGTTTACTGAGAGCCACTGTCTACTTGGACGATATAACTGTCGTTGGCCACAAGCCAGAAGAGCTGGTGTACGCCTTCACCTTCATGTCAAAAAGTTTAAGTTCCTCTTGAGATCCATCGAGTACTTAGGGCTATTGGACACTGACTCGGTCCACTGTGCAACCCAAAGGATGCCTGTATTTAAGGATTTTGGTACGCTATGACCGTTTATTCGCCTCATCTGCAACTAGTGTCGTCTTGGCTGCTGCGCATGAAGTACATATTTCTCTCAGTCTGCTGCTGAAGGACGCCCAATGGCTCCGGTCAGCGAAATTTTAGTGCATCAAACACAATCTCATCATCATCATCAAAGACAGCAACATCAGTGTTGACACTGATGCTTCACTGCCAAACACAATCTGCAACCGACTCTTGAGTCTCGAGCCTTCATGGCCACAACTTTAATACCGCTTGCCATCGAACAAAGTGCTCGAGAAAGCCCAGACGATTCCGTTGGTTCAGAACGGTTGTGACTTGCGATAGCTGTATTTGCAGTATGGGTCTCCGCCTGTTATTGGCGAATGCCGACTGTGTCGATCGAGCCGTTAATCCGGTCATTACGACCTGTTTTTCTCAGACAGTTTCACGAGGGTCATCCAGCAACAGAGCACACGAAGTCCTCTCTGCAGCAATGTCTGCTGAACCAACTTGGACGGCAACATTAGAGACTCGGTGGAACGACTCTCCTAAAACATGGCGACTGCAAGAAATCCACGCCGCATGTGGGACCGAAAGGACGACCGACAGCCGAAAACCGTTGGTCGCAAGCTAAAGTTGGATTCGATGGTCCCATCAGTAGCATTATTTGCGTGGTTGTCGTGGGCGCTTTCAAAGCGGTATGAGATTACTTCACCATATCTTCAGTCAGCACAGGCTATCCGGATCACTGGTATATGCTAATGACATTCAGTTTACCTCCTCATAAGTCGGAAAATTCTGCCGCATGTTGAGTAGTACACACATCCAATTTCTGCCGCATCATCCTTAGTCAGAAGATTCGTTGAAACATCCAAGGAGAGATTGAGTAGGACGTAACGGAGAAACAGCTATAGTGGAAAAACTGGAAAGTTCGATGAAGTGAATGGAAGTTCTAGTGCTGTTGGGAGAATGAATTCTAACAGAGTGCCGGAATACAAGAACTGCTTGTGTACCGAACAATAATCCACAATAGACCGATAAAAAGCAAAGTTGTGCTAACCACGCGAGATCGATATAGCAATAGCAACTAACTTTTGGCCTGGTGGCATTCAACGATCAAATCCTCGAGCTCTTTCGTGTGCTCCTTCCGAACCTTTTCCAATTCATCCTTTAGGCGAGTGACATCACCTGAACATGGAAAAAGTACTAAGGCGATAGAACATATAAGCAGGAGAATGTTGAAAAACAGGACATACTCCCCCTAATATGCCACACAATAAACAATATTCCGATTTGAATAGTACGAGGACTTTAATGTACATAGACGAGATCGCTCAGTTTGGTAGTATCATCACCGGTACCAAAAGCACCATAGAACAGAGTTTTCATTACTTAGAGACTGTGGTAATCTATTTTGCAGAAGCCCATTTAGGACCTCTTAATGTCAATCGAATCCACGTCACTGATATAACCTAAGGAAACTATCCAGAGTAGCTCAGCCAATAGGACCGGTTTGATAAATTGTAGGATTCCAGCGCATTAAAACGTTTTTGTAAAAAAAAAAGCAGATTCACTGGCTCAGTTAGATGTGAAACAAGTTAACTAATATCTGACGAGCACTTACACCGGAGGTGCCATATCGATCAGTCACTTTACCATTGCGGTGGTTAAGATTCACAAGATAGTGAACAAACCTTAGTTGCAAAACAACCACCAACAGTCAAACCAGTCGAGATCAACGCCTAATGGATATCGTGAGAAACGGGGGTACCTCAGAAGTAGGTATGCGTTCAATCCTCCCTCATGCTTCACATGAGACCAAGGTTGATGCGTGTCCAGTTGACGTAATTATTACGGGTCACTGATTAGTAGTGTGAGATTTTGAAACTTTTACGAAGCTTTCGTCCTGTAAGTGAAGACAGTCCATGCTTACCACTGTACAGCTGTTTCATCCTCACTGGGAATCGTCAACAGTGCGCACCCCACGAAACACCAGGGAGTCTCGAATCCGCGATCTCCCGGTTAGTAGTTTGAATACATAACTCTCGGGCCACAGGCAGCTGATCAGCATTGTGATAACCTCGCACCTAGACAGAATATAGCACCACTCATCCTTCGTTCAAAAAGAATTCGTTGCTCGGAGAGCCAGTTGGTTGGGATGAAACATCTGTACAGTGCTTCTCGGCTTTCGACCGTAGGTCGGCTTCGCTTACAGGACGAAACCTATCAGAATATCGATTGACGATTGGTGATCGATTGGCACTTGGTTTGGAGGGGAGTAGGCACAATGTCAGACATTAGAGTTACTAACCATACCGCTACTGCTGATGTTGACCGCGGTTTTCGATGAAGTGGTAACCAGTTTTATCCGTTAAGTAATGGGCTTAATCGAAGACGAGACAACCGTCCACAGACTTTTTAGCAATTCTTGAAGCAAATGCGGATCGCGAACGAAATTAAGAATCAAATCCGGTCTTGCAAAACGGTGTGGTGATAGGCACCCGGATGAAAACCTAACTTTAATTGCCATGCGAGCCCACGGAAGAGCGCCCACAAGGCGCCAGAACCACGAATACTCGATAAGCTGCCAAGCAAGTTAACGGTTTTAGTTCGGCTTCCAAGATGGCATAAACCGGTAGTCAATCTACGAAACCGACGAAACTACGGCCAACTACACCACTATGTACTTACGCATCATGCTCTGGAAATACAACAGGAATGCATCCGGTAGAATGCAAGTCATAGAACAATCGTTAAATCGTAATGTAACCAAACACCCGATATGGTATGTTGAAAATCTCCGCTTGGTGGTCGGTCCGATTCAGTGACGTACACAGCGTAGTTGGAAGTCAAGCTCCCGTAAAGTAGAAACAGAACATGCCTAATTGTTCCCTTACGCCCCACCTGGTTGGCAGCAATGTGATTCTCTCTGCACACCACGTAACACACTACGGTCGTCTCGTGCACTTAGTCATCGTGGTAAGCATATTGTCACTTATTAGCCGGGTGGAATAGTTAAGGGTTTCTTGTCAAGTGTATACTAAGCCCCGAAATATACTAAGGTAGCGAAAGCCGCGAAAAATTATTCCACCGGTATCGTCTTGTCCTAATCAAATTTCCACTTTAGTGTATCTCGATGCTACTCGGATATGTAGCTCAATCCTGACTATTTTCTCGAAGCTGTCTTCCCTAAATTCCCACTAATCCTTTGCACTTCATTTGGGATAATCCTTCTACATGAAGAGAAGGTTGGTACCTCAATTCGTCTAGATGGTGGTAGGGTTGTTCGCCGAGGTTGGCACTTTGGTTGCAAACGTTTTACCACCATCATCAGTGCGTTGATGTAGCGTGGAGCGGTGCTGTGAGTTGGTGGTTGTGTGTTGAGTAGTGGTGCGCGCGTTTATTTACATGCTTCTGAAAGCGACCCTCGATTATTATTGGTTGTCCCGGTGAGTAATCCTATCGAGTGGACTTTTCACTCATGTTCTGACCGACCGACGTATAACAATCCTCATACATAAATTTATGCACTACGTCCGACGTGTTGCTAACTACGACGATGAGAGTATTGTCTGGTCATGCTCAGGTAAACCTGCCAAATGAACAATCAACATAAGGATTTGAATAATCTCGTCAACAAGACAGAAGAGAAAAGCTGCATGAAGCCGTTTGTCGAAGGCATAAGTAGAGAGTAAACCGAAAGAAACGAACATGTGCGCTGTTCAAGTTGACGTTCATAATTTGCTTTCATGCGTGTCAATTCGTCCCTTGATTCGGCCTCCATTCTTTCTAGTAGTTCAAACACCACAGTTTGATCCAGTGCTGATGGAAGTATATTGGTTGAATCAGTTGAGCCTGCAATGCCTTGCAATGGTTGTAGTGCAAGCTCGCGTTCCACTTCCAGATTTGCGCGGCTCGTAAGTTCGGTTTGCGTAACTGCCGCCAAAACATCTCGAAGTGTGGCATCAAAAAGTTCTCTGACGTCCGAATGTATGGTTGATATGTCTCGAATCCGATCTGCCAAGTTGGTTAACGTGCGGTGCATATTATCACCCACAGTGGTCATGTCTCCTGGACCACCGGAAGCCTGGGTTTTCGTTGAACCACTCGCTGGAGATGAGAGCCGATTAACTGGATCGCATTCAACTTCCATTTGTATGGTCGCATCATTTGTACCCATATCAGGGGACTGCAACAAATGTGTGAGCTGGTACATTGTTGCTTTCAGGGAAGTTACCTCCGGCTGTAATTCTGGAAAAGTCAAAGGCCGAACGGATGAATCAACAGCGGTCAGGTTCATTGATATCTGGTCGGTGAGTTGATGATGCTCTGAATCGGACATCTGGAAGAGTGAGAAACAGATAACAAGATAGGGAATTCAATGCACTCTAGCTCGAAAGGCGAACGTGACGGTGTTTTGTTCAAAGCGTCCCTAAATCTGCGGTGGTTTTCAGCTCAGGGCCCATTAACTGTCCAAATTTAGGTGCCTTTTCAGTGAAAAGTAAATTCTGGAACCCGGGATTATTTTGAAAGCGTCCCAGAATCAACATCAAAAGGCGTTCAAGGCAATTATGAAAAATATCCTGAAGCGGACTCGATGCGGAATCAAAGTCCAGTTCAGTCCAGTTCGAACCCAAACTCTGCCTCCCAACTGCTTCCGTCTAGGCCTGGGCAACCTGACAGTCTCTTAGCCCTCATCTTTTCTTCGGATGGCGTGCTAGGCACTAAAGGGGTGTTACAGCTGAACGATTTCCAGTTCATTTTGACAACTGTGAACAATACGCTTACCTTTTGTGGCTCGCGCCGTCACGTGACAGTGGATAGTGCAGGATGATTGGGGATCACGGATGTAAACAAATGAAATATAGAAACTAATGAGCAAAAACAGAACAGAGAGGGCAATCACACTAGCTTCCTGAAATTGATACACGAGAGAGTATATACAAAAATTGAAGCATCGGACACCACATTCAAGCAGGTTAAATTTGCCGGCGCAGCTAACGTCCGTCGTTACGCTTCTTGTGCCCGATCTCCATATCATATGTCGTTCATCTTGAGGGACCTTTCAGTATGAACTGCTTCAACGAACAGTATGAGACGAAGTAATCGATCGCCTAGTATATGAAAGATGTGACCGAAGTAGTTGGTGACTGAATGAAGTTATCCATCGGGATAGTAGTGAATTTGTTGCCAGAAACCATTCGCCAAACTCTAGCGTTGCAAATCCGATGAACATGTGCAACGTTTCGAGGGCACCAATGGTCAAAAGTAATCAATCTTATTTTGTATTCCACGCATACTATTCAAGCTTTTGGTGGCCAGGAAATACTATACGAACTGTCATGCTGTAGATTGTGTTCCGTACAGGCAAGCTAATACCCCGTCGATAACAGTGTTGTTCAAGCTGCCGTTCAGAGGTGGGCGTGGGAGATATTAGCACTCGCCGTCCAGCGTGAGGCAACGGCTTGGATGATTAAGTTTATCCACTATATTCAGCGGTTCAGATATCAAGGCTGGATTTGGTGTTGTACTCACCCAGTCAGGCGGTGGCACTCGTGACCGAACGCCTAGGTGTTCAAACTGCTGGCCAGGAGGTCGCGGGTTCATAACCTCACTGGGTTGGACAGCGAGAAGGCTCTGTGGTTAGAGCGCGAATTTACTGACCGGGAGGTCCGTAGTTGGAACCCGACCTCTGCATCTTGACTTCCCCTGTCTAGGCTTGGGCAACCTGGCAGTATTCTGGCCCTCGTCGATTTTTTAACTTTTTTACATACTCCATATTTGTGGTGGGTATGATATAGCTTCGTTGCTCACACTGAAGACGGTTGGCATGAGGCCCTCCCAAAGAGCCTTTGATCGGCAACCCGATCCACCAGGGAGCGGAGTGATAAGCCGAATCAATAATCCAAAGGTAGCCGGTTTGTGGGGTTCAGTTTAGGCGCCATTTGGATGGATGCAAGCCATCCAGGGTGCCCAGTGCACCCTCAATCGAACGTTTGCCAGTGAGCACCATGTCCTCTGTTCCTTATATGACTGTCTCCGTGGTTACGAGCCAGGAACGCAAGGGAGTCCTCTCTAAGAGTGGAGTCCTTCACTTGAGAAACAGTCCAACCAACACTGAAAAGTCATGGAACAGCTTGAAAATCCCATTAGCAGAATGTCTCCCGCAACGCACGCTTCATTCAGTGCGCAGCATGTGGTCCACCTTTCCAAGGTTAGGACGGACCTATACCAGTTATCCATGTCAGCTACCCTCAGAGAGTATAGCACAGCTCTGCATATCGCGACAATCCTCATAATTTTACACTCGTTTGTTCGTAATAAAGCTTTTGTGTTCTTGCTGGGTAAGTCTCTTCCCATCACTAATGTTCTGGAGCCGAAGTTTGCAGTTGGTTACTGGCAACGCCCAAACCCACGAAACTATGTCAATTACTGCTGAAGCGTTGACGGAACTTCTGCTCCAACAACAGACTCAGTTTAAAACAGCAAAAATTCAACCAATGGGAACCTCGAGCGACAACTCACGAGTCAGCAACTGAATTCCTTTTCAGGTACAAAATTCGTTTACTCAATCGCCAACAACATTACGGAGTTACACGATGAACTTGGTGCTGACACGACCTTCCAATCTTACTTCAAAAGTAACGGGGATATTTTCAAGACTAGATTGAAGCACAAAGATGGTGACCGGCGAGTGGGGTTGTTGTTCATAAAAGTTGCTGCGGCAGAACACACTATTCCAACCTCACTCTACCAAATAATACATGAGATTTCATCTTTAAGGAAATCGGGCGGTAGCTCTCATAAATCGTGTGTTTGTTTTTGTTCTCTGTTCACTATCAGTGCATGAAACTGGTGGGGAAAAAGAGTTAGAAAACTGCATAACTTGTGCGAGCAGAGTCAATCTCGAATGCGAACAATTCAAACTATCTACCATGACAGAAGACCAGTTCAAGTGTCTAATCCTCATATTCGGCCTTCACTCACACTCAAAAGGCGATGTCAGAACCAAAATCCTGAACAAGGTTGAACACTCTACAGATATAACGCTTCAAGTAATCGCTCATGAGTGCTAACGCCTCTTGGGCTTGAAACAAAACACCGCCATGTTTAAGCGTCCATCATCCAACTCTGCTTTCAGCGGCGCCAAGACGATTTCGAACCAGCTTCCTATGACAACCATTTCGGGTGGAGTAAAGCCCACAGTAGCATGCTGGAAGTGTGGCGAACAGTATTTTGTTTGTTTATAACCCCACAAAAGCAATCAACTCGGACAGCGTCAGACGGAAACCCGGTAAAAAAAACCCAGTAAGAACCGAGAAGCGGAGGAAAACAGTCAGGAGCCTAGTTTAACGCAGTGCTTGTTATATATGACAACTAAGTCGAGGCTCGTCGGATGTATGCGACAAACAGAACGTAGGCACAATTCGGTTGCGGCTAGATACGGTTCCCGATACTACGATCGTACCCCGTCGCACCTAGAGGAAAAGTGGTGCGCCGAAATACAAGGCAACAATTAACGCCGCCAGGGGAAAAGCTTCACTTATTTAATGAGGTTGTTACGTGGAGATTGCAGACCGTGGTGATCATGGGGTTGTCTGTCTTGATACTTGTAAACTAAACCTCCTGGGTATAAATTGGACCAATCGTTCACAGCTTTCAATATTACTGATCAGCAGTTTACATATATTTAACCCAATTCAAATTTTGAGTGTCAGAGGCCATTAGTGCATTCGATGCCGTTCGGAAGCCAGGGCTGCAGTTCACCTACGCCCGAATGTCAAGCCGATTTCCAGATCGAAAAAGTTAGTACCGCATGCGGTTTTGCTAACCCTTGGCACAGAACTCAAACTGCTCGGACTCCTGAAATCGGGGAGGAAATTTTCGTGGTCGTCAAGAAAAAAAGAATTTCGATGAGAATATCTGTACCGATTGGTATAAGGCTCTAATGACGCCTTGGACAACCATCACCATCCACTGCCACTACCTGAGGGTATTTAATGTGGTGGACGGTGGAACGCTTATTGTGAGGATGGATCACTCAGAAGTCTATTCTCAAATGGAAGTCGGAAGGGGAATCTAAATAGCGGACGACTAGCACGTATCGTGGCCTATTCCAGAACACGCTGTTAGAAGTGAAAACTGAGTCAGCACTATTCTAAAAAAAATCGTTCAGCTGTAGCACCCTTTCGATGCCTAACTGCCATGCCACCAGAAGGAAGCACGAGGGATGGGATACTGCCAGTTTGCCCAATCCTAGACAGGGAAAGTCGAGAGGCGGAAGACGGGTTCGAACCACGGACCTTCCGGTCAGTAAATTCGCGATCTAACCACTGAGCCATCTCGCCCTATTCTGGCTAACCATGCACACGATGTTGTGTGACGCGGACGAGGCCGTTGCATACCTTTACGTAATTGTTGTGGAGGCGATCAAAAAGAGCTCCTGTATCCCTTTAAGACCGTCCTTCAAGAGACTCAAGACTTTAGCCTTCGGCTAATAAAGCAAAAATATGAGTTCCTGCTGAGATCGGATACAACGCCGACAAAATGGACATCGGCCGGATCCAGCAAATATCCCTGCATTTGTGAGGATGCCCCACCATATAATGTTTTTGAACTCGTCATTTTTTGGGTTGATCAGTTAATATAGCGTTTTTCTACCGGTTACACGCTGCTTAAGGGAATCTTTGAACCAGCTTCTGACCGAGAGATTTCATTGAGATTGTATAGGCTGGATTTCGAGGGTGTGAACGGGCTATTGCAGTCCGAAGCTCTACTTAAGCAATTCAACCCCCAATCAACAACCATTTTCACTGCTAGCACACCAACCGGTAGAGTTTGACCAGTCACAACCCACGAATTCCCCAGTGGTAGGCAAAAAGACGATACAGATACATAGCACACATGTCAAAGGAGTCCAGCGCGAGAGCCAAAGCAATCGGTCGTCCTGCTTCGAAAAAAAAATCGTTCAGCTGTAGCACCCTTTTGGTGCCATGCCACCAGAAGGAAGCACGAGGGCTGGGATACTTCCAGGTTGCCCAAGCCTAGACAGGGGAAGTCGAGAGGCAGAGGTTGGGTTCGAACCGCGAACCTTGCGGTCAGTAAATTCGCGCTCTAACCACTTCGGCCATCTCGCCCCCGAGGTCGTCCTGCTTGCTTCAGAATGAGCATTAAAAGCGGCCAGATAGACCAGGCGTCGAGACTTTAAGATTGATTTCGAGATGCCTGAGGCTGCGAGCACCGACTGACGTGCATATATTGCAGCCAAAACCGGCGCAAGACGAACAAGGTCGTCATTCCTAACGGGTGGGTTGGAAGACGTGGAAGAAAAAGTATGTGAAAGAGAAGGAAAGGAGGCGTCATCAGTAGTCTTTTGTCGCTGCCTGTTTTAGCCGCGCTGTTGTGTGCAGCAATTAAGGCGATCGAGCTGGTGACACCACGCGACGGCCGACGTGGTGTGGTATTATTGTCAGGTAGGTATCTTGGTTGTACGTGGGCTGAGATACTGCCAGGGTGCCCAGACATAGACAGGAGGACCGTTAGGGTCTTAGACCAAAGCTGCGGCTGAAAAACCTGACGGCAAGGCAGTGGTGTCGAGGGAAATACCGCTGCATCACCATTTCAAAGAATCAAGTTGCCACAAGTGGTCCAAACCATAACGTGGAGGATCAGGAGTCTATGTTGGTCAGACCTCTAATCACTGACAAACCTGGTATGAGAGACTGCGAGTGTTTCACGGACACCCTCAGTCAATGGGCCACAGAGGTACACAAACAGGCGCATCACTGTAAAATTCAGGCTCTTCGTGACGGAACGCCAAATTCCAGCATTTGAGGTTTTACGTACCCCAGTAGTTCAGGCATCTCTGAAGACAACATATCCGATTAAGTTAGCGCATGGATCACAAGGGCCGGAATCACGTTTGAAAAATTGGCGTCACCTGTGGCGCTGAAGTTGCATATCACTTGGCCTCAGGCGTCGCGCATACCAGACCCCAGCAAGACTTACTTCGTGTTTGCGAGACTTGGTCTCTGCAGGCGCATTAGCTGGGACGTCTTTGGCTTTTATGTCAGATATCTCCGAAAATGGATGTATCCGGA
This sequence comes from Opisthorchis felineus, assembly GCA_004794785.1. Classification (NCBI taxonomy): domain Eukaryota; kingdom Metazoa; phylum Platyhelminthes; class Trematoda; order Opisthorchiida; family Opisthorchiidae; genus Opisthorchis; species Opisthorchis felineus. The sequence continues at coordinate 36,358 of SJOL01004010.1, read as the reverse complement.
AGGGGGTGTTGGTATTTTAGCTGAAGAAACAATAAGTGGCTCCACAGTGTGTTATGTATGCCTAAGCACGGTCGGGAAAGGTTGTAGCCCTATATGAGGCGTCCTTGGAGCCCGGTCTATTCCAGTGATAACAGATCCAACCTCAGGAGTCGTTCAAAGTAGCAGAACTTCCAAATGCAGCAATATTTTAGTGGCTCTACACCGTACGTCTTCTAGCACATTAATGTCGCATTTTAGCAAGCACTGTAGTACCGCTAGATGGGATGATACGCGAAAGCCGCCTGGTCGCTTGGCTTCGCTGCAACCAATAATCCTAACCCGCATGTAATTAGTCGGAAGACAAGGCCACCGCGGTCCAGCATCGACGGTAGCTCTGATTGGTCGAAAATATGGACCAAACAATGTCTGCTGAAAGCTGGTTGCCAACACCGCGTCCAGCGGGCGTTTGCATATACGCAGTGTTTTTCTTGCATACAACACGAATCACTGTATGCGTTTCTGTTTTGAGCCTATGACCTAGGACTGGGCTGAGGTTCACCGATTCACTAATGGATACACAGGATCGAGACTTTCGCCCAAGGTTCCCGGGTGAGTTTTTTCTTGTCGTCCAGTGACTGCCGTTCGCCTGAAAGGCACAAGCAAAAAAAGGGTGCAGCACTGCTCTTTAAGCTCTCAACGTGGGGCAGTAAGCTTGCCAGCGCGAGGATTCGCATACAAAAGCGTCTAATAGTGCCTTGAACTGGGCACTGGGTACAGATAGACAACCGTCGGGGGAAGATTATTCCACGTAGCAACTACCCGGAATGATAAAAAAATTTGCCTCATTAACGTGTGTGCTCTGAGCTTGAAAATCTTCTTACCATGTCCCCGCCGTGTGTTGGCTGGATCAACGGTCAAAAACCTGTTGGCCAAACCTTGTTCAAACAGGGCATGAGAAAGTATTAGGCCTCCTCGGATGCTGACATCAAGCATACTGCTAAAAATTGTGTTAGATGTACACACAAGATTCATAGCAAGTTTTCACAGTGCTATCCGCGGCCAGTTACTTGTGAAGCATTTCAACGAGTTCATGCCGCTACTGCGGTCCTTTTCTCGGTAGATACTGTGCTTTAATTGTTACTGAAGCATGTTCACGTTTGTCTGAAGTTTTTCCTAACTACTTCTCGAAGTGCTGAATTCACACAACAGTCGTTGAGGAAAGGTTTACCAACTGCCTTGACCACTGACAAGGGCACACATTTTACTGCGAAATCCCTCGAGGAATGGTCAAAAGGCCTTGGATGTCGACATCCGTTTGCTGCTCCACGACATCCCCAGTCGAATGGGCTTGCTAAGAATTTCGTGCGAACACTTGAGTCTTTCAATACTTCATTCTCTCCTATTTCCCTTGTGGAATTAGATCGCGGAGTGGGCAATCTTTAACTGCAATACAGGGATGCCGTTCATTCAGTTACTGGGAAGAGTTCCGCGATTCATTTTAAGTCTCGCTGGTTGCGTACAAGTCTTGACTGTGCCGAAACGGCTGATGATACTTCTTCAAAGGTAATGATTTACGGCCTGCTACAGGAATAACGCTTTAATCAAATGGCAAACATATGGTTACAATTTTCGACTTGGATGATTTCTTTTGTCACAGGCGACACATTGATCAGGCTGAGTTCACTACCAGTGGTCAGTCTGTTAACGACACTTCTGCTGTTTCAAATTCTAGTGAATCCTTTGCAGATGATCTTAATGGATCCAAAAAAGTTATCTCTGAGATACATACTACCTGCAACAAACCTGAAGTTTCCAATCCGTAAAGATCCAAAAGATGACGATCAAGAATACCACTGAACTATAAACCTCCACACGCCCATTCAAGTTGTGGCCGATGTGATGAATGTGACTGATCCACTATTCATTGATCTATTCATCATTCTCTTGTTTTAATATTCCAAGTGCTGTACACACACATCAGCTTGATTACATACGTGCTGCTTGTTACACCGTGTTGAATTTCCAGTTCGTTTGGTTATACTGATATACGTGCTGAAATCAATTACTACAAATGGATACGAGGAACGTTTTCAGTTCGGGACAGTAATTTTGCCAGCTCAAGGACTCACGCAAAAACACACCTAAAAGTGCCTTGAACACAAGTGCCAGCTGCAGCGTGAGTAACTGTCAGTGGAACTTTATTCCACACACTAAGTAACAGAAATCCGGGGAAATGGTGCCTGATTAAGCTGTGCTCCACCATGTCCCCGTCGTATATTATTTAGGCCGGCGGTGGAAAACCTGCTGGCTAAACCCTGTCCAAACAGGGCATAAGTATAAGGTCTCCTAGGAGGCGACGACAATCCAGGGGTAAGAAGTCAATTACATCGAATTGCGCTTCATAACCAGCAGATCTGAAGCCAGAAAACATTTTCGTAGAAGCTCGTTAGACGCGGTTAATGAGGGTTACGTCCTTCTCGTGTCCTGAGTAGACGGCTTGGTTGTTATCTGGAAATCCATGCGAGTAACACAGTGGAAGTTCTGTCAAATCATACGTGGGATGTCTGATACCCTTTGAGCCGATTTTTTGCGGTCGAGTGAGAAGGACATGTTTGAAGGGAGCCAGGTAACTTAATCGCTTCTGGTTTCTATCTTCGCAGCGCCTTTGGGACCATTCTCACCATTCACGGCAAAGTTGTTAGCTGAATCTTCTCCGAACGACATATGGCCACAATAATAATAATAATAGGTTCATTTTCCGACCTGTAGAGGGCATACCATTTGAGCCATGATCGGCCCTTACAACGTGAACGTGGCGGACGGGACAATGGGCGGAAGGTGGGACCAAAGAGACAGGCTTGCCGCGCGATAAGTAATGGTAGACTGGGGAAACAAAAAAGCAGGAGCGAAGGGGCATGAGGTACGACTAATTTAATAATTGAGCCGGTTGATGTGAACTAAACGTGAAAAACCGTTGCCGGTCCTGAGTGAGCTAGGGCGGTTGAGTAAATGGCCGCGGTCACGAATAGCACAGGCGGAGATGAAGGGATATAAAATTCAGAGCAGAGACAAATGGCAAGTTTCATCTCAGAAATATGGTTTACATTTACAAGTTGGGCGAAGAAGATAATTTGGAGGGAGAGGCATTGCTAATGCTTAGGGCCGGGATGGTTAGGTTCGAACGAAGGGTGCAGGGGGCTAGATCAAACTCGCACCAGAGGCGGATGGGGCCTGGTGAAAAATTTGTCCCTACATGCAGGCAAGGAAATGGTGCCAGTCCCGTGACCACTGCTTTGAGTGTTCCAGATCTATTTTGAGGCCGCTGTCGTCCGAACCCCAGGATTTCAGGTTGTCAGCCAAAAGTAGAAATGGAACTGAAAGCGCATCTGGAAGGTCATTGACGTAGATGAGAAACAGGATGGGTCCTAAAACGCAGCTCTGAGGAACTCCAATGGAGGCCGATGTAGAATAAACTTAGGTCGAGGCTACTCTCGCGCGGAATGTTCTGCCTGATAGGAACGTCTTAATCTACCGCGGAACGCTCATTCGAATCCCATAAACTCTAGTTTGTGGAGCAGTGGAACATGTGGCCCCAATCGGATGCCTTTGAGAAGTCAAAAGCTGTCATCTGATATGAGTTGTTCGTCTATGGCTTTAGTTATGCTGTTCCTAAACACCAGCACTTCCGACACACAAGAACGGTCTGAAAGGATTCCTTTCTGCCTTGGGGATGTCAAATTGTTGGTACTGAGGTGACTTAAGGCGGCCCGCTTCAGAATGCTCTCATCATCCTGCACTGAGAGCAAGCGAGGTTGATAGGCTTGTAGCTGCCAGGCGATGAGCAGTCGCCAGATTGATAGATTGGTGTGACAATCGCTTCCTTCTAAGCTGAGAAAAGGCTATCTTCGGTTGGCGGCCGACGAAAAAGAGGAGCGTCGAGAAAGTAAATGAATATTACGAACAGTGTGGGTCCCAGAATCGATTGCTGTGTGGCTCCGCTGCAGACATTGCGGTGGGACGGAAAACTGAGCCACCGACGGGCATTTGAGAGGATCAGTTAAGGATAAATTTAGGGTTGAACGGCTGATTCCTGGCTATTCCCATCGTTAAGCTAGGCTTATAAGGGTTTTTATCAAAAGCACCGAAAAAGCGGAAGAAAATGTACACAACGGAAATGTTGTTTTCAGCAGTTAGATTGAGGCCGGAAAGGAAGATAATTGGGCTCCCACGAAAGGAACAGGAGCTGAGCAGAGGGGTTTGCTTGTAAGTAGGTAACTTAGCAAGGCTCCGTTTCAAGTCTTCTCCATCATTTTACACGCAATGCACATGAAGAAATTGGGATGGCAGGTGTTTTTGTCGTAGCGATTACTTCCTTTGTTGATATTTCTGAGGGTCGCACATCCCTGGAAAGAGGGTCACACCAGGAAGAGTAAAGAGACGCCGAACTTGGAGCCTACCCGTTCTGCGATTATTCATGAGATCTTTAAGTGGATGTTGTTCGGACAATGGAAACCAAACGACTCACAGAGAGGGACACCATTCTGGCCATTTCCCAGACACACAGTACGGTCATTTCAAGGCCGTCGGACATACAGGTTTTGAGAGGTCAGCGCTCCGGGCATATCACATTCGTGTAGACATTGGCAGGGCTTAAGCCGCACCTTGTTGTGTGAGCGTAAGACAGCCGTTTGAATTCTGTCAGGACAGTGTGGAGGGTTTGATGTGCGTTAGAGGTAAGGAGTTTTGGAAAGGCAGTTTTAGATGTTTGTGTGCATGATACTAATCGTGCGTGGTTTGGCCCTTTTAACAATTTACTGTGATGTTATCTTCCCATCATGAAGCCCCATTTGAGGCATTCCATCAAGTAGCGTGCCAACTAGTTCGCCTTTGCATCGATAATCTCAGATTGCCCCCAGGGAGCTCCTTCCACTCCCCCAAGGATGTGTTTATTGTAAGGATGAAGCGTCTACATGCTGAGTAAATAAGGTCTTTAAACAAGCCATGGTTTACGCATAGGAGCAAACTGTTCGCTTTTCAGGGAGGCACACAAAACCGGACGTCCGTTACCCACGCCCTCTGTGATCAGGAAGGCGTAGAGCTTGTGTTGGCATGCCAGATATATGCTGCTTTGCCAAGTCCCACCCAAATCGGCCTGTCACGTACGCTTTATCAACATCTGCCACATCCAGGAAGCGTTGGAACAGCGCCATAGACTGCCATCTGCCTAGGCATGGGTGCTTCAGTGACCTTCCTTGACTGTAACACAAACACACTTCCGGGCTTGCGAAGCGCAGCCAGGACCGAAGGCATATCATCCGCATCAACGAAACTCAACAATCCGTCACGTACTCAACAGAGATGATCAACACTTCCAAACTTAGTGATAACGACCTTGCCGAATTCATCGGCTAAAAACTACTGCACTTCACACAACGTCGGTCCATAATTCCGCAACTTCCTACAGATGCCCAACTCCCCTATGGCTAGCAATTGACGTGATGGAGGTTAACCATTAAAAACCTGGAAAGATTATGATGGCGTCCAAGATAATAAGAGGTGTCTCGTTAGAAAAAAAGCACTGGAGAGACGGTGAATCGCGTATTGTTTGTTGTCGGCGGATGTCGTGGACTTACTGGGTTCTTAGTATTTCTCGGTTTTCCGTTGTTTTTGCTTGCCGCCTGCTGCAAAACCTAGCTGTTTCTTCTATTACCCACTTTACGCACGAACACCACGCATTTATCTCTAATGCGTTTATTAAACGCCTTCTCAAATGCTGTGAATTATGAAGAACGGACAGCAGCCATTTTCTCAGTAAATATATTTGAAGCCATATGTGAAGCTACATCAGTGCAGCCATAAAATTGAATGCGCTTCAAAAAATAAAAAGGAGTTTAACCAAAACAAATTCCAACAAAAGCTAGCAAGACTATACTGGTTGCTGGTTTAAACGTACAAACAGCAAAATGTAACCTTTTCCCGCAACAGTTTTTATTCGATACACATAAGTTTGGGAGAAAGTGCGTCTGCCGGATAAACATCGGCGTTATTTGTTGAGTGCTTGCTGGTCTATTTTTTTGTCCATGGTGCTGGTCTGCCATTTTCATTCACCGAAAACATTTGTTCGCTTAAATTTTAGTGATGCAGAAGCCGTGATTTTCATGTCATAGCTCACTTTCTTTTAGGCCACTACGAGGATTTAGCAGGCCGCGCTAAGAGACTGAAGACTGACGCGTAAATGTGCCCATCAGTCTCCAGTGACGTGGGTGATCCACATGCTGACCGGGTTTTGACATCGAAATTTGTATGCAAAAAACAGAAAAAGAGAGCTAATGCTGACCACGTGCACCCCTCGCTTAAACTAGCCTCCTTTCCAACATACATTTCGAGCGCGCACCACCGCTGAGCTCGAGACATCCTCAATCCATGGTTTTCCCCCAACCTAGCCCACTGGCTATAAATAATTCGAAAATCGTGCCCGCAGTGGTGGGGTCGGTCTCAGTTGCCGGGAAATCTTGGTTAATAATAATGTTTATTCCCAACTTGTGGGTGGCATGCCGTCAGGCATGATCATCAGGTTACAGTCCGAATAAAGGCACGACTGGCGGGGATTGTAGGTACAGGGGGTTTGGGAAAAAGGCACAGAGTCATAGGCGGGGGGCATTATCCGATGTATACGTGGTCATCACTAAACCGGCACGGGCAGGGAGGCACAGTTACTACGCGTTTTTTGCAGAGAACATCGAGCAAGATCAGACCGGTAGGATTTGGAGGTGGAGGGCAAAACCAAAACAATTGAGGGCAAAACAAGAAGCTTTAAGCCTGACACATGACAATAAAAGTGTAAACTGCGGAAAATGAGAAACCAGAACATCAGATCTGGTGAAGGGGCAGAGTTGGCGTCATCCAGCCAGTCAAATTGAACTAAACTTAAAACCACCGCTGAGGCCTCCTGGCCCTGGACTGTTGGACTCATGGCCAGGATCACAAAATGCGTAAGTAGAGATGGTGAAGTGGATGGATTAGCAAAGCCGATAAATGGTAACAGGAACCTCATGAG
>SJOL01004010.1:6747-24725 GCA_004794785.1 Opisthorchis felineus | reverse complement strand
TAACCTTAGCCAAACCGAAGCCTTATTTCCTCAATGTTCAGAATCATTCCACACCCTCTGATGACGTGCAGTGCACGCACATCAAATAGTGGGTCTGAATGAAATACTTGTTTTGTTCCACAGCCCACTCATTCACACACACATAACACTGTGGTGCGCCTCTACTTGACACGGCGGTTCACACCAATGCTTCGTCGTCGTTTAGCCGTAGTACACAGGCTCTGAACAGCTCCTTTCTACTCCCATTGCCCAAAGGGTAGGGGCCGTTTTATTTGCCTCCGCGACTTGCCTCTCCCAGTGCCTGTTTTATGTTTGCTTGTTCGAAATGACTGAACTGTTTTATTAGCCTGGCTTCTCCCCTGGCCGGACAAAATATCTGGTAACTTGAGTTATCTATTAATGCAAAAACCGCAATTTTGACTGCTTGGTGGCTTGTCACCCTGCAGATCTGGCAGCATGCACGAGGGATGAAAACCTCGTTTGGTGGACGGGTACGCCCTGCAGGGAGGGTCGCCTTGTGACGTTGCAGAATGGTGCGTTCCTATACTCGCCACCCCTCCAGTAGCACGGGTGCATCGCCCATCACCGGTGGCTCTGAGCCTGATCTTTAATTCGGGAAAATCATAAAAGGGCACCGTTGTTGTTTGTCTGTAGCTGGATTGGACTTGTCCCGGTTGTCACTTGTCTGGCAACACCAAGAAATACAAGCAAATGACAGCAGTCCTCTCGTTTTGTTAAAAAAATACATGCATGGGGTAGACTGAAGGCACTGTGCGAGGCTCACAGTTGACATCGACGTGCAAGGAGTTGCCACCTTCGTCTTAGTTGGGCTGCACCATCCCAAGTCCACTTCATCATCCAGACATAACACACACGTTCTTCCCTTTTGTCCTCTGAAGTACTCATATACACATAAAACGTAAATCCTTCATTATTTCCTGATTACCAGCAGTCACAACTAGCGCCTAATGGCTGTTTTTTGTCATGCATCATTCGTTTCCTGGAGCTGGCAGCAGTGACTCGGTGACAGGCGACCCATACTCTTACATTCCTGTTGAGTTGACTTGGTAGATTCCGGTTAAATTACGGTTCTTACCCATTATCCCGGAAGCTGTTGCCCAGCCGCTTATTATTTGGCTGCTGTCCCTGTTTACATTAACGTACCCTTTGCACAACTGATTTTTTTGTTTTTGCTGAGATAAAACACACTGCCATGTAATCGCCTGTTCCAACCAATCCAGTGGCTAGCCTCCCTGCCTCGGCGGCTAAGTCCTTACCTTCCCTAAACTAGGCACCTACTCTGGCCCAGCTAGTACTTGGTTTCTAGGTCAGCCAACAAAATCTACCCTTTCCTGGGTTCATTATCTTGCTTTCATCCGCTTTTAGATTCTTTCCATTGGACACCTTTTTACCTGATGCCTCCTTGCACTCACCAGACGGTACTGCTCTCATCCTATTCCTTCCTCATTTCCCCTCTTCCCAAGCGTCAAACTTCGACTGTAGTTGCGTAACCGCCCCGTGCAACCGCTGTTTATTCAACCTGGCTTGTCCGCGGTCTATACTCACATGGTCCTCCAACTGAGCCGAAATTACCGATGACTCTACATTGGCTTGACTCTACCTCTGTCCATCTCCTCGTCTAACCCGGATCAAGCTGCCACGGAAAGACGTATCCCCTGTCCGCTTGCGGCAACCTTGACGACCGTTACGGGGCTGTCCAGAAACCGAAGTACGTCAGTGCAATGATGGCATGGCACTGCCATACCCAGTCTGATGGCACTCACGCAACTACTTTCTTCAGAATCTTGGCCGCAGCCTCTCGCCCACTCGAGCCTGTAATGGCAAACACCAACAACTTTTTCACCTGGCCTCAACCGCCTTGTTCTAAACCGCTGAACATGTCGCTCGGATTTAATCAGCCTAGTTTCCTGCTGCAATTTCGGTTTGCCTCTTCCACAAGTTCAATTTCATTTACGGTGTTCGATTGGCCCTATGCATTGCCACTGTCTCCCCATCAAAACTATCCTTTACACCTCATCTCCCTACAACAATGACACCAGTGAGTCTACTCAGTTTCGATTTAGGCCATATTTTTGAGACAAAACTTGCCATTTGTCTCCAAATCGAATTCTTTGATCTCCATCTCCATTTTGCACTTTGTGAGCCTAGACATTTGCTCGACCGCCCAGGGTCACTCATGGCCAGCAACGGTTTTCAGTTTTAGTTCGGGTCAGGAGGCTTCGTCTTTGAACTCGTCGTACCTCATGCCCACCGTCCTCTGTCTTTTTGGTTCCCGCAACTGTGGTGACTTTTCACGTAATAAGCATGCCCGTTGTATTGTTACCTGCCGTGCTCAGGTTGTAATGGCCCGATCATGCCTCAGTCGGCATGCCCCTACAAGTTTGAAAATAAACCTATTATTATCATTATTATTATTATTACCCCGGATACTGCCCACTGCTTGTGACGCTGCCCCTTTTCCACGCAATCCCCTGTACTCGCAACCCCCTCAGTCATGCTTTAACTCTGACTGTAACATTATGATCATGCCTGACGGCATGCCACCACCAGTTGGGAATAAACATTATTAATATTATCATTATTAGTTCCTTGGAAGAGTGAGCTGATGGCAACACACGAGCCAGAACGCGAACTTTATAGAAAGTTATTGAATCTTGCGGGAAGCACAAACACATAGAAATGGTTAAATTCGAACGAAGAATCCGCAGATAGGAATGAACATGTCGTGGAGGCAGCTGGGGCAAGGTAGGGAGCTTGTTCGTATTTGCAGTTAGTGGAACGAGTACGCGAGAGAGTACGGTCGAGAGTAGAAAGGGGATAGTTGCGGGTGTGCTATCAAACTGGGTATGGCAGTGCCGTGCCAGCACTGGACCGACATAATTCGGTTTTTGAACAGCAACGTAACGGACGTCAAATTTAAAGTCATTGGGCTGGGATGTGCAATTCTCTGAGCAGCGGGATTTTTTAGGCTGGCCAAGGAAACAAAGGTAGAAGGAAGCCGACATAAGATCACAGGTTTTTTCGGTCCGGTTGGGGGTCCCTGCGGATGTAGATTCATTGGCCAGGTGGAGTGGATAACAGCCAACCAGGTCGTCTAAACCAGGTATTGCCGAAGTTTAAAGCTCGGGAAGATGAGGGACTGGGCTCAGATTAGCGAAGCATGGTGAGTTTGAGGAGACATCAGATGGGATAATGTGCACTAATATATATATAGAGAGAGAGAAAGGCTTGACATCTACCGCTATTAGGGTGGTGACAGTAAGTAATTATATGAGATTGGATGGGGACGAATTTGCACTTAGTGAACTAGCAATTACCCTAGCAGCACACGCAGGCCAAAATAACCGAGTTTTCCGGTTATATGACAGTTATACAACCATCTACTACCCACCTTTTATGGCTTCTAGGTGGTTATTTGCACCATCATAACCACTAAATAACTGTTTTTCGGTTATTGGGCAGCTAAATGACTGTCATTAGACCGCATTTCAGCGCTAAATAATGGTGAAATAACCACCATGTTACCGAAGTTCGCTGTCATTAGACCTATTCTACCGCGTTATTACGGCTTAACATCGCATACGTAACCACGTAATAACCGCGTTGTAGGGCTACAGAGACGTTGAATAACGGCGCCGTAGCGTAGTTCTTCCAAGATGGACTATCTGATGGCTTCTTAAACACTTATTCTTTGAGTTTTACGGTTGAATAATCGTGAAGAACGGTTTGCGGCTAACAATCGCAACATGACTGTAGTATTACGACTATACCTATCCTGCTAACCACACGCTTAAGCATGCAAATCGTCGGAGCCGTTGCAGGAACTAAGGCCTGTTAACGGAATCTTTACGCATTGCTGCACATCAACCTTCTGGCCGCTCAGGGAGATGGTTCAATAGCCCTGTTGATCCGGTGTCATCATTGACCGTTTACGCGGAGCATTTGGAGAACGGAAAACAGGGATAAAAAGTATACTGGATGTACAAAATTAAATGTTTCACAAATAAACTACGTCAGTCCGAGGCCAAGTCCAGTGTGATAATCCCGGCTTCCTGGTTCAGTGCAGACGTCTGAAACAGTGACAAAAACATACGTATAAGCATTCGATGTATCAAGTCGGTTACTACCGATTAACTTGTCCAAGTGCAAAATCGAAACTTACTGCCAACTGATCCAGGCGCGCTCTCTGGGTCAGTCGGTGCCGTGCGTTACCGAACCACTTTTGGATTTCTGTGTCCAAATCCTGTCGGATGCAGTTTTTAGAAACCGGGTTACTAAGGCTTGTTACTGAAATGACGGTTAGCAAGCTACCTCTGATCACTTACCTTCGATCAAGGTGCAGAACCTTGTGTAGTGACACATGTTTCAAGAGGACTCCCACATCGCACTCGGCATGGTTACCTGGGGCGTTTGTGAGGTACGGTCCTGACTCCTGCAGGCGTTTATAAATCTGCCGAACAGAATATGTGGGACTTTGTACCAGGCGTTTAAGTGTGAACATGTAAGACTCATAAGGGAATGCTGAAAAATTGTCCAGAGGTCCGTGAGACGAGAAGTCGTCCGGCAAGCGCAGCAGACAATGGACGTTGTACACTCTCCTGCACCCCATACAATTTCTGGAAATTGTCAACAAATACCATCAATAATTGTCGTGAATAATCAAGGCGGGAAACAGAATAGCGACGATGGGAAAGTAAATACACGGATATAAGTAAATCTAGAAAATTTTGATAACGTTCATAGGGAAGAATGCCCTTAAACACAGTCGGACCAATGTAAAACAGCAGTTGACGAAACTCTGTCGCTTTTCACTGTTTGTACAGTGTAATTTCCCGGCACATACGCGGGAAATCTACGGGCATATGGGCACGTACATTTCGAATCAGGTGATCTACCCCGTTCAAGCCAGCAAGCCCGATGAGTATGAACTCTTCCATAAAGACCAACAAGAAATACCGGGCTTGTCAAAGGCCGCACAATACGTGCCAATGTCGGCCATGTTACGGCGGTACCGTTATTGTGCAGCTTCATTCCATCTACATTCATATGTGAATGGATAATATGAGGTTGCGGTGGCAAGTAAGTCAGCAAAACCCGTACGCAATATCCAATTGCATGTATTCCCCTGGGGGAATTCTCTAGTTGAACACGACCACCTAGAAATAAGCAAACCACTTTTGGAAGGCTACAGTCGTCATATGTATATCAGCAGTCATGACTTACCAGTTCTTCAGATAAAAATCCGCAGAAACAGAGACAACAGCAACGTAGGTCTGTGGCAATCCAGGAAGAGAGCTTGGCGGCTACGGCCATTTACTTAAACACTGATGCAGTTAAGCAAAAAAATGTCAGAACGGGTTTCTGAAAATCAGCTGGAATAATGCATTTTTGTTTTATGCCAACACTTTATATGATAAGAAACACGGATGTGAATAAGTGTGGCAACAACTATTCATGACGATTGGATGAGAGCTGCACCGTTAAATAACCGTTAAATAACCGACTTTAACCGCCATTAAACCGACTAATAACCAAGTTGTATGGCTAGGGCAAGCAAGGGTCGGGTTTGCTAAAATATGACAGTGAAGTACAAGGGATCTAGTGCAAACCGGTATAAGCACGCAGAGGGGTAGTGTGGTTGGGGAAATCAGAAGTATAAGGACTGACGAGGGTGAGATTCCGAGATGATGGGCCAGCTTATCTGGTATTTGTTACTTGAGTTGGGCAGTACGAAAACCTAAGAGAGAAAGTAGGTATAAGAGAAATAGTCGCCAGTCCTCGAAACACTGCTATCAACTTCAAGTTAACAAGTGGTGCATGGCGAATAAGTAGTGTTTGAGCACTTGTCTAGCATGCTGGTAGCAGAGGGTTAGGAAACGCTGTTTACACATATTTCTCATTGTATATGTTCACTCCTTGGAGAAGCAGGTAGGTGCGTGTGTTTTGTTTGGTCTACTAAGTAGGCTATGGTGCGGTGCAAGCCCAATTATGACGAAGACAGCTACAGTTCCGTACGTCAATATAAGCCATGGGCATCACAGAGTCTTCTGGCTATCCCCTCTGCGTTTTCTCACGAATTTCTTTCTTCTTTTTTACAGACGAAAGCCCAGTTTCTCCTTTTTTCATCGTCTGTAGTTTACCGCTTTGCCAGTTAAATGACGCAACCAGGACGAGTTCTGCCCAGCAGCAACAAACAGAAACAACAGTGCTCTTTTATTGGTTTCCTGAATTAAAGACCATGCTCAGAACCACCGACGACGGGCGAAGCACCCGCGCTACTAGAGGAGTGATGGGTATACGAACGCACCTTGGTGCAACGCAACAGGGCGACACTCACTGCAGGACGTACCGAACACTACACGAGGTTTTCATACCTCGCGCATGCTGCCAGATCTGCAAGGTGGCATGCTACCATGCGGTCATAATTGCGGCTTGTGCATTAACAAAGAACTCCAGCCACCAGATATTTTATCCGGTCGGGGGGAAGCCAGGCCAGAAAACAGCTCAACTATTTCGAACAAGCAGGCGGCAAACAGCCGCTAGGAAAGGTAGGTCGCGCAGGAGGCAAGTGAGGCGGTAGCTACCATTGAGAAAATGGAAACAGAGAGGAGATGTCCAGAGCGTGTGATCCATGGCTAAACGATGACGGAGCGTGGGCTATCGAGCCAGACAGAGGCGTACCGCAATGTTGTGTGCGTGTGCTGAATGGGTTGCGTGGCGTATAATACGTCCTCAGGTATGACAAACTGTCTTTTGCTTGGTTTATGTTGGTTAGGGCTGGGGAAGACGATGCACCACTCATTGAACAGGGCGGATAAAGTAGTCCAGGGCAGGGACCCAGCTGGGAGAAACCTGGTATAAGCCGCTTTAAGCAAGTCAACAGGTAGCAAGGTATAGTAAGGGGGTGGTTTATTTTTTTTAAATAACATTTTTTTTATCATTTTTTTCGTCCACTAACTAAACCTTCGCCAAACGGTCTGCACCCCGTTCATAAAGGAGATCAGGGGATAGTTGGGTATTAAGTAGGGTGGCTGCGGCTTCACATGTAAGGAAGTTATCTACAGACTGTGAAAACGTATGTTGGTGTGTGATATCTGAAAACCAATCGGGGGGTGTTTTCCGGGTGCGAGTGTAGTAAACCAGGAAGAAGTAGTGGCGCAGGTTTGTACGCGCCTGAGGGCACACTAAGAGGTTGCTGGATTCGCGGATTTCACAGAGCGCCTATAACTTTACGCTTGGCCTAGCCTCTGCTATAAAGCACATCGGTGCAACAGATGGTGTAGGAAAGTTAAATTCAGCTTTAACCGTCTGAGCCATAGTGGCTCAAGGCCTAAGATTATACAGCGGGAGCGGTAGGAGAGAGGACAGGTCTGTGGGAATAACTTTTTGGTGAATGGTCGTTGGACGTTCTCGAGCGCCAGCCCACAACTTTGGATATAAAGGGAAGAGAAAGCGGGACAGAATTCCACAATTGGTCGCACGCATAGCTTAAAAATTGCGACCTTTGTGTCTCGAAGATGGAAGGAGCGTAATATTAGAAAGCAGAACCTACGTGCCCGGGCAACCTGGAACTGGACTTGATGAGAAAAATTAAAGGTGCAAGAGTATCTGAGACCAAGGTCTTTGATCTCTGTGGAATGAGCGACGGGTTTCCCATTAATTGTGAACATATCAGCTGGCACGGAGCAGCGGCAGAAAGTTATATGGGACTTGGAAGAAGAGAAGTTTAGGCTATAGGCACTTGACCAGCGAGTCAGAGAGTCTAAGTCTTGTTGGACCTGGCGGAGGGCAAGATCTTTAGCAGAGGGGGGAAATGTGTAAGTGATTTTTATATCGTCCGCGAAAAGGAAGGGTTTGCCATGGGATACGGCGTCAAAGACGTCGTTGATATATAGTAGGAAGAGGATGGGACCTAGCACGCTCCCCCGATTGACTCCACTGGTGATCAATAGGGGGATGACTGTTTGTCACCAATTTGTGCTATCTGTGATCTATCAGGTAGGTAGGAGGTGAACCGATGAAATAAGGACCCAGGGATGCCAACAGAATTAAGTTTTTTCAGTAGGGATGCGTAAGGGACCTGGTCAAAGGCTTTCTGAATATCCAAATAGACTGTAACAATAGAGTGTCCGGTATCATAGGCTGCTGTGACGGTCTCAAAGAAGTGAAATTGGCAGCCATTGACGAATCTCTGTGTTAGCAATCCGTACTGTCGATCATCTATAGGAGAAGGAACCTGATTATCGGGCCTTTGACCCGACGTTCAAGGGTTCGCATCAAAAGGGGGTGTAATGGATCCTCTGTAGTTGGAAGTAGTTTGCCTTGATCCGGATTTGAAAAGGGGGCGAACACCAGACTGTTTTTACTGGAAGGGGACGAATCCACAGTTGATTGAATGATTAAAAAGATTTAAGACAAGGGTTTTAACATCCTGACCGCCTTGTCTCAGGGCACGTGATGGTATGCCGTCGGCCCCCGGCACGGCGGAGTCCTTGAGGGTTTGAAGAAGGGTTGACACATCAGCTAGGTAGATGGTCACGTCGCTAAGAGACGGGAGGTTACTCTGTTGTGGATATGTGAAATGTGCAGCGGGGATAATGGGATTGAGTTTGGGAGGAAAGGGCAAGTAGCAGCTGGCAAAGTAAGCTTCCAGGTGGTCGGCTAAATTGACAGGATCGGTGATAGAACTACCGTCGGTGGGACGCAGACAAGTAACTGAGTGACTGTTTTGGGTACAGCGTCCACGGAATAGGTGGCTGGGTAAGTTACAGCTAGAAGGGTCCCTGAGAGTGGCGCTCTCCTCACGGCATTCAGGGCGTACCCGTATGGGCTCTTGGTCAGTTGAAAGCTTGCTGATGAGGAGTATTATTGAGAAATCTCGAGTTTTACGATATTCTCTGCTAGTACGGCGGATTTTAGTGTCCAAGGTTTTTGATAACTTATCATGCCGGGAGATATCAGGGTGAAAACTCTTAATGGGAGAAGCAAGGTAGAGAGAGGTCAATAGGTTTTGGTAGAAGATATCACCATTGTGTTGTGTGTTTGCGAAGAGAAAGAAGTCGTTCCAGTCCCTTGAGGCCAGCAAGGATGAAAAAGCCAGCAAAATATCCGGAGTCAGAGGGTGAAAGAGGGAAGGACCCGGAGGAACAGTGTCGCCATACCTGACTGCGTTGCACGAAACGACGCAGTGATCGCTTCCTGGGAAGCATGGACAAACTGCGGCCGTAGCCAGATGACCCTCATTTGAGAATATTAGGTTTAAGTTATGTTGGCCACGAGTGGGGCTGCGCACAATCTGGGACCAACCCTCTACACTAAGCTGGGCAAGCAGCGAGGCGTAACGAGTAGGGGCCAAAATAGGAGACCAGAAAAAATCCGGTAGGTTGAAGTCACCCATCACGAATTTAGACGAAGGAGGAAGGACATGTACAGTGGAGATAATACGGGACAAGTCAGTTCAAGAAACGGGGAGGGGGCCGGTGGTAGCTAGATACAACCTACTGGTACAGGTCGTTTGGTCTGTTCTGTGGAGATCCAGATGGCCTCTGGGATCCCTTCTAGGCTGGAATCATCAATGGGGATTGCACGAAGTTCCAATTTGGAATAGGTGGCACAGCCTCCACCCGTTGAGTTTCTCCTGTCGGAGTGGTGAACATTATAACCAGAGTTTGGAACAGCCGCGTCTGGAGTTTCAACTGAGAGCCACGTTTCAGTCACACAAATCACACTTGGTTGTGCAACGGCGATAATGGCACGGGGAGTATGGAGTTTCGACAGCAGTGAGCGAGCTTTGAACAGCATCGTTGATAAGTCCATTGGCGGGCACATCATACTACTTAGGAATTTACTAACCTCGTTTACGGTGGAGTTTGGTACCAGGGGGAAATGGGTGGGGGAGGTAAGGGTACACGAAGTAGAGTTGACTAAGTGTGTCCGGAATAGGTCGAAGTGTACTCACCACTGGAAGTAGGGGATTAAGGGTAAATGAAGTAGGTTTGAATCCACGGCAGACGGTAGAGTATGAGGCTCATTATGGGGTAGGGACTATCTCTGGAAGACTGGAGTGCAATTGAAAGGGTTTGGGAGTTGGGAAGTGTTTTTGGGCATGAAATCATTTGCATCGGCAAATGTAGAGAGTGATATGGTGCAGAAAGAGGCGGTGGGTGGATGGGTGGGTGGGATCCGAAAATGGCCTACAGTTGGGACGGAAGTGGGTGAGCAGGGTGGTGGAAGCACATAAGGGTCTGAGCTGGCCGCCGGTATTTGTGGATGTAAGGTTTTGCCAGGCTCACGGTACGTGTGGTTTGATGTACTTGCCATGTAATTGTGGGGAGGCCGGAGCAAAGTCCAGTTGTCTTGTGAAGAACAGAGGACAGAATTTCGAGGGTGTAGTTGAGGGTGCTTTACGTATCGCGGCCTTGACGATAAATATTTCAGTCCGAAGGCGTATTTTGGCGGAGGTGGAACGCGGACAGACAGAAAGTCAGGAGGTCACTGGCGAGCCCAGTTACTGTCATTGTCTGGTGTAGTCATTGCTCTGGCTAGGAGACGTGCCGCGTCAGTTGTCAGCACTGCGTCAGCCGCGTCAGCACCAGGAGAGAGTTCTACTGGGCTGATGGGAGCATTTGCAGTTTTCGCGGATGGTGAAGCAGAAAGTCCATTTGCAGGAGCGATGGAGGGCTCAGGGTCTTGTAAGGCTATGAAGCAAGAAGCTACTGGATTGTTTGGTGTGGGTTCCGGTGCTGGGGGCAGTCACAGAGCACTGAGAGTATAAGGGTTCCGTGGGGGTGTCAACGTACGTACTGATAGTTGATGGCGCAACGGGTTTAGGTACGACAGCACATGAAGATTCAGATTTTCGGGGATACAGTTTAGGGTGCGCTACGTATCGTGGCCTTAACAATAAGTGTTTGAGACCGAAGGCGTACTTTGGCGGAGGTGGGACGCGAGGAGACAGCAGGTCAGGAGGTCTGTGACGAGAACGAGTGCTGTCAACAACTGGAGTAGCCAATGCTGTGGTTGGAAGACGTACCGCATCAGTCGTTTCAGGACCTGGAGAGAGTTCTACTGGGCTGATGGAGATATTTGCAGTTTTTATGGGTGGTAAAGCAAAAAGTCCATTTGTAGGAGCGACGGAGGACTCAGGGTTTTGTAAGACTGTGAAGCTAGAGGCTGCTGAATGGTGTGGTGCGGGTTCAATGCTGGGAGTAATCACAGAGCACTGAGGGTCCAAGGGTACCATGGGAGCATCAACGCAAGTACTGCCGGTTGATGGGGCAAACGGTTCAGGTAACTTTTTGGTAAGCCGTTTTTGCATTCGAGTACGGACAGCTTTAATTTTATGGTTTGGAATTTTTTGGCGGAGGAGAGAAGAGCCTGGGATGTTAGCAGACGCGCGGCATCCTTTTCATCCCGGAACTGCATTACTATTGGACAGCACATGGGTGGTTTCAGCTTTCGGAGCCGTTGATCTGTGCACATGATGTCCAGCATGCCACATGCAGTCAGGATGGCAGTTTTGGTATGTTTAAGCGGAATTCCATCAGGCGCGTTGAATACTAGGACCTGATACCGGCATTCGACGCGTTGACAAATCTCAGACGCTATCGTGTCAATAAGAATTGACGCTTTTTCGAGATTGGTTCGATTGCATGCTGCGTCAGGATTTAGCAGGCATGCAATAGACTGTATGGTTCGGAGGGAGGACATTTCATTTTCTTTCGTGCGCAGGCGTGTTCTGGGATTTTCCAGGCCTTTCAGGACCTGAGATCCTACTAGCAGCTGTGGTAGAAGAGTGTTGCCAGGTTGAGGAGGCAAAGATATGTCAGTTAGTACTACTGAACAATCCGAGGTTGCTAGGAGTACCGTCTTTGCCATCCTCGAACGGTGAGGGGGTTGGGATCTGGGTCTTCTGGCGTTGGGACGCCTCTTTGAACGTACTGAGGAGACAGATGATGGGGATTCGGGGTCTAGCAACCGCTCTGAGAAGGAAGACGGGAGCGGTGTCATAATGGGATACCCGGAGCAGGTTGAGGAATAATTGATTTGGGGGAATACGGTTGAGAGAGCTCTAGGGTAGTAGGAAAACTCTAGATTGTATTGCGAGGGTCTCAGTCAATCTTAGCCACCTAGGTGAGCTGGCAGTTTAGATAGAACTGTAGAAGCGTGGGACAGTGGCAGCACGTCGACAGGGACGATTATGTAGATGAGGACCAACGTGTTTGACGAACTGGGGACTAGCACTGACGAGATTAGGCCTACTGAAGAAGGGAGACCTGTTGGCCTTTGTGATCGCAGCTAATTGGGGAACCACCGTAAATAAATATTTATCTAGTATAAAAGTGGTTAAAGACCTATGGATGGACTAGGATATAAAAAAATTTCTACAACACCTGAACTTGAAATTTTGAAGTCAGTAAATCTAACCTTCCCCGCCTGTCCTTTTCGCCCCGTGGGTTCAGGTGGGCCATTCCCCAACCTTGGCGTCAACCTTGCATCTACAGTTAAGCTCCAACCAGTGCAATACATTTGGACCTGTTTCCATTCTTGTTACGGCCAGTGCTGTGCGTCTGGCAAGGAATTAAGAAAATCATCAAAATGCAAGATGGAGCTGAGACCTCCCTCCTACCTCAAGAACATGCTTACAACGCCGCGTTTGGCCCCCCGGATGCACACCCCCCGATTGCCGTTCTTGAGATCTTGCATGGTTCGTCGTCCTAAATAGATCATTTGTTATTAATTCCATACCTTTAGTAATTCTAGACCACATGATTTTGGCAGTGAGCAGTAGTTTCTGGTAAATTCCAGTGATTCTTTATCCCTCGTCGTATGTCCATTCTGGCTGCGCCTCAGCGTCTCTTTTTGATGGCATCATTGTTTTGTCCAGCAACCACATTATTATCCTTCATGTCTTCATTTGCCGCCTTCTCAAATATCGCGAAGGAGGATAACCGGACAACAGCCAATTTCCCATCAAACATGTGCAAAGCCCTACAGAAGCTATGGCGCTGAAACTTTAAACTGGAATATTTGCAAGAATTAAAAAGAGATATTAATTACAACCAATTCCAATATAACTGAGGCAAATCATTATGGGTGTTGGTTTGAGCATACTTACGGCAGAATGCAACAGGTTGACGCGACACAGCTTATCAAATAATGCACATCCAAATGGTTGCCTTTTAACGGTCCATGGTGCTTCTAAAATCACAGATGGCTTTTCATAAATTCTGCCATCGTGGATACCTGAGTAACGTTTGGAGCCGTTTTATTTGTCTGATGTAAGAAATTAGATGTGTCGTTCCACACTGCCGTCCGGCAAGATCGTCTTGAGTCATGCCTAATTACCGAGCATAACTTAAAACGTTGTGCACAACTTATGCGACTGTGCATCTATGTGAATGACCCTCAGTGTCAGGATATAATACATCGTTCTCCGATAACCAGCGTTTGAACTGCAAACACCCTCATGGGAAAGCACAGCGTCAGTAAGGTTGGTTTCTTCAGAGGACACAATTATATTGCCAGAAAGTTTTGCCATCATGATAACTGCAAGTCCTGTAGCCTACGTTGGCTGTTTATCGTAACCGCTGATCTGGTACATGTACCAACCGCTGATTATGAGGACTTGACTATGCACGGTAACCTAGTACTATCGCCTACGACGGTCCTTTGCCGTCATAGCTACGCGCGTTGTTGCCTGCCTCGGCTGCTGCCGACGCCTGAGAATTCCAAAAGCACCGTCGGCAACATATTATTCTATTTATTTGAGGCTGCAATGCAAATGTAATGGATAGTCAGACCGTTCCTCGTTTTCCGTGAGCCCCTTTCACTGGACGATGATTCTGAAGACAGAAATGTGCAACCAATTCAACCCCCTAAATATTTTTAAGGGAAGTGTTGGAACGTCTTGGTGCCATGAAAGCAAATTAACCATTTGCTTACCTGGTCTCATTTTTTAAAATGGAGGACTGGTGATTGCAACGATGTGGTGACGTCGATATTCAGTGATCATACGCATTACTGGACGCAAGCGAAGCTGAAGCCAAATAAAGGTGCACAGAAGGGGAAGTGTACTGTTGGTTGAGACTACCCCAAGGATTCAAGAACCCACGGCGTCTTAAAACGTGTGCACATGGCTCCCGCTGTATCGAGAAGTTAGTGAGCGTGCGGGTGCGTAGTGACAAAGCTGCCCCTCCAAAGCAGCAAATAACTCTGTGGTATACTTAAACGACTTAAATGGGGGGTTATATCCTTCCACTGTTTCGCAGCCGCGTATTTGATATTTCGTTTGACATCTTTGTTACGCGTGACCAGTATTAATTTTCTGCAGGTAAACAAATACCAAATGAGGGATTGAAAATACTTATTGTTCGCTCGGGTTTGCCTGCTTGCTCTCCGCTGGCCTTCATGGCACAGCTGAACTTTGCCGAATGCAGTTATCACCTATGCGGCCTGGTTTGCCGTGGCAGAACATAAGCCCGGCAACCATGTTAAGGTGGTAAGCACACTCAGTTGAGCGGCCATGAAAAGCGCTTGGAGCCATTCACTCAATTACAAATCATTCAGAGTGGTCTGGACTGAATACAAGATCTACAACATGGATTCACGTAATAAGATTTCGATTTACCTGTCTCCATCTGCCAAGAGGCCTGGAGGGATAGTTTAGCCGGAACAGCCCTGCAGGATTAGCTCGACTGCGCCTCCGCAGACCGGCTGAAGTCTACAATGCAGCGTGATCTCTCCGTAGCGGACTACGGGACGCACCGGATACTAAAGAAAATGGTTTCAGTCGAATGCGCCAACTACCATGGTTGAAGCGCCTGATAATCCTCTCAATGCAGTGGACGAGGCTCGTTATCACAACAGTATCCGTGATATGATATTTTTCCCGTGGCCACCAGTGACCACGGGGTCAGTAGGTGGTACAGAGGGCCCACATGGAAGGTTGTCCATCGATGAACACCTCCGCTTAGTTTGGAGAAAAATGTGCTCTAACACTAGGGGCTGACTCCCGGGACAAGTGGTCACGTAGTGGCGTAAAATCAGATGTGTTTGGACAATTGGGTGCTTCATGCAGCTTTTGGCCTGGCGTGTCTTCAGCAACTTCTGTTTGCCGAAAAACCGTTCGGACTGCCTTTGCAAACCTTCTACAGGGATCTGCAATGGTTCGGGAAACGGATAAATGGATATACCTTGCTCCGGTGGGTTGCATTTGATCTGCCACCGCTGATGAAAGGAAAAACGGCCTGTGCGATGCATATGTGCAGTTTAAACTTACTGCAGTGGAACAGGTGGCCCCTGAATACAAAAAACTTGTGTAGACAAGGTGACCTCATGGATTGATAGAATGAGCGTGCGGAGGTACGAGCCAAGGTGTTGACCGCTTGGGAACATTTGGGGAATGGTACCAAAAATCTGTTTCTAACAAAGTGTTTCTCACCCTACAGTGGCCAGTCTGGTGTCGAGGAGCCAGTATACCGACAAATACAAAACCTTGCCGGGTGCCTAGTACAGCGTGCTCCGTTGGACATAAACATTCATTAAACTTACTAGTTGCGACGACTTCTGTGGCCTTGGCTCTGTCTGCTCTGGAGCCCGTTGCAACGACAGAATACCTTTCGTACAAAAGCTCGAAAATTGTGCTCCGTTTTGAGTTTACACCGACATAAACAACGTAATTATTGTTCTTGTACCATTCCAAATCATTTGAAAAAGCAATGGAGGAGATGGAGAAACCAACCTCCCTATGAAAGTCCTCCACTACGTTCGCAAGCAGATCATGTTCAACCATGGCAGACAACAGGAAAGTGCGTTCCACACACGGTGAATCTGAGGTACGTCAACATACAATTTAACAAAGCTGTGACTGGAGTGGTTGCAGTTTTTTGAAAAATTAATGCCAAACGCTCAAACCCTGCTTAGAATTTCCCTCTGTTCAAACTTTGGTTTCAGAGCAATTTTGGATGTACGTCTAAGAATACTCGCCCTAATCAACATACCGTTATTTTGGGGAATATGCCCATTGCGAGCAACGTAAGAAAAGGTTCTGTGTTGGTGGTGTGTGATTACTTTTGTTCTTCTCACTTACTGTCTGCTGTATGCTATAATCATTCAAGGAATCAGCAAAGGCTGGCCTTTTTGCAGATTTTTCGCAGTGCATGCTCATACACAAATTTAAGTGCCATTATCACTCACCCATTTACACTATATGGCACCTGAGGTCTTAAGTTACCCATACTGCAATCTTTTAGGTCCCTGAACATCCAGCGCTTAGCATCCCCCTCAGGGGATGAACGAAATACTTGCGTGGCCTGGGAGAAGTTGGCCTTCAAAGGCCGAAAAAACGAGTCATGGTGTTGCACCTGGTTTTTACGGTTACTTTTCAAGTACGCCAGCTTCAATGGATTGCAAACTGGAGCACTTAGTTTTGTTTACTTGCACTTAGTGCTTCTATTGGCATGCAAGTGACACTAACCAAAAAGGCACCAAAACACTCCCATCTCAAACAGAGATACCACAAAATGACCAAGAAGAAATCCATTGCTGGCGCTGCCAAACCAGACAGTTTTAGGATCCAGAACTACAACTCTCTCTTAAGCTTTGAAAGAAGAAGCCGCTTAAGAACGCATACAGCTGGCGGAAAGGAAGCCAATGTGTTTTGCTGTCTAAACAGACGTAGCCCTATCATCCAACGGACCACCAGTCGCTCACTCTATACAGCAACTTTCTGGCCAAGCGATTAAGGATGTAACACACTCTCGATGATTATCGTAAAAACGAGCTAAGTGCAAACTTTTTAGGAGTTACTTAAGAAGACTCCGCACGATCAGAACAAGAGAAATTTATGCATAGCTGTCCCAGCCCATGTGATTTTATAGGAAGTTTTCTGAGTGGCTTCAATCAAAGGAACGAAAGCAGCCACACAGGCCCCCCGTACTCGTTGTCTTTCGGCGTCGCCCCACTCCGGAGCAAAAAACTTATAACCTGGTGAATTTTTAAGGGGTTTTTTTGTACCACCACGGAGTTGTCTCATAAGAAAAGAGGATCATCCTGTGCCCCAGCAGAGATGCGATCGGAAGCAGGCACCCAAGATGTGATTACTTTACTGCCCACATAACATTTCGGCTTCAAAAGAGCCAACATCCGTTCTTGCCAACCCCGGATCCCAAAACGTGATTACGCATTCAGAGCGTCAAAGTCAGACAGTAGCATTGGGGGCGATGATAAGGTTGCCGAGCAGACAAAACCATCGTTGATCAACATTTCGGAGTAGAATGGAACAAGCACCGAAATTCGTAACTGGAACCATAGATGAGGGCAATCCTGCTAATTCTGTCGGCGGGGAGCAGTCAAAATACCCTGGGGTCATCTAGATCCTAGGTCCCAAGAGAAAATCTGCTGCACCTCGGAAGAATTTTTTCTAAAGTTTCACAGGCTTCCAGATGCCACGCAGGTGTACTGATTGTACAATGGAGGACAACGTGCGTGTCAGCCACGGTCAATAATTCTGTCCTAACTGAGGCCAGTGTGCTTCACAGCTATGCAAACTAACCGCATCTGAGTCCACTCGCTTGAAATGTTCCGGCAAAATTCACGATCAAGGAAGCCCTCAAAGTTAGACACTGAGGACCTGATAAAATAAGGACATTACCTGATTGGCAATCACTTCACGCTTGTCACGGATCAACGATCAGTCGCCTTTATGTAGGACAAACAGCACAAAGGCAAAGTGAAAAACGACAAAATCCAGAGGTGGAGACTTGAGCTATCCTGTTTTCGTTACGATACCCAGTACCGTCCAGGTAATCAAAATAAAGCCGCTGACGCACTCTCGCGGAGTGATCACATATCTGCCATGTCACACGTGGATCTCAAACACCTTCATAACACGTTATGTCACCCCGGCATCACGCGGATGCTTCATTTCGTTCGCTCGAAAAATTTGCCGTTTTCAA
>SJOL01004009.1:826017-844922 GCA_004794785.1 Opisthorchis felineus | reverse complement strand
CGTCGTGGTTACTGTACACTAATATAATCGTCAGCTTGCTAGTGAAGTGTCCTGTTGTAGTCCCGGAAACCAAGCAGGAAAGAGGTCCCAGTTCGCTCCCGGAAAAGTTCATGTTGAAGAAATTCCCTGGGTTTTTGTGCCTGTTTTAGTCCCGAATCTCATATTTTCTACGAAAATTTCCCGAGTCTCCTCACACTTTCTTGTACTGTGGGGGGTATTTCCATTTTCAGCTGAAACTTCGTCATGTAAGTATAGGCAATCCATGCCGGAAAGCAGGAAGGCAACAGAGCAATTTGAATTAGTCCTATTCTTTTTAATAATCGGCGTGAACTCTAATCCACAACCTTTCATTGGGTAGTGTAAATGTATACCTTTTGCTTATGAGGGTTTGAGAAGCCACCAGATCAATTCGCACTTAGACGGGAACTTATGCACTCATGGATCAGTCATGCTATTTGTATGACCTGGTCACGTGTTGGCCAGTGCCTTGAGAAACGACCCGATCCGTTTGTGAGAATTGCTCTTCTTCATTGGATTACTTATAATTTATTAAAATTTCAGGAAAACCAGTTAAAAGTATGTATTACCTGGATATTTTTGTCCGTTTGTGGAAAATACAACAAAATTCAAAAAGGCCAAACGCTTAGGCATTTCAGTGAACTTGTCTGCACAACTGCCTTTTGTCACGCGGTTTCACAGAAATACCACACTATCGCATAATCGTAGCTGGAGGGATTCGTATTTCGTGAAGTGTTAAACGCTTGAGACTAGTCATCATTCTATTGATTGATGTTCAGCTAAACTGGTCGTTTCAAGTAAAACACATGCCAATTTATTTTCAGCTCGGAAAATAATACACAGAATGAAAGGATTTTAAACAGTTTTTAGTATTGGTAATTTGTTGGAATATTGGTAGCTCGGGTGCATTAGTTGGTAATTGATCAGGTGGCTGTTGATCTGTTCGCCGAGCTTGGCAATTGATTTGCAAACGTTTCGTCACCATTCGAGGAGACCCACCCAACAGCGCACTGAAGATGTCTCCTCGAATGGTGACGAAACGTTTGCAAATCAATTGCAAAGCTCGGCGAACAGATCAACAGCCACCGGATCAATTACCAAGTTTTCAGTATCCGCATATAAGTTCCATCCGGCTGTTGAGTATGAGTCACTGGATGGCATATTGCGTTGTCGCGCCACTAACGCCGAAATGCTGATCTGTTAGACAACAACAACAACAACTAAACCAACGACATATTCTAGACACTCGAGAATATCGACCCACCATTGTCGTCCATCAGTCGACGGTTGATTATCCCTTACACGCCCACATATAGCCTTCCAACTTGAGATTCATACGGGCATCATGAACATCCTAGTGAATCTGAGTACACCTGCTTATCGAGCTTGAGCATCATCATCGGATGATGTGCTTTGCTCACCAGCAGGATCAACAGAGAGTGCGTCCATATAGCCTCGTTGTACGGAGTACATTCTACCTGCTGAAATGTGCAGTAAATAGCAACTGGCATCTGGTGTTTTCATTTACCAAGATGCGTATCTGTTGGCATTTTACTTAGGAAAATGACTGCAAAAATTGTTGAGCTAATCTAAGACTCCGAATGACAAATAAATGGTAACTATTGTTTTGCATTAGCTTATCGGTTGTGTCAACACTTATCGGAATAACGCTTTCCTGAGCCGCTCCTGACCTATCATCATAGACTATGTCGTGGGTCCCGTGGATGTTAACCATATCCACGGTAAAATTTTAGAGGGCAGGTTTTTTCGCAGTTTTGTGGTATAATTCGACAACAAAACGGACGCTAGCAATTTTCGTTGCACAGGATTCAAATCGTTTGGGAGAGGATTAGTCTGATCGTTTTTATTTGAAAGCATCTGTGACAACTTAGAGCACACCATGCACTTAAACCATGGGAATAAGAGTGTATACACGATAATGAAAAATCAGTTTACTGCTCGATTGGAAGCAATTTTCACAGGTGTCGCTGGGTTGGTAAGTTCAGTGTTCTTGGGAAGTGACACATTCAACTCGGAGTATACACATATGGCGTACAAACATTGGCCACAAAGTAAAATCTGAAGAAAATGTATATGCCTCAGTTTTCGCACGGTGAATCTGGACGATTCGGAGTTAGTGGGTCAAGTGAACGAGGACATGATTTCGCAGTAATACGGTAGCAGTTCTGCTTATCAGACCTAGCCACAGAGTATCTTCACCGGTCCTGCAACACGGTAAAAGCTAGGTTCCAGCTCATTTTGCGCAAAAGTTCTTACACAAAAAGAAACAGACTGAGGAAATATTCGCTCTCTGAGAGCATTCCGAAACTCCCGGTACTAGTGTGAGAATGAAAGAAATCAGTGATTTCGCGTTTTTCTGGTGGGATAGACACTTAACCTTTTCGCTTTAGTGGACCTTTTGTTTCCTCCTTCTATCCAGAGCTGTTGTAGACAAGGTGAGAAAACTCTATCTACTCGGACGCGGGTGGTTCCAGTCAAGCATATACAAAAACAAAACTAGAAGTAATCGGTCAGACATTTACAGTCAGAGGAGAAATCGTGGCATGAGGAAGATGGAAGCGGTCAAGGAATCTAAGGGAAGAGGGTTTTGAAAGAAGCATCTTCTCCCACCTATCATGCAGGAGGGACCAGGTGAGTAGCACCAGTGATTGGTCAACATTCAAAGACCTTAATTTGCAACCATAGCAACTTAGTTATCTAGTCCGTGAATAAACCAACTGAGCTGAACTGCAATCACTCCAGTCGTTCTGTCTTCCAATCGGCAAAGTGATGATTTGTCCCAGCAACAAGCGAACGGCATAATGGAAGGAGTGAGCATAATCCGATCATCTAGCCCTGTAAGAATGGCTTGCCAACCAGCACAGTGCTCCTCGAGTGGTTCATCGCGTATTTCTACAAACCACTTAAAGCAATTAGTCTCTAAATGCATGAAGAACAAAAGAGATTTGCTTAGAACTCAGCGGCCCGAGGAGCTCTCGTGTACTGTGAGGCTGAGAGCATATGAAGTTTGGTGTGCTTCAGTGAAACGCTATTTGCTTTAAAAATTTAAAGTTGTGCCCCACGTAACGAGGCTCGATAAAAGTTTGTGCAAAAACAAGAAAAACACGACCAAATTCTAAGGTTTCACCAATTGTGGGACGTCACTCTCTGTGCTCAACAGAGTCAATCAGAAATGCCATCGAACCATTTTTTATTCCGTCTGGTATGAACAGAAAGTGTTGTAACTAACGTCCCATTTGTTGTAACTTTAGCAAGCAAGAATCGCTGCAACTCTCAGCAACAGCTGGAGAAGCTGAGTTAAGACTTAATACACTACTCATGAGTTTGCTGGAAACTCTTCGACAGCAACCTCATGAGTAGCGTATTACGTCTATACATGCATCGCGGAATCTCGAATATCGTACCAAGTGAAACATGAGGCGGTCTGGTGCAGCACATTTAGTTACTTAAAAACATCATAAACGGGAGATTCAGCTGGGTTCCAGGTGAGTCTCCCATCAGATAAGTGTATTTCGCTCAGTTAAGACTGTTTTCATAGAACGGGTTTCCAGAACGCCACACAAACAACTGTGAGAATTTTGAAGCCACCTGAACTACAACCGACTGAGCAAAACATCATGGCTGAAAGCCGCCTGGCTGGGTCCCGGGCTTGAAACCCCTAGACTTTCAGTTCATGGATGGTTGAAGCAATGCATCTACAAAAACAAAGCAAAGAACATCTGAGCTGAAAAAGGATAATGTGGATGGGTTGCAAAGTTTTGTTAATGTCATGTCACACCAGCAAAATTTCTTCACTCGAAAACAATCTTCCATTGGATAAATCCGAAAAATGCGATAGGACGACTTGGACGTTGGCAGTATCATTGCTGAGCTGCAAAGTTATCCAGTGGAGGACAGATGAATAAAAATTTACGAACAGTAACAAGTCTTCCTGACTTTCCGCAGAGTCTCGGCTTCCTGATATTCACCAAACTGGGCCAAGTTTCCTTGCCTGCTGCTAGCACTAGGGCTTACCGGTGTTCGATACGCGGATTGAGGGTCAAATCACTGACTTGATTTCTCTGTATCCCTTGAGCGACTTGAGAGCAGGGTCAACAAATCAACAGCTTGCGGATCGGACCTCGCACACTGCCTTTTCCGATTTAATCGCAACTAATATTTTTGGATAAAAATCCTATTGCCAGAAATTTCCACTTTCTTCCCAGAAAATAGAGGACCAATTAAATGAGAACATAGTTACAGTGTGATAGTTTCGTTAGGTTTGAACGAAGTGCTTCATCCTTTAGGAAAATATTTCGACAGAGAGCATTACACAGGAGGCACCGTGCCATTTACACAACAATGTCACCAACCTTGCATCTGCCCCTGTACACACCTGGTGCACATAACGAATGAAAAGGCATTCTTCGGCTGCAAAATTCACCAGAATAGAATTCGGCACACAGCAGTCTACGGAGGACGAAAAATGCTAAACACGTATTGCCTAAAACGGAGTTGTTCCGAAGGAAGGAGGCCAAGATGCGAAGAGATCAACCTGATGCCTGAAATACCACATGGTTGAAAATAGACGTCTAACCGCTACAATTCGGTGAGTGCGAAAACTACACCAACCGCAAAATGCGCAGCCCTACAAAACCGGATCAATCCACTTAGCTGATGGAATACCGAATCGCTGCGTAGCGTCGACCAGAATACGCGCATAGCGCACTTGGGGTATAGTTCATGCCATTCTTCCCCCAGGTTTCGCGTGCGTGTGATCACCTGGCTGAATCGGTTGGTCATAAATGCGACTTACTCCGTAAGTTCAAGGCTATTGTATCCCGAAGAATCCTTCGAACATCCCGCATATGTGATGACGGTCGATAGGCGGGACATTATGCATGTCGTACTGTCCAATACCGGACCAATAAATAAAGGGGTTCACCTAATATCATGACACGACTAGAAATTTGTTTCTCATGGTTTAACTTCCTAGATCTATTCTTGTTGACCGCGTGTTTCAGGTGTCCTCACAGAAAAAGTTCTGAGGATTGAGTTCCGATGATCTAGGCATTCATTCGAATGGCTGTTCACTAACTGATGCCCGAATGTTCCATCCAAATACTGCTAAAAAACGGACCGAGGTGATGCAACACCTTGCTGTCACCACGCATGCACCGTGCGGCATGTGGACAATGCCACCCATTTGTGTGGGTTTTGTATTATCTTTGAAGTGCTACGAAAAGAAGTCAGATTTCGTTTTTTTTAATAGAAAATTTACTTCTCTCTTCACGGTCAGTTCATATTTATTGCTCTGTGGACACAATAGGGACCGTAGTAAGCAAACTGATAAGTTGACGCCGGATTCTTGCGCATCTTTATTTTGCTGGTTGCCCAAATATTTATACCTAATGGCTAGCGTAACCATGACAATTTGCGAGAAGCCAAGGTATGATGAATCTCGCAACGCACTTCGATGACTCCAAGATCAATATGGTGAAGCGTCACTTTCGCAAAAACTTTGCGAAACCTGTCTCAGACGTACCCCAGGACGCCCCTGGTACAGTTTCGAACAGTCAACGCATCGAAATGACAAAAACGAATCTATTATAAGCTACTTACGATATATCAGTAGCCGAACGAGCGAATCGATTCAGCACATTGTTGGATGCTAATTTTCTGCTATTTTCAGAAAATCAGCGTTTCGCAACAAAGTAAGTTATCACAGTCGTACGGCTAGAGGTCACCTGTTCGTCAGTGAAACTTTGCAGCAGTGACCAAATAACTCACCTCCTGTCGGCGCCCTTGAGTTGGTCAACTCGCTGAACACCTGCACTGGAATTTGGTTTGTTGATCGATTACACTAGGCCTAAAATAGTTTCCTGGTAGTACATCTGCACAGAGACGACAGTACTCCCGCAATTGTTGCTGTTGATTGTGGTCATGATGTGCTGCAGTATATAGTATGCGGTGATGACGACGAGTATACTGCGTACAAATACTATTATAACATTTATTACATTCTGATGGTGCCCTGATTTTGTTATCATTCTGGGTGAATGTCACTTTGCTAACAGGTCAGTTTGCCCTCAATTACATCAAACTGGAGACAAATCCAGCATAAAAACAGAGTAAGAGAAAGATGGATGTGCGCCAGTGCAGTGCCCCAACAATTGCCAAGTGCGTACTTGGCAGAGCTGCCCGCCTTTTGAACTATGGCCGGTATAACCAAGCCATATGTACATGACCATACGTAAAATCCACCATAAAATACGCGGTCCTAGAAAACATAACATTTACAGGGGTGTCGGCCTCAAAACTGCCGGTCTCGGGGGAATTGATTTCGGTTTGCAATTGGGAATCGGCATCGATTTGCGGGAAGTAGAGGTCTCTCTCGAAGCATTCGACTAAGCAGAACAATCGATATAGAAGGAAACCAATTACGGAGGCCGAATGCATGCATACTAGAGATGATCAACTCAACTTCAAATGGCAAAGTAGAGCGACTGGTTACATACGCACATACATACATACATGCGAACATACAGGGGTCAGGTTAAGCATGGATAAAATACAAACATGGTAGAAGTACAACGCGCCTTGACTGTGTTTCTCTTGATTGACTCAAATTATTGACAGACCCCGGGCAACAGACTATTAGCGCGCGGATATGCACTGCTCTCACTTACACAACAAATAATGGATCAAAATTCTTGTCTGGCGAACTGACAGTCTAATGAGTAACAAGATGGATCCATCAACTCAGGTAGCCGGTACAGAATTAATAGACAGGTGTGGTTAATGCTGAGGAGCGCAATCTTTAATTTTACAGTTAGCCCATATGCAGCTCACCTTCAAACTTTAACCACCTGTTGACTTTAGCGAAATACACTCATTTGCATACCAAATTGCTTTTGACGGGAGACTCACCTGGAACCCAGCTGAATCTCTCATTTATGATGTTTTTAAACAACCGTGCCGCCTCATTTTTCAGTACGACATTCGAGATAACGCGATACATACATAGACGTAATACACTACTCAGCAACCTTGCGAGTAGTGTATTACGTTCACACCTGGTGACTTCTTTATCACAAGTGGAGTGAACTGGCTTCGACACGTTATTGGTCCGCTTTTTCGCGTGTGTGCACGGTAGAGCAGTGTCATGAGGAAATCAGGGAGCGTATCGGACAATAAGACTAGCCTAGTGCCGTCAATTGTAAAGGGATGATATCGAGTATGTTGTAGTGAGTAGTGAGGGGGAAACGGCTCACACAAAGTACACATTGTAGGGTTATTCGGGTATAAAAACAAGAATCTTTTGTTGTTCTAAGCCTACAGTATTGCTCAAAGTTTCCATGTCCAAGAAGAAATACATCCACCTCTAGTCCGGTGAGCGTGCGCATCTGAATAGCCTCGAATCAATTCACGACTTCCTCCATAGGAATCAACCACTTGCTTGCCCTAACTCCACGTCGTGAAACTACCGCCTGTTTATCCTTCTGCACTATTCACACAGAATCACACTGCACCACGGCCTGTTTGGCTGAGGGTCACAAGGAGCTCATCACAAGAATACTGCGGTGTAAAATAACACATGGGTTGGCTCATATTTCTGGGTGCTTCCACTCGTGTAAGTGAACCCAAATCATACAGTCATAGTCTAAACTGTCTGAAGCAACGGATCGCGCGTAAGCACGTATATAAGCACTGCTAACAAGCATCAATAGGTAGGTGAACGTAGTCAAGCTGTCGTTTCGGCCATTCTCTTTGATCAACAAATACAGAAAGTAAGTGGGGAAATCAGGATGAACAGGAGCAATAATGATCAACAGGCGGCCGTTTGATTCTTGAGGTGTGGCCCCACCCTCAAAATACATAGCAGCATTTCGGATATGGCGTTTTCATATAGAAACTAAGATCTTCATATTCCCAATGCGTCTCTAAGACCTAGTCCCAACAGATAAACTACTAGTTCGTTTCTCCGTGGAAATTATTTGAAGAATAAACGTGTTCGAATGGGCGCATGGATACTACGGCATTTTCCGGAGCAGTCCAAGAAAAGCTAGTAGGACAATGACTTTCTAGTGTGTGAACCTGAAAGGTCAAAGTATTCCAACACTAATGGACACTGTTACTAGTTCTTAGATTTGAAGAAGAACCTTTAGGAGGCATCTTTCTGTCATCTGATGATTGAAAACCCCACTGAATTATCTCATCTCCCAAGGGCTAGGCCTGCTGACTAATTTCGTCTGATGACTAGGAAATGACTGTCGCGTAAAAATACTCGTTTATTTGGAATCTAGCTAAGCATATCCGGCTTCTAGCTTAATATCACAGCGAATATCAACACGTAGATTGAGGAAATGCAACCAGCGGTAGTTTGATTTCTTAACTAGCCGATTCGAAAACTATTTAACTGGATTGTGTATGTAGTGAAGTTCCCACAACCAACATGATTTTGTGGCGGTTGCCTAACACACTATTAGGACGGCTTAGATGCAGAGGGATATCAGCTTGGAACCTTGCAACTCATCACTCATCATGAACACCACATTTTACGACAACTGTTTGTGAATGCTGAATGGAAAAGGGCGTCTGTTGGTCGAAGAAATGTTCGTGTACGGAGGGACGAAAGCGTGGGGCAAACGCTTTCCAGTAGCAAACAATTCTATCCAGTACGAAGAGATGTAGTTGCCAGTATTTCCATCATATGCGTCGAGCAAAGGAACTAACGACCAATGCGAGAGAGAAAACCTTGTCAATCTTCTCATGCTACTGAAACTCTTTACCCACTTTTGAAGCAAGAAAACCACAAACAAGTGAGAGTATATGTATACATGCTAGTTTTGTGGGTAGTAAAACTGATAATCACAAAAGAAAGTAATTGATCCACAGGACCGTGCCAGCAACACCAAGGGAGACCCTGAAAAAGGCGGTAGATCGAGAGGTGGTCAGTGAATCACTGGAAAGCCATGACAACACAGAAGTATTGTCCCATACCCACTGTTTAGTTACACACCGAAGACATTCTGTTCATTGGGACGATAAAGATGAGAGAGAGAGCAAGAGAAAGACATTTTCGCCGCAGTGAACTAGAGCTGTGATCAGGTGAGCGTGCGATACGGATGAACTGAACAGAAATTAAAGGATCCAAACTCAGAAAAAATGTTACTACGATAAGAACACGGCTCTTTAGAGTGTTGCGACACACTGGTCTATCACTCTGTCATTGATAGGACACAGGAGGAGAACACAGATGTTCCACTGTTCTCCTCAAGGCCGTGATGAAAAAAGTACGGTAGGGAGGAGTGACGAAATCTAGAACTATGTATGGCGAATGATCTCTACGACCTGTGTTGTTGCAGCGAGAAAGAGCGATTTTCGTAGGTCCTCCGAATTCTACTTACCCAGGCGAGGCAGAAGCGCGTAGGGACTTACCAAGTGAGAATATACGAGGCGTGTTCATTGCGCAACTGCACTCTCGTTTGCCCTCCGATTGGGCCGTCAGCAACGGTGGACTCTGGTAAGAAAACGTAAATACAGGCTAACCCATCGGTAGATAATCAGCTAAATAGCACGTTAGTCGGCTTCGTTTACGGAGTGACTACTAATAAGAACAATAATACAATAATAACAATGATAATAAATTATCAAATAATAATAGTGGGTGTTTTATAAAGGTTGCCACATTTTAAGGCTGTGTTCATAGTGCACTGAACTTAATTTAGTTGGTGCGATAGTTCTTTGTAAAACCCAAGAGTTGCTAATTGAAGGGATAAGAAGCAGTCGGGTGTTTTTTTCTGATTTGAAACATAAATATTTTGATAATTAGAAGGAAGCGATTGCAAACACACCATAGTTGGCATCGATGAGTAGGGGCAGCGTTCCGAAAGTCCGCGCCATTTTGTCAATATGTCTGCAGCTGAACTGGATATGAGGAACCTGATGTTCCGTATCTTCGCATTCGAGTAGCGGAGGTTTCATCGCAAAGATTAACGGCTGAAAAAAAAGAGTGAAAGGATGCAGAACCAGCCGTTTATGCTGTCATACTAAGGCTGCCAACAATTTTTGAATGCGACTGGATGAAGTTCCATAGATGGGAGACTGGTGGTTGAGAAAATCAGTGCAAAGTAGCAGGAATTTCGGCAATATAGGTCATGGAACAATTGTGTACTGGCAGGCTGTTCAAACGAAGCTTTATACACCCTCACGTGAAGTACACAATTATTACTAGAGAAACAATACATGACTAAAAATACCACGTAAGATCATCAGAGGTGATGAGAATGCTCGACGCAAGCAATAAGGCTAGGTCTGCCAGAATGCGAGCCATGTAAAGGATTACAAAGTACGATAAGGTTTAGTTGACAGCACTGCGTCTGAAGTGGATGCGGCGGGTATGTTCAGCGACTGGTTAGGAGAGTGAACCGGCTCAGAAAGAATTGTGTGAGTTAATTTGCAGGCGACAAAACGCCACAGAATCAAGTACTGATCTTTGAGGAGTATCAGGAATAGAAATAGTGATTTCAGTGTAGAAAACACAATAACAAACCTATGGATCAGATTCATCGAAATTACGACCGAGAGTACAACAGAAGTGTTGAACACCGATAGTTCAGCAAGGATTACACCGAAATTAGCCTGGCAGATAGTACGGCGAGTTTCGCCATCTCAGAGGAGCAAGAGATCTAAGAGTACAATCAAATCAATAAAGATCCTGACAGGAAAGAGGTCACATCGAACAAACAGTCATTCAGCGTCCGACCCTCGAACAACGCCTCAAATTACTGCAACACACTACGGCTTGCTTCGTCAAATTTCGAGCAATATCTGACTAGACTCGAGGATAGATCCTGCGGATCGTACTGAGAGCTGATGGCGCGCCCGATGAGCTACTAGTCCTAATCAGGGGCCGCTACCAAGGTACGAAATCCAGTATTCGGGTTTGTGGAGAGGGAACAATAGCGAACAAACGTGCAGATTGGCCTACTTTCCATCAAGACGATCTTTCAAGCCGATTCATTTGAATATCTAGGTTACACGTTCAGTTGAAGATATACGCAAACTAAGAAATCACAGACAACGCTAGAAAAGATCGCACGCACCCGAGCAAATCTTCACAGAAGAGCTCAGAAGTTGACCCCGATATGAAGCTCTAGACGTTCCGCGTTGTATGTATGCCTGTGAGACCTGGTCCCCTTGAGTCCACAGACCTAAGCTATTCGACGACCGGTTCCAAGTGCAATGGACAGAGGGGTTATTCAACGGATTTATCAGGCGGAAGTGCCACAACACTCCGTACTTCTCGGAAACGACTCGAGACTGAGGTTTTCAGCGGTTCTACTTGAAACTATAAAGCGGAAGTGGACAAACCTTCACCATGACCACCGGATTTATCAGAATGACCCTGCCATCAAGAGAAAACCCGGTCGATGTTAAACTTCCTGACCTTCACGTTGTCTAAGGAATTCGGCAGTAAAATAAAAACTGGCTGGCCCTGTACATAGACTTGGCGAATGATTACCGCTCGTTGGCGGCAGCAATCCAAGTCTTAATCGGAACTGATTTATCCTCTGACAATTGCAGTAAATCACAGCGGGTAAAACATCCTCACAATGAGGACTGATATTAGCATGTCATAAAAACAAGCTTCTATAGGCAGAATGAAGCCTGATACAATCACCGACCTCACATCAACCAGGACCGATGTTGTCACCCTCATATTTACCGATGATGTAGATGAGGAGCAATCCCATAGAATCGCTTGCTTTAGGCTTCGGAAAAAAGGTCCACCTGTAGCACCCTACAGCCTAGCTGCCATACCACCCGAAAGAAGCACGAGGGCCGAGATACTGTCAGGTTGTCCAAGCATAGACGGGAGCAGTCGAGATGAGTTCGAACCACGAACCTTCTGATCAGCAAGCTCGCGCCTTAACTACTGAACCATCTCGAGCTTTTGTCCGAGTATAAAATACAGTAGCTACCAAAAGATGTTTCCCAAGAGAGGTCACTCCTTGGAAAGTCCGCATAGGAGGCTCTCATGGGCTACAACTGGGTACAAGTCAGTAGGAGATAGGTCAATCTCAAATGAGGCAAAAGAGTCCCATGTACTCGTAATGTCCTCTTTTCATGGATGCTGTCCCAGAGCTTCGGAATGAGATTCACACGGATGCGTTAATTTTCTTCTCAAACTTGACTTGCTTGTCATCATCGGCCGCAAACCAAGTACGGGACAGCTATTTTATAGCTACTTAAGCGATGCCCGTAATTACCATATGTTCATGACCGGGTGAAATACAGAGTAAAGTGGTCGCCGTGAAGAGGACACTTGATAGTTTTGGCTGATCCCATAGGATCACTACAGAATTTCAGGGTTTTCAAGAGACCAACTCTGGTCCAATCCGTCAGCCGATCGTAGGAGAGTAGACTGATCAAGCGTTTCTTCAGAGAGTGCAAGAGTCAGAAGGCGGTCATCCCGATGTGTATACAAAATGCAGTGCGGTTTTCAGAATCAACCAGTACTACCTTCCTAGTCATTCTGGGAGTCTACGGGAAACTCTCGCCTGAGTTCATCACATCAGGTGGTGTCAGGCAAGGCTGTTCTTTCCCTTCAACTTCGTCATTGATACGATTATGGAAGACTCACTACCAGCCCCTAATGCCTGTGGGGTCGAACTTCTCCCAGGGAAATCGTCCACAGATATCGATATGCAGACGAAATAGCTCTTCTTGGGTCTGACCCCGTGGTAATGCAAACAATATTAAATAATCTAAATAATTTCGCCTCACGGCTTGGTATGCGCTTCACACCTGCAAATTGTAAAGTGATGCTGCAAGACTGGAAGGGCTGGAACCTTAACCTCTTGCTTGCGGATGAGCCGATTGAGGTAGTAGATAAATTCATCTACCTGGGCGGCTGTATCGGTCTGGTCTCGCCAAAAATGAGATTTCCATCGGGGTTAGGAAGGCCAGAGCACATTTCGCGAACCTGCATCACCTGTGGTGTACGTGTGACATAGGCTTATCCGTCAGTGGTCGAGCTGCGGTGCACTCTATATTATTATACGAGTCAGACACCTCGTCGCTGCGCGCCGAGGACGTCAAAAAATTGTCAGCGTTTGACCATCAATGTCTTCGGAGCATTACTCGAGTTTGGTGGGTACACTGAATCAGAAATGCTGAAGTACGTCGAACGGTTTTCGGAAGAGATAACTCGCCCATGATAGATGAACTGATCACACTCCATAGGTTGTGCTGGATTGGTCACATACCCTGTATGCCAGTCGACCGACTTCCTCGAAGAGCCCTTTCGTCACAACCAAATGAAGGGCGGGAACGAGCCAGGGGAGGTCAAACGAGTTGGTAACGAAATATGAAAACCATGACCAGCAAACTCAGCTGCGCTGGTCGTTGCCATCTGCCTGGATGGGGACCCCGAGATGGGGCACAACAATGTTTAGAGATATTGCCCAGTCGCGCCCTCAATGGAGCACATGCATCCAGGCTGTTGCCCTCAGTGCATAGCTCCCCTCCCGATCTATCCTATGGAAAGTCCGCTGACGCCCCCGTATTTGCGCATCGGTTGTATCAGCAGCACCCCCAATGCAAAGCTATCTAATCCATCGCCTCAAATCATCGGCGAACGAAACTGGCGGCTGCTCTTGCCGGTGCCGAAGAAAGAGTGATGAAAGGTTGTGAACACATGCGGAGGAAGAAGCAACTCATTAGGACTGATTCTGGCGCACTTATCTGCTCGTGCACTGTGTTAAACTGAGAAATGAAACTAACTTTCGATAAGGGGTCTAGTTTTGCCTGGTGGGTGTAGATAGTACTGATAATCCGTTGAGAAAAACCTCGGTCTCTGGGCGCAACACACGTGCAGACACACTGTGAGCCGTAAGAGCTGGTGATTCTAGGCAACGCCACAATGAATAGCAGCATTTTCCAATGCAACGTGACTAACGGAAAACACGGAATAGAAAATCACTTGAAGTACGGACGAGCTCGTAAAAGTTGAACACTCACCTTTTCTGGGTACCTTATGAAGCCGGAGAGTTCGACGATTCCTTTTATCTGAAAAGATATGGTATAAGGATGTAGTGTACGGTATATTGTGGTGCAGCGTAGTATTAGGACACAACATTATTGAATAAAAACATTCATGACTGAGCTGGAAGTACCACTAAGCATGCCTCAATTCATAACGCTAAGTCATCCATTTTACTGTACGACGTTCTCGCATGATTCTTGGCGATCGGTATTACCATGGCTGCGCTTCATTGGACAATATTCAGCCTTCGATCCGCATATGTACCACCAGGCATGTCACTTTCATGAGGAATTCAAGTGAGACGTCCGAATGAGTGACAGAATGGGTAGAAAAATAACTCGCATCCTTTCTGTGTAGTTGTCGGTAAAAAAACAAGAGCAGATTTAATCGAGACAGGGGTTAGTAGGCTAAAGAGAATCGAACCGATCATATGCACCAGACCCAGGTCAGATTCTGTGACGTCCACGGTCTTCGGAGAATGGAAATTCCCAAAAAGGCAACTCACTTGCCCTTGCTTTCGTGAAACAGGATCACGGTTGTAATCGGGGACCCAACCACGATTCACTAAAATACTGGTCCTACAAACAGAGGACAAATTAGAAGACAAAGGAGAAACTTACCCGGGTCGACCTTCTAGGAAAAAAGGAGTTACGACAAAATAACCAAATGGGGGTGGAGGCTCAGAGGATGCTTCGTGGGGCAAGGACTTGGGACGATGCATTTGAGGCAGGCACCATTCACTACCATAACCACCTGGTTTGATAAAATCTGTAATCAGGGGACGGGGACCGATCAGAAGTTCCCGTGAGTGATCAAAACACCCGCGAACGGTTACGGGGCTGTATTCTGGAAGGTCTGTACTTGCCTCAGCACTAATAGTTAGACTAGGAAGAGGAAAACACCGCTTACGTTGATGGCAGGGGGACTGGAGTAGCCGCGATGGTTCGATCAAGTTGATCCATTAGGTCAAGCTTCCACCTTCGTCGCTGAACTTGCCAATAGCCAAGCCCGTAACCCGTCGCCGGTAGAACCTAGGTTTTGGTAATACAGAAACGCGAGGTATAGACAAAAATGATAGGAAATTCCGGAATGCTTTCGATTAAAAATTTGCCACTGAGAATCTAACTCGGTACATGTCACTTTTTCAAAAAGTCTGCAGCTTAGAGTCTTGCGAGGTTCGCTCACGACGTGACCATTTACACAAAACAACTAAACATAATTTTACGTAACGCCAGCCATAATCGATTAGTTGTAATTATGAACACATACTACCAAACAGGTATGATCGCTTATGGGTCCTCCCGGTGCAAACCTCCTTTGGAGACAGGTGAAGGACAGGTTAGCCGTCCCACTTTCGTGGGCTCGGGATGGAAATCAATACGTAAAATAGAATAAAGAACGAAAATTGTTGTCTAGACGTATTGCGATGTCGTAGCGGCCTGGTGCAGCACATTCAGTTGAAGTGGATCATCATAAACGAGGTTCAGCTGGATTCAGTTGAGTATGCTGTCGAAACCAAACTCGTGTTCAGACGGGAGTATTTCTCGAAAAGATGGAATTGTTTCATACTAGCAAGGTACCAGTTTTATGACACAACTATTTTCGTAAAACGAAGGACGGAACAGTCTGCGAACAGAACCAAACATTTCCAAACCTATTTAAAAGCAGATCATGGTTTTCCACAAGATCAACCTTCAAAGTCCGGCAAAGATATCAACTAAAAAGTCGTTTGCAGACACACGATTTATTCCATAAAAGCGTCTCGGTTCTACCATTATTTCTTAGCTCATGAAAAATATTTTTTCAACTAGCGACGGCAGTTGATTGACTTGGTTTCTCCCGGTGCAGTGATTTCTACGAGTAACAAGAGTTAATTGTCGATCATGATCTGGGCTACAGGATGACTTTTGCCATGCACACAAATGGCATATTTGGAAATGGCGAAAGCGCTTTCGGGGACAGTACAAAGGATAACAAACCAGAGTAAGCGGGGAATCAAAATTGTGTTGAATCTTCGCCATGCAACCTCTGAGTGCACGTTGAAGATTCCTACTTGTCTAAGATAAAGGCCGAGATAGCTCAGTGGTTAGAACACGAATTTACTGACCGGAAGGTCCGTGGTTCGAACCCGATCTCTGCCTCTCGACTTCCCCTGTCTAGGCTTGGGCAACCTGGCAGAATTCCAGCCCTCATGCTTCCTTCGGGTGGCATGGCAGCTAGGCACCGAAAGGGTGCTACAGCTGAACGATTTTTTTAAATAAAGGCCGAGGAATGATATGGGGTTGCAAACCACATATGGCTCCCGTAGAGCCAGCGGTGGTACTACCTAGAATTGATGCGATCAGCATCAACAACCACAAGACCAGTATTGAATACTGGCGCTTATCCGCAGTACGGCGATAAACATACAGAAAAGAGTACGTTCCCACACAGAACTGAACACTTCTTACAAAGCAGATACCTCCCAGTCTGTCACATGTCGCACCTCTAAGTCTTCGATTTTTATATGTTGTCAAATTCTCCTTGGCCCGACACCGGTCTTCGATTTTATACAATCTTACCTCAAAATGTCACAGCGTGTATAAGTCGCAGTTCCTCACATATAACCACTCCTTTGCAGAACACGTCCCACTGAATACTATTGGGTCTAGACTGTCATTTGTCACACCCGTCAGCTTTGGGTAGTTGAGTCTTGAATTGAGTCATTTCCAATCCCCAATTACTTACTGTTTACATAGCCATATGGACTACAGGAATGGGTTAACTCAATGATCAATAGACAACGGATTCGTGTGTACGGCGTTCGGTCAGTGCTATCTGTCAACATATTGACAAAACAAGACCACTAAAACCGAACACTATCTTGCACATAGAGCATACTGATTCGCATCCGCCTGACACGGAAGTTCTTAGTAGGAGGCTGCAATAACGCGGGACACGCTACGTCATATTTCACCTTAATTAGCCAAATAAGTCTGAACTTGGTGTGACTAAAGAAAGATCTGGGCCAGTAGCTCATCCGGTGTACTTTCAATGCACAGAACTAACTTCACAGTCAAAACCTATCGGTAATATATATACCACTGGCTTTAGACCTATTTTCTGCTTTTGCCTCCGACCTTAGTTAAAGTGCGCTCATGCTGGTCCACACACTACTTTGCGTGAAAAGGTATATGGTATTAATTACCCCGTTTGGGACTCCATTCACTTGATGCGGCAGGTAAATCCCGAAACGGATATCAGCCTCCTAGTGCTTTGCATCTCAGTATAAAACTAATGTTCTGTAACAGATAGTTAGCTTATCGTCTTTATCCTATTCCTCTTCGTTGACAGAAATGTCTGGCTATCCTTACGAAATGACATACTGAATGGTTTTCCGACATACTTTCAAGAGTCACAGAACTCCGGGCAAGACAACTCTTCTAGAATATGCGCCTTCTGGTTAACTGTCAAACGTTTCTTCACCGGTTTGCGTAATCAATAAAAACAGAAACACTGACCATGAAATTGATAGGCTGACATGGTTGCAGTGGATTTTATTTGATCCCCTTAAGGTCATCCTACCCTCGACTGACCAGTGAAACAAGCCTGATTACCGGCACATAAAAAATAAGTTGTTGTTATGGTCGTAATATTGTGGACCTTTCTCCACGCGAACGACATCTGGCTAACAAAACGAACTACAAAACCTACATAGGTCCTCAAATGAGCAATCCACCGAGCAATTATCGCTTCCTACCCCAACCCACACTCCCGCTACATCATACGAATACAGCTAATTAGAGTAGACACGGCGACCTCAAACGGAGGAACACAGACCAGGCAGTTGTGGAGTCTCAGCTTCAAGCGGCGTTCAATAGTGCAGTGATCTAATTCAGTCTGAACGAGTGAAGCTGTCCGGAACGTCGACTTATTAGATTCCCCAACTCACTCGCGCTTGTCCATCGATCTCTCACAGCTGCTTTAACTTGAGAATGAACGCCAGAGCAGATAGCATTAGTGAGAGTATTTTCGATGTAACCGTTTTCCCCCACAAAGCGCTGTTCAGTCATTCGGTGAGCTGATTCAGACACGACCGCAGAAGGTGCGGTTGATTCACTACTGGCGTTTGTGTCACCCATCGC
Organism: Opisthorchis felineus; assembly: GCA_004794785.1. NCBI lineage: Eukaryota > Metazoa > Platyhelminthes > Trematoda > Opisthorchiida > Opisthorchiidae > Opisthorchis > Opisthorchis felineus. The sequence goes on along the minus strand of SJOL01004009.1, from coordinate 826,727 downwards.
TTTCCAAACCTTTCTAAAACAGTTGTGTTTGGGTATTCTGGCACCTGTTAGATCATTTTGATGTGCCTGAAAAGTGATCAGTAAGAAACAGAGAAGTCGGTTATTAATGGGAAGAAGTTTGGAACCGGTCGAGATGTCATCGTTTCCAGAGACTTGGTCAACATTGTGACTTCATTGTGAGCAACGTTTCTTTTCGATACAAAAGCTTCTTCAAGCCAGGTGGATAAATTACCAGACTGGCTGGTAATTCAGATGGAGGAACAATCAGTATGCGAACACACGTAATCGGTACTAAGTGTCTGTTCAGAGCCATTGTTGGTTAGGGTGAGTGACTGTTTCCTACGACCGATGTATAATGCGATTTGAAAGAGCGCTTTATGACAACGATTTTTATATTTCCATAATCTGAGAAATAGGTTTGTTCCCAAACTTTTCCGAAAAGGTGAATAGGTTATTTTACTGCTTCGTTTTTACGGAAACCTCGTCCGACACATTGAGAACTCACAACGTTTTTCTATGGTTGGGGTTGACTAGCCACTGATGATCGCTAAGTTCATCAGCTGAGTGGCCCTCAATTAAACCATTTACATTGAGCCACCTGTTTTTCGCAGCCTAGGTCAGATTGACGTCCGCTTTGTCTAGCACCAAATTGGTCATTCAACTTACAGTGGACCAGTTCAGCCGTGTGGTTGAGAATTTCTGAAGTTACA
>SJOL01004009.1:804981-820328 GCA_004794785.1 Opisthorchis felineus | reverse complement strand
AGTTGCTGTTTCTTGTTGGCTCTTGGAGTACGACATATGACATCCTTAAGTAATATACTGCGTCAATCACACAGGCAGGATTCACACCATTATCATTGTCACTAAAATCAGTGGTAACTACAGGCGGGCGGGAGCATGAGTGCTTAGTTCAGTCCAGTGTGACAACTGTGAACAGTGTGTGTGTGTGTGTGTGTTCGGTAATTGGGATCGCTGCAGAACGTGGTAGTGGGTCATGCAGGATGGAGGAAACGGCGTGTTAAGAGGTCAAGCAGAAACAAGAATAATGGGTTAAACAGAGAGGTTTGGTAAACAATGAGTTGACTAGTAGGAATAAAAGAGTGAATACGACAGCGACACTGGTTGCATTAGATCGCCGTGTCTGTGAGTATCTCCAATTATTGATATGATGGGTCCCGGATAGACAAACCCTGAAGATGACAGGCACCAGTGCAGCTAAGGCTCATTGCTGTTTTGTGTGCTCAGCCTCCGGGGAACGTTTTATCCAGATTGTGGTACACACCAGTCGGAATCCGTCTAAGCAGACAGGGATAATGATTATTTGATGATATTCCAGCTGACAAACTTTCAGTGCCTGATTGCCATGCCACCCAAAGAAAGCACAAGGACTGAGACAGAAGAAGGGCAACACCGGTCGTGGGCTACCGAGGAGTTTTAACCAACCTCACGAGTACTGTGTTCCGTCAAGAAAATATACTGACAAATCGAATATCGTACCAACCGAAACATGACACGGCCTTGTTGCAGCACATACAGTTGAAGAATATCATAGACGATAGATTTAGCTGGGTCACCCGTTAACACCAAGTTAATTTGCAAATGAATGCATTTAGCCAAATAGAATTTTCATTCTCACTTATTCAAAAGTAGAGCTACCGCCTTCAGTGGATGAAGACAACCTGAGTTTCGACTCACCGAAAATTGGGCGAGCAAATCAGGAAAGAAAACAAAATCCGGTGAACGAAAAGACATCATGCTACTCTACCATCAACATTCCGAGGTGCCCACACACCCCAAAATTCAATCAGGAACTAGAAGATAGGGTGACGGTAGGAAAGTCAGTGATACTGAGTAATGGTCGTGCCATTTGTCAAAGGGCAAGGGAATACAGTGTTCAGGAAGCCCACATCCTAGAACGTGGATCGCATCCGAACAACACAACAAAACGATATCCTCATAACCTGAAGCTCCAGAAATAATCGTGGTCAGGACGCCAGCATCCGATCGGAAGGCGGGAGCATATCGATTGCTCTTGTTTGCTTTCTTCCCGTTAAGATATCACAGTATTGTTCATACGACACATCGATGGAACTTCCCAAATTGCTCGATGGGAACTTAGTGTTCCGGAAGAAATTTAACGACAACTCAACATGAAGTTAATATGACCAGACGAAGGTGTACCACGCATAGCCTGAAGTCCAGGCGTTACACACCACTAAATCACCTATACATTGTTGGATTTCCATAGAGATAGTAAGAGAAACGACGAGCCATCTCAGTATTTTATCTGGGCGCTTTAGGAGAAACGCTAATAACCGGGCGGCCCGACAAAGGCGAAGTTCTGCGGGGCATAATACACCCAAAGAATATCAAATCACTTGACGATGAGATCCTGTTTCTTCAAACCCGAAGCAGCGGCCAACCCAAATCGCCTATAACAAAATGATGCATGATAATAGTCTCAAGTATATACTTTATGAAATGCGTTCCTCACTGTCCACCATGACTTCGGAAGATCCAAGCCATTTCTGCAGCCTTAGAGGTAGTTATCATGAGTCGGGAAGGATGCGTAGAGCGGAGCTCTGATAGTATCGTGCATGGAAAGTAAACAAAACGGTGGATAAACGCTTCTTGCTTTACACGACGGGCTGGAGAAGATTATCGTCCACGTCAAGTGTTTTCGTGACCCCCAGAACACTATAATAGCAACTATGCTATCAGGGACTGTGTCAATATTCCAGAGAACTCCTCTTTATCCACGAGTTGAGCATTCAAGATGAATCGTGCGTCAGTGCAATAATCCCATCGAAGAGAAAAGACCACAGGGAAAACGGGCTTCATGGTCTTTTCTCTGGTGCGAGTTTAGACTCGGTTAAGGTTGCCAGAGAACGCTACGGTGAATCGGAAGAGTGCGGTAATCTGTTGGGAGGGATGCTTCCAAACGAACATTTCTATTTTCATTGTTTTCCCATCGCAGTTTATCACTTCGACTCCCTTGGACTATGGTACCCGTCATTGGCCGAATTTGCATTTCGAATCATTAGGTTATTCAGCTTCTCCGATATACTTCCCATCAAGGCCGTTTGCCTTCAACTGAGTGCTGTCTGATAAGTGGTCATACAATCTAGAAGTGCTGTAACTCAGCTATATAATATGATCTGAGCCTCTATTTGAGGTCAAATGCAGCACAACCACACGCTTCTTGAGACTTTGGTCATCAAATATGTCCACGGAGATACGATTGTATCCTTCTTGATTGGCTTAAAATAACCTTTGCAAGTTTTACAAGGTAAACCTTATCGCCGTCTCAGCATGATCAGAAAGGCCGAATGTGCAGTGTCCGGCGCAGCTGCTAAACAATGCTCACTGATAGTGCTATTCATTCAGTCAAGAAAAAACCCTTACACTGACTCGAGCATATTACACGAGACAGCCTACAGCAACTTACCTGGGGCGAAACTATGAGCTGGGGACCCGAATCGGATGGTTAGCTTAGAAATGAAGTACAGCAACTTCTACAATTAGCCATCCCAAGATTTGATTGTATGGAGGGGACAAGCTATGAATCGTTCCAAAAATTATTCTCCCTGAATTATTAACACCACCCACACGGCCAAAGTAGTCTGCAGGTTTATGAACTTACATCAGGTCTTCGCTGAGGTGGGGCGTATCATCTGTGACGCTGAGGTATCAGAAAATAACAACACCAGTGGTTGAAGGTACTCACCGGCATGGCGATGCCACGCAAACAGCGGCGTTGTACCTATTCTTTTTCCCAACTATTACACCACTATTGTATTCATTTTTGCCGGAACGTCCGCGGTTCGAAACCAACACTGGCATCTCGACTGCGCCAATCTAGACTTAGGCAACCTGGCAGTATCACAGCCCTCGTGCTTCCTTCGGGTGGCACGACAGCTAGGCATCGTTGTATGTGCTCATTTGCTTGTAAACCCATGTCTCCTAATTTGGTGTTATCAAATATATAATGATAACAAACCCGGGAAAATGTTACGGACTGTGGGCGGTTGTTATTCCTCAAACAGCAAAGTTCGCAGTGGAATTCAGCTGCGCACCGGCTTAGAGGGTTCGTATTTGGGGCATTTTGGCAGCAAGCCAGACGGAAAGGAAGCTCATTCGCGTCGCGGGGGTGTTATCACACGGAAGGTTGTTGGAAGGAAGGAATGCTGCATTTGGAACAAGCGCAAGTTTAGGTAGCATAGCCATTTAGGATTCGGAAGGTATTACTCAATCATAATTTCCGTTAGTGGTAGTGGACAGAACCAGTAGCAAAGTGCATCACCTTACAAAGTCGAAACTCACAAGAAGGGCGTAAGCACGCCAAGTTATACGGCGCTTTGTACGTTTGGGTAGATAGAAGGATAAGCGACGAGCGAACGACAAAAAAGACATCTGAAAACAGAACGACATTACGGTGAGGTATGACGAATTATCGCACTCGTATAAACACCTGCTACGAAATGTAGGTGCGAAAAGGTGGTTTATTTTCGACTAGTATGGGAACTTCTTTAGTTCCCGGGCTTAGCCAATGCTACCAAACGACCACTTCACTGTAACTGGAAGGTGGGCAGTCGAGAAAATGCCACTACTCGACGATAAGTTCACGGCCGAGAAGTGTTGCTAGATTCTCGGGACGATAAGTGCACGCCCAAAAACGTATGATTCTGAAAGCAAGAGAATTAGGTTGCAGTAAACATGTCATACAATCATAAGTGTCAGTATTAAGACGTGTGTGACAGCAGTGGTCTCTCCCCGACCAAAAAAAGCTGCTGGCAGAGTTAGGCCATAACATGAAAAAGCAACATGGGAGAGCAGACTGCCAAGCCGAGCGTTGTGGTGTTTGGGTTCGCTGGATAGCTTCCACCAAATTCTCCTTGCACACGGGTGGGAACCTAAAATAGTGCTATTCCTAGGCCGGGCTATCTTGCTAAAGCTTGTAAGTCGTGCGATATGGTTGCGCTGGATGAGGTTCGCAAAGTATGACGGGTCGATCCCTCTGATGGCGCCCTGCTCCAAAACACTACTCTGATGTTGCTATTTCAATGAGGTGAGGTCATCTTGCTTTTGGGCGTCCTTCCGGAGGACAGAGGACTTATCGCGAAACATTTCTCTCTGCTCTCACTCTTTGTCAGGACCTACTTTCTCGGTGGACTTGGCAATTAAACATCAATATATTCCGAATCATTGCTATCCACCGTAGTGGACGACGATTGATTAACCTAGATATTTGCCCAAGGGCTAGCCACTAAAAAAGTGAACAAGCCGACGGGATGCATGTGCCACCAGTCGGCTACGGAACGAAAAAAGGCATGCTCTTACTGGACAGAATAAGGATGCTCAAATGAGGATGTTCAATCAGGAGTGAATACCTCAGCTTCGAGCTTCTCGCCACATCACAAAGATTCTAGCTCGACCCTGTGAATAATTCTGTGATAACGCTACACACAGAGCTGTGGCGATCTTCCCTTGTCACCATTAAAGGCTGTCTCAAGATACCGCATTTTTTATAGACAACATCGGGCGAAACAGAAAGCCAAGGATCAACATATGAGTTGCAATATACAACAGTCTTGCCGTACCCAGACGCGTAAGGGATCGTCGTTGCATTTTGGCTTTCGGAATAGCACTTCAGCTGGTACTAAGGTTCCCGGCCCATAGAATTGATTCACCTCTATCCACTGCCTCTGATTAACGGGAACTGAGTGGTTGATTACAGTCCCCCAGTATGATTGGCAAATGCTGGTCTGAGAAAAATGGGTTAGGGTTTTAAGGATGACGTCGTTCAAAGTATAAAAAACGAATAAAGCATTTTTTGCATCATATGTCCACAGCTAGCAGTGGAGGGCACACCGGTGGCACACTTCACAGCGCAGTTGGAAGTCTGGTACGAGAAATTCAAGAATGAACTTGATACCTGCTTCCTGTTTCAGTAATTTCAAAGCTTCTTCCCAGAAATCCGGTTTGCGCTTATCTTTTGCTTTTGGGGATGCACTCCGCCTCCAGTGGATGAAAATTTCGATGACTGCTGCTTTTAGCGCGTGGCATACCACATTTTTAACTCTAAGATCTACCATTGTTCGAAGATTTGTGATAAAGGTGCCTTCGTTTGTTGCCTTGGTCTTCCGGGCACGATTTGGCCATCAAGGTATGCCCGCGAGACTGTGACAGACCGCTTGGTCGTTGCACCGAACCACCAGGAGGTATTCATTTTAGTGGCAAAACGAAGAGGTTCGCTTCGGTAGACGAATGTGCCTAGAATTCAGCAAACAGACTCGGTTGGGTGAGGCTTGTGTGGTATATTTGACTATGGTCGTTTCTGCTCTGTGATTGACCGGGTAGGGAAAATCAGGTAGCTGATCCCCCTTCTGTTAGCATTTGGGCACCTGCAAGCTCCGAAAACTTCATAATTCTCTATATTGTGCAGCGATTATTAAGATATTTGTGTATGCAAAAAAACCGGCCTTTTTCCAAGCGATGGACAACACGAATCAACAACCTGTGAAATATGTACTGAACCTTCTTAGGGGCAAGTAATTAAAGCTATTTAAGCTTTCAAACGGTTAAATATTGACTTCGCTAGTACAATACTCTCGAACAACCATTGCTGATGGACGCAGAAGATGCCTATTTGCGTTACTCGTGACAAGTTTGCTTCTCTTGCCATCAGTGCAAACTTGATTGCGCATAAGGAAACCAAAACAAGGTACAGTTGAAAGCATGAACCGTAATACTTGAATATGTGGTTGCCCTAGTAAACGACAGCTGGGAATAGGAGACATTAACAGTACAGATAAGATTATTACACACCTCATCGGCCACGTTGAACGAACATTTATTTAAGTGTGACAAATACGAGGTTTTAAGTGCAACATAACTGAACGCCAGAGACGATTCTGGGAGAATAACGAGTAGAATTATTTTCACCAGATAGATTGATAGATTAGTTCTCCTAAGTATTTCTCCCAGAAGGAGATGCTCCAAAGTTTGTAAACATCCTTTTTACACTTTATTCCCACACCTCCGGTCGAGCTAGGGTGTACAATAAGCTGCCAGAAGAGTAGCCAGAGGGGAAACACTGTGCTCTGCACTGGTGCAATTGAATGATCGCCTCCAGGCAAACAGAACCAGGGACTGTGTTTAAAAAATTAAGTGTAACGACTGCACTAAGGTCTATATAGGACAGACAGCCATGGAACTTCACACCAAAATCGGAGAACATAGGAGAAAAATAAACAGGCCACCGAGAGTCGCGGATAAATCTCGAGCATTACTGAAAGACTCAGCAAATGGCGGAGCATGCACTGGACACGGGACACAAAATAGATTTCGAAAATGTTGAGGTTTTGAGGGGAGGACTACGGTACACGTCACAGAGACTGACGGCCGAGGCGGTAGAAATCGCTGAGCATCCCAGTGTTAACAGAATAGAAGGCGTGGAACTGGCAAGCGTGTGGAGGACGGTTTTGGATCAGTCGAGCTGACACGTGCTGGTGTGTGGTCATCAGGACGAGAAGTAATCATCATCTGAATTCCACTTAACCTCCCCCAACTGAATTGTCGCAACACTCACAAGCCCACAAAGACCAACGAAATCTACCAGTGGCACGCGCGGTGAATCATAAATTGAAGCACCTTGAAGTGGAAGATTAAGGAACCAAACCCAATCGGAACTAATTTGAAACTCTCCCAACCCATCAGCGCAAAATTTTGGCAACCATACTGACCGACAAGAGCCGTCAATTTACACTCAACACTGGTCTAGTGCGCTAATATGAAGATATCTTACTGATTGGTTCTCCGTCTGCCTTAAAGCCTGGCCAACTTGGTGACCTGCTCACTTGGCCTGATGAAGCTTTTGTGACAAAAGAGAAGCGTTGCCCAGTAAAAAGAACTACCGATTTTTTACCAAGCTCTTCTTAAAAGAACTGTCAGAAGCTTTTTGACAACTAGTGGAGTTCGCCAGGGCTGCCCCTTTGATCATATTTGCCCAATTTTGTCATCGAATTCATCATGCAGTAAACACTTCAAGGGACAATGAATCTAGTTATCAAAATCAAATCTGAGGAGAGATTAATGGATTTGGATTGCGCGGACGACAGTTTTGTTGTTTGACGATTAGCTGTCCGCGAAAAATACTTTAACTAGAACAGAAGTGAGCCCGTTTCGGCGTGCTTTTTGCACCTTCAAAGTACAAAGTCCAATTCTCTTGTACTCCTTTAAAACTTCAGAATGAGTCTGTTGATCTTGGCAGCTGCATAAGCCATAAGCATACTGTAACAGATGAAGTTAGGGCGCGGATAATGAAGATGCGAGCAGCGTTCGCCAAAATGAGTCAGTTATGGCGTGAGAACGGAATTTCCCTGAAGCTCATGAGCCATGCATACAGGGTAACCGCAAGAGCGGTTTTACTCTATGGCTGTGAGGCTTGTCCCCTCCGATCCGAGTACCTTAGTCGTCTTCAAGTGATTGGTCGCCGGTGTCTCTGTAGCACAGCAAGGGCAAGCTGGCTGTAGCGAGTACGCAACGAAGTGGTGCGTATGCAGGTACTTAGTACGGAATCCGACTATTTGTAGCAGTAGATTAAGCTTATCATGTTGAGGTGGTTGGGATATGTTCTTCCTATGCCCAATTAGCGTCTACCAAAGAAGGTGTTGTCCGTTACGAGCGATTGTTGGAGAAAAGTTCACGGGAGACAGGCCGTGACCGTGCAATGGGACCTTCGCGCCTTCCTGAAAACCAGATGATCCTGGTTAGAGATGGCTGGAAACCCTACAGATGGTGCAACCGATCCCAATGGCGGCCATGCTGTCACATCCTAGTTGGACTGTAGCTGAAGTTTGCCTAGCTTATGTCAAGTGAGATTGACAAAGGACGCTTGGTTAATTCCGCTGATAGCGCCTTACTTCGACATGATGCTCAGATGTGCTTATTTTAATGCTGTCTAAACAGGTGGGCACATTAGTCTGGATCGTTTTTTTGATGACACGGCGCTTCTTCGCACCAAATCCCCACCCTTCCGTCTTATTTCCACTCTTTACTAAAGCTTCCTTCCTTAACGGTTGAGCACCAGTATGTAGTACTGGCGTATTGCTCTCAATCATGATGATGATGAGGACCAGGATTGTCACCCACTGTCTGCCAATCGCAATCAACATATTCATTGACTTTGGTTCAATTGTTCAACGCATACACATTACCGGTTCTAGAGACAAACTTCTCCTTCCATGTGGTTCGTCTGATATGATTGTTTATGACTAGGCAATTTCGGGACAGGAAAACTAACTTATTCTGTGTCGATTCACTACTGGGTAGTCAGTGCGACCTACAAGCTACATCACCCCTGTAAACAGTCTGTGACATAGTACACTTAGACGGCCTCATCTTCACAAAGCTCAACTTCGGTCGATTATAGGCTTAGGTTACTTGAAACTGAAATCTAACTCTTGAATAAGTGAGCGGAAGTGTTTCCTGCTGTGAAGTGCTTTTTATTTATACATTGTAGCAGAAAATAAACCATCGCATTATTCAGTGAGTCGAACGGTTGTGTGTGCCGTATTGGTAGGATGTTTGGGTGCTTAAGAAGAGACTCGCAGATGACGAAGAGCAGGCAACATGCGACAAAAATGAGGACTTCTCAATTCGACAGATTTTTTCCAGAGTGAACTGCGGCTCACACGGATGAATTATTTGCGGTCATCAGGAGTAGTAACGGAGTGTTTCCGAAATGTGACTCTTCATAATTCATCATCATTATCGACAGCATGGCATCAGTGTTGAACGCTGATGCTTCGCTGCCGTACAACCATGAGTTATTTGAAATCCTTATTTTGAAGAAAAGAATGAAAGTGGACGGGGAAGGGACTTAGTGCTAGCTTACTACAATCATTCCGAGGTGCCTACGCCTCCAGTCAATCATTCAGGCAATCTGGATAGAAACTGACAACAAGATCGCCACTGACATCGGTTGGCAGCCATATCTTGCAGCGTCTCCAACCAGGCACAGTGAGGATCACGCGGTCCCCAACCTGGAAGGCGAGTAGCACCGACAGCACCCAAGCGTTTCGTAATTTCCTTCATACCCCTCTGCCAGGTTAAGGGTTGGCCACCTCTCTGCTTCCGCCACTCTGAATTGGGCATGGAAAACAGCACTCTCTTCGGCAAACGATGATTAGGCATACGCAACACGTGTCCCAACCAACGCAGCTTCTGGTGCTGGACACACTCTTCAATGGAAGTACCCGTTGCACAACCAAAAACTCGCTTTCTAATTGCCTCGTTACGGATACGCCGACACCAACCCACACGAGCTATGGCTCTGAGACGTTCTGAAGACGTCTCAGTTCCGCTGCTCGAACAGGCCAAGCCTCAAAGCCACACAACAAAACAGCCGCACTGTAGCTTGATACACACGTCCCTTGAGATTCAGGGATACACCACTTTGACACCACCACTAGACAACATTTTGTCTCAAATTAGCAAACCCGACCCGATCCTTGCAGATTCGTGCACTGACCTCATCTGTCACACTAAAATCAGAACTAATACAGCTTCCAAGATGCGTAAAACGCTTCACAACTTCGAGTGCCTCTTCCTGGATTGTGACTGGCGTGTTCAGCGACTGCATGCCCAGGAGCATGACCTTACACTTCGTGGATGCAAAGTGCACACCAAAAGACGGAATGACATTGGTCAGTCCATCCAAAAACACCTGCACCTTCTCCGCCTGTTCAAAGACAAGAATGATGTCGTCTGCATATTCCAGATAGACAAGGTTTTCGTCACACGACATTAGAACACAAGTTTCAAAAACCTGCCAGCGTTCGTCTCATTCTCATCGATCACGAAGTTAAATGGGATTGAAAAGAGTGGGCACCCCTGACGGACACCACTTTGTGTACGAAAGCTACTGGAGAGCTCTTCCAAAACTCTCATACGCCCGAAGGTCTGAGAATACAAAGGACTTATTATGTTCACACACTTCCGGGACATTCCGTGATGGGCAAGCGTGTCAAGGAGAACAGACCGGCCAAGCGAGTCGAATGCGCCTTGGGAATCCATAAATATAATGAATAATAATAATAGTCGTTTAGCTGTAACATCCTTTCGGTGCCTAGCTGCCATGCCGCCCGGAAGAAGCACAAGGGCTGGGATACTGCCAGGTTGCCCAAGCCTAGACAGAAGTCGAGATGCAGAGGTCGGGTTCCAACCACAGACCTTCCGGTCAGTAAATTCGCGCTCTAACCACTGATCCACAGCACACATCAATGCCAAGCGATTCCAGTGTAAGAGCAAGAGCAGCTTGTCGTCTTGCTTGCCTCAGTGTGCGAACATTAAAGGCGGTTAAGTAGATAGGCTTTCGGGGTTTGAAAAGACACCGAAGTGCTTAGGGTTGCTACTGAAATCGGACGTACATAAGCTGTAGCTGAGTGTGATGCGCGGCGAGCAAAACGGTCAGTCCTAGTGCTGGGACCTGCGGAGAAAGTATTCAAATTTTTATTGGAGTAGGGTAGAAGAGGGAAAACGTGAGTGTTTGAATGGAGGCGTCAGCTGTAGCATGTTTTCGCTTATCCACCCTGTTGTATGAAGCAAATAAGGCGACTCGGGTGATGGCACCACGCGACGGTCGATATGGCATGAGTTCATTTGTATGTGGGCTGGAATAAAGCCAGGACGCCCACACCTAGACAGGTGAACGATTAAGGTACTCAACCAAAGCCTTTGGCTCAAAAGCCTGACCGCAAGGCAGCGGTGTTTGGCAGGAAATGCAAGTGCATTTCAATTTTTACAGAAAAATTAGCCACACATGTTCCAACCTGGAGGACCAGGAAACTGGGCAGTTACGCAATGAACGCGATTGTTTTCACTCACGAGCGTCAGTGGCGGCGTGATTGAGCCATGTCTGCCGGTGTCACCAGCCATCCGTGAGCTGAGTCCCGGGGTCACCATTTAGGGAGTCGACAGTTGTCGACCATAATGAGTTTGCTGGTTAGCGTTTTCATACTTCGTTTTCAGGTCATAGACTGTCCACCGCTCGGTGGCTTCCACTCAGCGGGGACTTGATCGAAAAAAGCTCTGCGATGCAGACGGTGTACATGTCCCAACCAGCGTGACTTATGAAGCGTGGGAGAGTCCCTTTTCCACAAAACTATCCGGCGTACCTCAGATCTGATATTTCCACCAGACACGGCCAATGCTTCGGAGACACCGATGGTCAAACACTGACGAATTTCGTAAATCCTCCGTGTGTAGAGACCACGTTTCTGATTCGCAAAGCAGTATGGGTCGCACTGCCGCAGTGTATATTTTCCCCTTGAAAGACAAACTGATGTCTCGCCGGCGCCATTGGTGTCAGAGGTTGGCAAACGCCGTTTCCCAATTTGAGCAATCGCATCTCCAGCCAGCGCACCGAAGCTTATATAACTGCCCAGGTCTACCAAGTCGACTGGCTCGCCTGTAAGCACGACGTTTGGATTTGACTTCACCCAGTCTTGTTGCAGCACTTTACACTGTGCTGATGTGAAGCGTCCACCAAACCATGTGGAAGAATTATTTAGGCTACTTACGATGGTTTCAATGTTTAACAGATCCGAACCAACAGCAACATAGTTCGTATACCCAATGTTTATGTGTGAATGCCCCTGTATACTCGTACGAGCCCACAGGAGTTCGTATACACTACCCACATAAAGGATATAAATTTGGAGGGGATACCTCTGATCGCCAGAAACGACAAAGTCAAAGTCAAAAGCCACAGAGTCAAAAGAAGCTTTCCGATCAAGAACGACCAATGTTCGACGTAACGCTGTTCCCGAATTCGCCTCGAGGTAAAGTTGGCTGATGCATTCTCCGTCAGGGCGAAACCCTGCTTGATTCTCACGAGTTTCTCCCTCTCGTCAATCGATCAACCTGCGCAAAATAATATCAGAGAGCACTTGGATGCAATGGCTACCAGGCTGATACCACGATGATTTTCGCGTGATTTTCTTGTGCCCTTTTCGAAGAATGGGATTACGGTCGAAGCGCTCCATTCCACTGGTATTCCGGCTGATCGAAACAGCCACCTACAGCGAAAGCGTTCTCCATCCCCTGGGCCTTCGTAATCTACCAGCGTTCTCTGTCCTTGTTCGAGCTAATTATCCAGTGTTTAAGGGATCTGCGTGCAGCGTCATGTTCACCATTTGCTTGTATGTCTCTTCTGGCAGCAGCAAGACATGCTGATCTCGACAATATCTAGTGATCATTTGGTTGAGTCGGACGGCTTGGACAGACAGTTGTGGAAGCTGAGAGCACAGCTCCATTAAGTCGCTACTACATAGCCTCCAAACAAACTTCGTCATCAACATGACTGTGAGTTTGCATTAGCTTTCCAGTCAGGTAAGTTCGATACCGCTGAGCTACTGAAACTCGTCGAAGTTGATGAATGGAATTGCTGTTTCGATACGAAGAACGCCGACGAAAAGCAAAGTGATAACCGGGCCCGCAGAATGACACGATCGAATCGAAGTTGCGCGCTCCAGAAGGAACGATTATCTTTATCTCAAGCGGTAACTGACAGCCACATGATTCAACTGAGTCCACAACTGACTTGCGGTTGGTAGCCTTCAAGTAATCCGATGTGAGCGTTTGTGCTGAAAGTTCGTACTGGACAGGAACAGATGATGTTGGGCGCACAACTGAGCATACACTGAGGAGTGACTACAAATAAGCTACCTAAGTGTGCTTATTCTGGGCTTATTAGTCGAAATTTGGCGTTCATAACACCTGCCAAGATGGCTATATCCGTTCTTGCTGAATGAAGCAGTCCCAACAGATCCGCTGTAGAAAACTGGGGCAGCTGGTCATACTCGCCAAACTTCCTCTGTATTCGACATTACACATGCCATGACGCTATTGACGAAAATATTCGGTTTATTGTTCAGTATTCACTCTCAACGCCCCATCACTACTATGAAGAATACTGAAGATCCAATCGCATATGCCGGTGTGGTCAACAGAGGTTGTGAGCCCTGCAAGCCCAACTCCATGACCGAGGATAAAATTGTGGCTGGTCTCCAATCGCGGCAGGATGCATATATTCAAATCCGGTTACTGCATCGAACTGAACAGAATCCGAAGTATCATCATCATCACTGTCAGCTATAAGAACAACGTACTTGTCGTACAGTGGTTGTTGCTGTCCCAGTTTCGTTCACCGATGATTTGGGGAGGTGGGGTAGGTAGCTGCTCATTGGAGGCGGGAGCTGATAAATTGGTGCGCAAATACAGCACTGTCAGTGGACTGTTAAGTGGGGGGATTAGGAAGGGAGCTGTGCATTGAAGGCAATACCTGGGATGCACGAGCGCCATTGAGGGCGCGACTGGGCCACGTCTGACAATGTCTCTAACCATTGATGTGGCCCGTCTCCGGGTCCCCATGCAGGAAGACGGCAATGACCAGCGCAGCTGAGTTTGCTGGTAATGGCTTTTATACTTCGCTGCCAAGTCAGTGTTTGACCGCTTCTGGCTCGTTTCCACCCTTCACGTGGTTGTGCGGAAAGAATCCTTCGAGGAAGTCGGTCGACTGGCATACGCAGCACGTGGTCAAGCCAGCGCAACCTATGCAGTGTGATCAGTTCATCTATCGAGGATGAGTTGTTTCTTCCGAATACCATTCGACGTACTTCAGCATTGCTTATCCTGTGTTCCCACCAGACTCGGGCAATTCATGAACTTGCAGTGCGCTTGCTACAATTATTGAACATTCCCAACCCCTTCCATCTGACATAGCATCAATCAAATGCTAAACAGACCCCAAGAAAACCGCCCACACTCCGTTGGCTTTGTGAGGAATGACGCTTTCAACAACACTGGCCCCACCGGAACATGTGTATCAGGTGCAGTCGAGGACAAAACAAAAAATGTTGTAGAGACAACTTCAGCCCCCGTTCCTGTTGGCCAGCTCTCTTAAACTTTGAAAAGCCTCACGCCCCCTTCTGATTTCAAATCAAGCTTGGAACATGATTGGAAGCTTACGAGTTGAACGCAGCTGGCACAACCAGAAAGTGATCTGAAAGTTGGACCGCCACGGGGCGCAGTGAGATACAGTCACATGGTGCTTGGTACATTAACAAGTATACAGGCCGTGATCTAAGCCTGAACTGGAACCAGAATCTTCAACTCTCTCAGAAACCCCTCAAAAACGTTCGTAAAAAACGATTGTAGATGGTGGTGACACATCTAACCAAAATGGATACCCATTGAGGCGTATGCAATAAAATGGCTACCGCGCTCATAACGTTCGACACCCGAAGCCCTGTCGCCCTGTTCGATTCGGCGTAATAAACCGAAATCCTGTCAAGTTATACCTGCAAACCCCATCCAGTAAGCGCAACTCCGATGTTCACGCGTGCCGTTCACCTGTTATCTGCAATGGCAATGGAACGGTAGAAGAGACGCCACGTGGGGCACACCAGCCGCATGAACGTTAGGTGCCCAATCTAGTATATACTGGTATCACGTGGTACCACTAATGGAGGACGGCGGATCGAACAATACGTCAAGCACGCCGTACAGTTCAGATCCTAGGCGTGCGTGTGCAGAGGGAATAAAATTCGGTCGGCAGATTATTGCTTTTGTTGTAACTGCAGACGCTCTCATGGCGGAAGCAACACCGGAAAACCCTGGCATGCCTCCGAGGTCGGGGGCACAGTAACAAACATCTGAAATGGATCACAGATCAGCAACCCTGCTACCCGGGGGAGGTTGATAGGCCACATCACCACCCGGAGTCACCACAAATTAAACCAAAGGTGCTGCCGGACGAACAACATCCTCAAGAGATATCCTGGAAACAGCCACACGAAAGAACTGAAAATCGAAGAGGGAGTGAACCGGTTACGGACCCAAAGAAGTTACGTCGTGGTTGGCCAGAATTTGGGCCAATCGGGATAAAGTATTCATCCTCACGGGTTGATACACAAGATCGAGATATTCGCTCAAACTTCCCTAGTCAGGTTTGCTCTTGTCGTTCAGCGGCCTCTGTTCACCTGAAAGTTACAAGCGAAAAAAGGGTGTAGCACTGCTGTTTAAGTTCTCAGCGCGGGGTAGTA
>SJOL01004009.1:759174-795513 GCA_004794785.1 Opisthorchis felineus | reverse complement strand
TGCACGCAAAACCGATGCAAGACGAACGGAGTCATCAGTCCTAAGTGCTGGGCCTACAAGAGTAGAGTTATTAATGGGGTAGGGAGAGGGGGAAGAAAAAGTATGTGAAATAGAAAGAAGGGAGGCGTCAGCAGTAGCCTGTTTTCGCTTACCCGCCCTGCTGTATGCAGCAAGTAAGGCGACCCGGCTGATGGCACCACGCGACGGCCGATGTGGCATGAGTTTATTTGTATATGTGCGATTCATGGTTGTACGTGGGCTGGGATACTGTCAGGGCGCCCACACCTAGACAGGAGCGGTTACATATAAATACCACCAACAACTTGCAATCTGCAACTCTCCTGCAGCTACACCAACGCCGGAGATTTCCTCAGCAAATATACTTAGCTTCTGAACCGACATCACGCTTCTGACTATGATAAACCGTTCAACTGTAGCATCGTTTCGGTGCCTAACTACCATGTCACCAGAAAGAATCACGAGGGCTGGGATACTGTTAGGTTGCCCCAGCCTAGACAGGGGAATTCGAGAGGCAGAGGTCGGGTTCGAACCACGGAGCTTCTGGTCAGTAAATTTACGCTCTAACCACTGAGCCATCTCCCCCCGACTATGGACTTAATGCGATCACAGAAAGGTGGATAACCCCCGGCATACTAATTCAGAAGTTCAATCTCTGGATTGTCACTTGTGAGACGTGACAAACGAATAAAAGGTAAAAGTTAGCGGGGTCGCCCTCTATCATCGAAGCACATTAACATGTAACTTACTGCACCGTCCTTCAATAAAAATCAAAAATACCATCTGCAATTTTGCCCTCGCTAATGAGGACAGATGCCACATTGCAGTGCTCTATCGTCCTCCCTACGACATCCCAGGGAGGAGGAGGACGACCTTACATTAGCTGCTCTTCAGACGACAACTAGCGTAGGTTACTCATCTACTGTTCCTGGGTGGCTTCAGCGTTCTTTCTCCGCCAGATTAAGTACCTCGCGCTAGACCTAATCCACTCGGTGCTGGTGTCTAACCATTTTACGGAATCCACTCGCTGCTGAGGTTTCAACAATCCACCCCTACTGGAAGGAGAAACTTTTGGTGGAAACGGTCACCTATGAGATTTCAGTTGGTCGCAGCGGCTATGTAGTCTGCGAATTCTTCACCACCAGAGCAACTGCCAGCGCCATCCCAGACCTCCACACTAGAGTCAAAGTCATTGCTGCAGGGGCTGGTACGGGAACTGGCCGGAACTTCATGGAAACGCCGTCACCAGAAGACAAAGCTTGTCAAGTGCTAGGTGAGATTCCAAACGCATCTGCCGCGCGTAGCAGCATCAAGAACCATGTTTCTATGCCTTACTCTTCTTGCCCTCGGGCAAAGCCAGTCCTCTGTAGTTAAGTGGGCCAGACGGCTGAGCCACAGGCTCCTGAAAGCGCTCCCTAAGTTGCTCCACCTTTGGGACTTCTGAGTCAGGGGCTAGGAGACAGGTCCCTGAATAAAACGCTGCATTGTGAATTACACTTTTGAGTCAAAGGCCCAAGTTGGGCTACCTCAACTAAGCCCCCTTCGGCCTGAACGATTGGGAAACATAACCAGCCTTTGCATCTCTTCATTCACCGACCTTTCACACGTCTCGCAACTAGGTTTTTCTGGTTCATCAAGATGTCAGTCTAGACTCCTGCCCAGCAAAACAAATCCTCACGAAGTTCAAAGGAACTGTTTCACATTGCGGATTAAAGCATCCGTTCTCCATATCATATTAAAGATTGGAAAACAGGCATTATTTGCCCAGACCTTGTCTCCTTTTTCGGTGGTTGTGTTGTCTCCAAAACACACCCAAGCGATCGCTCATAATATCTGCGACGTGGGAGTTGTGTTTAGGCCCAGGGCCGAAAGTGCCTCACTGGACTGGACTCCAGTGAGTGCTGTTCGGTTGACTAACTCAGTTAAGATCAACGCACTCCATACATAGCCGCTTACTTGTATCTCTGCCATAACCTAACGACTTTTCTTTTTAGTTGCTTGTCCTACAGCCCCGCTCTCAATCGCTACTGGAAATGCGCATTGCTGATCTTCGGCTGTTTTCGCACTGTTTCTGTCAAGGGATGTATGTTTGAGCAAACTGTCAATGCAAGTAACAGTTTGTCTCTGACTGAGTGATCTACTTCCGCCGAGACTGTTTATATGTACATGTTGACAACCTCTTTGGATTCTTTACAGAACGAAATGTTTCTCTTTAGCCGAATAACTAATCGGAGATTTGGGAATAGACTGCGTGCTATGAGAACTGTATCCTCCACAGCCGTTAAGTCCTGTTTACGATTGGATCAAAACCGTCGGCTAGATGCCTGGATGGCCGCACATGACGCACAGCAACGAGCTTGTTTTTCTCCAGCTACGGAAAAGGTCACTGTGCAATATATTGGTAAACTTGGACAACCATGTGCGCTACAAATGACTAAGGGGTTATCAACACCGATGGACTGCGCCCGCCATCTTTCCAGCTTGTTGGCAGAACGAAGTGCCATTGCTTTGGTGGATGGGCGTCCATGGAGCATGTTTCATCCTTTTGTGAAAGACTGTTCTTTGGAGTTCCTCCACTTCAAAGTAAGTTGAAATGTGTGTCCTCGTTACTGCATTTGCTGTGCATATTATATATTGGTACATGCTTTGCACCAATGCACATACTGCTACCCTTACTGTTACAGAAACGGTTAACGATTGATGATATAACGAAGCTGTCACGAAGAGATTGGACCTTACCGTGGTGTGACGGTTTGTGTACCTTCGCGAACCACTGAGCTGTAATGAGGGGTGTCCGTGCGATACTCGCAGAGTCTCTCATACCGTTGGTAGTATACCCCTCAGCTCCCAAGCTGAGAGCTTGCTTGGCTGCACAAGTCATTTTGTCCGATTTTGTTGTCATCTCTGCATGTTCTGTAACCTGTGTGTGGTTTGTATCCTCCTAATCTCCTATGGGCCCTCCAGTCGATATTTCTAAAATCGGAGCAAAGTAGCGTGTGTAAATGGAAGTTGAATTATATCCATTTAGAATAACGGAATGTGCAATATACGTAGGGCATTCTGATGGGTTCTGCACGCAGAATCAAATATTTTCACCACCACTTTGTACTACTGGCCACCAGGTGAAAACCGAAATTAAGCTCTCCGAATCCATGGTGTTTTGAATGCTGGGACTTTTATCAATGTTATATCTATTCCAATCTGGCTCGAGATAGCTCAGCGGCCAAGGAGCGAAGCTACAAGTCGGCTGGTCTGTGGTTCGAACCCAACACCGACCTTTCGATTGCTCCCGTCTAGTTTTTGGACAATCTGGCAGTATCCTAACCCTCGAGTTTAACGACAGCTATGCTCTAAAATGGGGCCACGGCTGAACGATTGTTTTACTTTACTTTATTCTGCTGGGTGCATGTAAACAGTCGACTGTGTGTCATCCGTCTGTCCACTTTCGTAAAGACTTGCGTCGCTTGCAATATTTACTGACCGGAAGGTCCGTGGTTGGAACCCGACCTCTGCATCTCGACTTCCTCTGTTTAGGCTTGGGCAACCTGACAGTATCCCAGCCCTCGTGCTTCCTTCGGGTGTCATGGCAGCTAGGCAACGAAAAGGTGTTACAGCTGAACGATTATCTTTGTAATATTGTAATTTGTAACTCTGTACTAGTCAACTATAACACATCCCGCGAAAGGCACTTGATGGAGAACTAGCCATCGTCTCATCCACCGTAAAGCGTTTAGCTGTAGTCGTTATTGCTGGAGATTTTCATGCGCATGTGTGCGCCTCAATACATCGGAAACACGAATAGGTAGCATGGTTATGTTGATCATAGGGTTTAATGGTAATCGCGCGTATTCTACAGCTTTGTGCTGACCACCAATTGTTCATCAATAGTACTGTGTCTAGGCGCAGTGGATGTGCTACCTGGCGTCCGCCTACTGTCGAACCACCATGGAGCCAAATCGATTACGCACCACCAGTATCCGACTGTCTCATTATGGAGTAAATATTTTGATTCAGGTAATTGTCCTCATCTCATGTAAATTTTCACTGAATTTTCTGAGTGGACCTAAGGAGCAAATTCCCCGTCTGGCAGTTGGTAGGATTTCTGAGCCACAAATTAACCAAACGTGCCAAAACCTACTATCCGACGCTTTAAGATACTTCGCAGAAGACATTAATCGTAACTGCTACATGTGGAAACTTGCACCTAGTGTTCCCGAGAGCGCACATGTTAATTGCATGATCTCGTAACGGTCGCTCTCATTTCTTTATACAAGAAGTCGTATCCTTTTGAGGCCGCAGCATCGTTCGGCTGGGTTATCTATTAGACGCCAAGCAAAGTGAAGTCACAGAGAACTGGAGGAGGTTAGTACAACGGGGAATATGCGGAAGCTGTTCCATGTAATCCGTCTGTTAGTGAGCTAATCAGATATAATACTCAAAGTCTGATACATAATAAAAGCTAGTGTGTAGACTGATGGGCAGAATATTTTCCACCACAGTCTAGTTGTGTGTCAACCTCTCTATCTGAGTCTCTCACTTGGTCCACCCAATTCAAACCGTGGTGTGTCGGTTCGAATTTTCCCTCAGTTGGTAAAGTACTAAAATGCTTCTGCTCTGGAGCGCCATTGGGCTGCTAGACAAGATGAGCTTGCACCAACACTATTTGAAGACGGTGGTGGATCAGCATTAACTAAGTTGTTTTAACTTATTTGGGAACGTGAGCACGTTCCAGATAACTGGAATCAATGATTATGCCTTCATTCAAAAAGGTACACGAAATGACTGTTCAAACCGTAGGGATATAAGCCTGACACTGACCGTTGCACAGTTACTGGCTTCAAAAGTACTGCGATGCCTAGCCTCTACATGTAGAGCGCAAATTAGAGGGCATCAGCCAGGGTTTCTCTCGGGGGGGGGGGGTGGCTCGTTGTGACATATAGTTGAACAACACCATATATACGGCAGCTGCGGTTTTCCTCGACTTCAGAGGGACCGTTGACTCTGTCGATTGGTCAACTCTTCTAAATACACCCACCCGAAGAGGAATGCCTGTGAAGTCTGTAAATATATTTTATTCTCTTCTCACGCTTCCGGCCGTGTAACACTTTACATCGAACTGCCCAAAAGTCTTCTTACAAATAGTGGGGTCTCATGGAATATTATTAAGGGATTGAGGCCGGTGGTATCGAAATTTCATTTGGAGAAAGATTGTTAGGCTTGCCATATGCGGTCTACATTGCCATTTAATTCGATGACCATCAATCCGCAAGGTCTACTATAGATAGAATTTCGGATATGATCTCTGGTTTCGGTATGCGTTTTGAACGTATTGCCAACAGACTTTGAATCTCCCGTGTTCTTTTGAGACCTCAGGGAGAGGAGTTGACTTTTCTGACCGGCTTACTTATCTGCGCAACTGCATAGTCGTGGCTGCATAGCGATCGAACTCACTGCATTCATTTTCCAGGCGCCAGCAACATTTGAGAACTTGAGTCGTTTCTGGCGTCAGAAACGAATTTAACGTAAGTCTAAGGGCCATGTGTACAAGACGACTGCAAAGGCAGTCCCTCCCATCCGAGGACATTGGGTTAGTTCGAAAGTTTGATAGGTGCCTTCGCAGTAGAGCAGGCATTAGCTGGCTACAGTGAAACACGTTAGCAAGCATTTGGTGATGAGATAGAATCTCTGGGGCAATAACTGAAGCTCTTCAGTTCTGGTTCGTTGGAGTATGTATTGCACATGCAAAACCACCATCCTCCTAAGGAAGCAATTTTCTGCTCTGCAGTTTTATCGACGAATGGCTGGTTGAGGACAGGTCATGGCTTGCCAACGTGAAATGAAATCGGCGGCTGTCAAACTGAGTGCTGTATGATCTTTTCGGCTCCCTGGTTCGGGTCCAAGTGATTCATCCTACACATTGTTAGAAACCCTATCGAACATAGCAAGTAACCGGCCTCAGCGGTGAGCCTGCTGTCATTTCTTAGTCCGACTGTCTAAGGTTTGTATGCTCTTGTACGGTGGATTCATGTTTGTGTGGTGGGAAGGCCCGACCTAAAGCTGCCACCTTGACGCGGTGGTCGGGTTTGATCCCGTGGGCTACACTGGCTGGAACTTCGTTCCACAAGGTGCAACCATGCCAGGAAGACCAAAGGGGAGCAGTCAGATCAAGAGTAGTGAGATCCTGTACTACTACGGATTCATGTTTAGTGAAATTGATAGAAGACGTTGGGTCAACCCCACATGGCTCAGATGCGTTTACTTCACTGGTATTACTCGTTTTAGATGCTTTGTTCTGGATTGTATTCCATGAGGACATAAGGCTGCTTGTTGCAAGTTCCATCCTCCCCCTTTCTGGTTGTTGGTCTTCTCACTCTTTACTAGGGTATTATTCCTCATGGCTGCGTGGCACTTAAGCACCAGTGCTTAATACTAGTGTATTATTATAAATAGTGGTGATGATCTCGATTGCATTTACAGTTTTGTATGTTCAGAAGAATCCCTAGTGCTCTAACTAGGAATACGTGAACTGATAAGTTCATCTGTTTAACCTTGAGCTTCTGAACTAATGAGATCTGGGATACATTATGTTGTACGTCTAGCTTCTGGAGGAGCTTAAATCGGTTCCCATTTAGACTCTTATTAGATATTGCCCTGTGGCAGTTTTCATCCGATCGATCGCATTTGCGTACTCCTGCAGTACGGAACAAGTTCGCTGATGCGAAGTACCAAGCTGTTGTGTTCTGTGTAACTGTTTCAAATGAGCCCAAATATCCATCATGTGTGAGGGAGCTGTCTGGTGGAAACTGACACTTGTAGGCCCAAGTGGACTACATTCGACATTGCTTTACTACCAGCAGCAGACATCTCGTGCAAGTCGTCCCAAAATGGAATGCGATATGTCTATACTGTGTGCTATATGGTGTGAAGATTAAAAGCCATCTTTCATACCTGCACATTTTGACTGCACACTGCGACTGCCCATTATCTTCATGGTACATTTGTCTGACCACACCTCACCAGACATCAAGCGGGCAGCCGCTTTTCAGAGGAGCACGTTGGGTCTACATGTATAACGATGCTAAACAGGTATTTGGGAGGTTTCGAGTATCCGTCACGCTCCCTGAAGCGCCACTGTCTAAGCGGTCAAGCCCGAGATGTGAACGAGAAGCCGATCATCCTAAAGCAGAATTTTGACCGAAATCGTCCAGTGGATATCCGTGGTAGTTAGGAAAAATTTCATGTGCAATGTACACATTATTCCAAGTGCGACTGCGGGGCACTGTGTTTCGTTAAATCCCGCACGGAGGCTCCAGCTTCATGCAGCCCCTGTCGCTGCCGACCGAAGGCCCCCACCACTGTCTGTTGCTCGGAGGTTCCCGACTCGACTTTAGCATTCAGTACAGTTGAGTACACTAGATGTAGCCCAGAATTTTACCGTCTTTGAATTAAAATACGGAAATGTCAGATTTCTTTAGACGCATTTTACTGAGTCATTGTAAGATTTCTTCGGTTATCGTCTTGCGAAATTTCCATCAGAACCGACGAATATTAACGTAGGGCTTTTGATTTCGGTTTTATACTAGCTTTTTCCGATCGCCTTCCCTTATATAGTGAGCTCCGGAAGATGATCCTGTCGGCCTGTGGTATATTTATTAGAAGGTACCTCTCTTTCCCGGCTAAAAGGCTTGAACTTCGACAGCCTAGCGGTATTTCGGTCGCCGTACAACTCAAAGGCTCCGTGGCTCGTTGGGAAGACGATATTTCAAACGCCGCACTTCCCTATTTCACACAAAAAGTCTATGAAGTAACGCCATTTGGGCGTACTTAAGTTATGTTAGCAGCGGCACAACCCGAAAAAAAACACTAAGATCAAAATAGAGGTTGGTTAGGTTCGCGCCTGAACCTCTCCGAAACTTGGACTTTGTGGACCGATGTGTATTGACAGTCAAAACCAACTGTGCCAGCAGGTGATTTTGTGAGTCGTTTCTCTTAGTAGAGTAGCGACACAACGTGGAACTTGCATGCGTTAGTGTACAATTTTTTTAGCAATGAACGCTGCTTGATTTGTTCATATATTAATGTCGAAGATATTGTTTGTCTATCACTAGCTTGCTAGGGCCGCGGTCGACTTTCTTCTTTTCAGGACTCTCATAATGATCCGACTCCTGCGAATGATGCATTTTGGCGCTCGGCTTCTTTTTTACTTGCCGCCACTCTGGAATCCGCCTTTCATCCCACACATGAAGTGCGTGTAATCAGCAACCCAGTATTGAAACCTGAAAGCGGTGGCTTTTTCTGTGACATTGCATTCACCCCAACGGATTCTGCAGGACCCACCCCTTGGGTTCCATCCGCGGAGGAACTACGGGCACTATCCGTTCATGGACAACGACTGGCTACGTCAAACCTGAGCTTCGAATTGCTCAATCCTACTCCCAGTCTACTAGAATCCTGTTTCGCCGACCACCCTATTCGTCTAACAGAGATCTGTAAGGAATTGTCCCCAGCAAATACAACCTCTGCACACGTGAACCCATCAACACCTCTTTATGAGGGTGCTGTATACAAGATGGGCAGTTTTGTAGAGGTATGTTCTTCTAATCTGTACACTTCCGTTACCATCCATCACCCGGTTCAACTGATCCTTCAGACCAGGCGCACTACATCTGCCACCGACTACTTGGCAGACCACCTTATATAATAAACAATGTGCATTTTTGAATGGCACTAGAGTGATTGCTATCGACAGCCTTGCCGGGGATCACCGATATCTAGATTCCGCTTATGAGTGTGCATGAGCATATGTGATTTTTGCTGGTGTCCACCCAAACATTTAGTAGGGTATTCAATAAACAGCTGAAATACCCTTGTCCTGTGGTAGCACAGCCGTGTAATCGTTTGTCTTCAGCTAAAGCGCTTCTCTGGTGTTGGACAAAAATAGACGTCCTACCATTACACATGACCCGGGCGTGTTTGGGGTGCATAGTTGCCTTTCAACCTGAAAGGAACACGAGGTCTGAGGTACTGCCAGGTTGCCCAAGCCTGGGCAATCTAAAAGCCAAAATTGAGCTCGAATAATGGACCTCCCGTTCGGCACCTTTGCGCATTGACTGCTGAGCTATCTTGAGCTCGGCGGGAATACAAACGTCTAATCAGCGTCATATTCTGGAGCAAACGGCGACTGGCGCTTTACTGGTCACATTTTCGTTGCAATCTCCTTAATGACGGAAGCAACCCTGCTTAGTGGTGTTTGGCTCTATTGAATTTTAATCCATCCCCTATTTCATTTCCTTTGATATTTTCGGGTCACTATGTTAGGGTTTTGACATTAACTGCAGTTCATGACCCTACCTTTGTTCAATCGGATCTGAAACTTGTTAGCACAGTGCCCCTTTTTAGAAAGACCACTTTTTGGGGATCTTTTCAGATTCTCTCTCCAGAAGGAGACAACTGCATTGAAGTACTCCTCGTAAGGCCTTTCTTTAGAAAGTAATGCGGTTGCCATGTTAGTTTATTACAGCTTAATGAACGTGGACAAGTAATCGAATCTTTTTTAAGGATATCATTTGGAGTGTTATCGCTCGTCGCTGTCCTGCAGCTGCCGTATGGGACCGCACTTCCAGTTGTGCATCAGTCTTTTCGTCGGTTAGTTTTCCTCTGTGACGTGAACTGCACTTCGGTCTCATGCGTTTGCAATTTCATTGCACCTCACATTTTTCTCGAGTTTTCAGAAACGTGCACCAATTAGTAAGTAGGATGCAGTATGGATGTATTCTAATAGTTTTGTGATGTGTTGGTAAAATGTACCTGGGTCATCAAACTCTTTCTTAAAGTGCTCTGTTACCAGATTTTACCCTTAGTTGCCCGAATCCGTTGCTTCTCTTCCTGAAATAGTTTATTTCGGTACCCCTTTGTTGTTTTTTCATACTCCCTAAGCAGGTCAGTGGTGGACCTCCCCTGATCAGTTCCTCGCGGTTGATTGGTCGTTTTGCTGTCTCCTCCATCCTTCCCTTGGGCTGGTTAAGGGATCACACTCCAGAAAGTCATCATCCTATCCTTGTCTATCGCGTACAAGGCATTGCACTACCTACTGCGTTTATCACACATTTTACGACGTTCGATCGTCTCATTCACTGGTCAAAGGAAGCAAATACTGAAGCGCCTAAGAAAGCAGCTTACGTTGTAGATTTTTAGCGTCACACGCACGTTTGATTGTACAGTGCTTTTTAGAATATATGTATTTGTTTTCAAGGGTTTTAATTGCTGTATGAAATAGATTGGGCAGTACTGATATCGTATGTGAAATCCAACCAACCATTCGAAGTGAACTGTGGAAGACTTCAAGTGGGCGGGTAGCACTGTAAAAAACCATACTGTTTGTATACCAGTTTATTAAGATGGGAAACCGAAAATACCAGAAACGGGATGAAGTAATCGAATTGAAAGCACTCCTGTAATCTGAGCTCTTCGCAAAGCTTTGGATGACGTAACTTTGCTCGTTTCTGAGAAGCAATGCTAATCACAACACGGCAGTCAATACACAAAAGCTTTTGGCTCACGCCATCCGGCTGTTTCGGAACTGCCGCTACCAGACGCATCCTCACCCTTTAGTTGTAACTTAATGTTCTGTGTTTGTCATCGTGTGTAGCAGTCAGGTTGGATAACATTGTGATTCCCCCTGGCTGCTGTCACATTGGGCTAAAGGACCCGGTGTTTCAACCAACTATTCAGCATCGTCTTTCAGCAAAGAAACGCAGCCTAATCACGAAAACCACGGTTTCCCAAGAATGGACTTTAGCTTGTCAATTTTTAAAGAACATCTGAGTTGAAAACCTTAATATGGGACTGGATACGTTACTTGGTTTATACCAGAAAGATGTCTAGTTTTATCAAATAAACTGAGTTTTACTGTGTGCAATATGACTTCATGTTGCGTTCTGATTTTAAGTTCCCCTCTCATTCACTCCTTGCCAATTATTAATTCACCTCAGCGCGGTCCTCTCAGTTTTTTTCCCTGTAGCGTATGCATACTCGTTTGGTCTTAAACGTAGCGAAAAGCGGCAGGGTAAAGGACCAGGGCTTAACTGACGGATTTATATCCGCGGCAAAAGTGCGGAAAGCATCAGAACCCGAGGGTGTGCATAATGAAACATTAAGCGGGAACTTCAGTATCTGAGTAAATTTGTTCCATCAAACTTCGGAAGTCCCTAGGTTTACTCTGAAGTTCGTCAAGCAGTCGTTGGGCAGTTGAAGCTCTGTAGTTCATGTGCCGTTATCTGGCAGCTGATGTGTTCGCCTACTACTTGACTCATTGGGCTGGAGCATATGTTCAAAGCGTATCACTTCGGGCTCAGGAAGCACCAGTTGGTTTGAAGATGAGGGCTATCTTGGGTTTTTTAGGATGCAGTCGTAGGCGGTTTGGACAGGCTATAGGCAGCTAGATGCGATTGTGAGTAGTACGGAGGAAGTGAACCGGTGTTCCCTTCAGCTCCTGTTTTTACCACTCGGAAGCTAATGTTCTGAATCCAACAAATGCATATTTTCCTATTAAGCCCCGAATGGTGTTGCCAATGTGACAAACTTGAGGCACACAACTGCCGGTTGACTCGTTATCTGATGCATTTGTGGCAGCAGGCAATAGTTTGGTAATGTTGAGTGTCATCCTCGTAAATGCTTTGATTGGACGACCTATCAGAAGCCGTTCAAAGTGGTTTTTCACTTTTTATCTCATTTACATCATCACTCGAGGTGACATCATCGGTGTCTGTGGGTAACTGAGCGTCCATGCTCAGCTGACTCATGCCATCCTCACGAATGTCGTTCAGCTGTAGCACCCTTTCGGTGCCTAACTACCATGCCACCAGAAGGAGGCACGAGGGCTGGGATGCTGCCAGGTTTTCCAAGCCTAGACAGGGGAAGTCGAGAGCAGAGGTCGGGTTCGAACCACGGACTTTCTGGTCAGTAAATTCGCGATCTAACCACCGAGCCATCTCGCCTCACGAATTTAATATTTGTCAAAGCGATTCGTAGAAAATTTGCCGACCTGAAGGATTGCAAGATTCGGCGTCATCGTTTAGGCGTTCGGACCTGTTAACTACGCCACGTGTCGGTTGACCCAGGTTGTCCTTCCAGCACTAAAGTGGCGTTATAGTATAGCAATCTTGTGGAACGTGCTGTTCATCTGGACTATACTGGTCTTGGAGACCAAAATCCTCTTAGCCATCGGGAAGTACTAGGAATATCAGATTTCAGTGCGTATGTGATGCGTTTTCCTGTTGTTCGATGCACCAGTCTACATACTCTACATAGAGTTTTCGGACTACTGGCTTCGATTACTTTCATCACAGATCAATCGAACCAGCATGAGTACGGACAACTCCGATTCAAGGTACGATGTCATGCTACCTAATCAACTCGGATTTTGATCAATATTTTCGAGTGAACATATTGCACGACGTTGTACGAGGAATATGTTGCGGGGCATTTTCAGTTTTCTCCGACTTTGTTCCGACATCCATGTGGGCTCGTATAAGTGCATCCGAAATCCTTTACCAGCTAATCTACCAGAGGCGCTGCCAGCATTGTCATCCGCCGAAGAGTCAGTTCCAAAATGAGACATCTGCGTAGAAGAGCTGTTTTCCAATTGCCTCCAAATCGGTTCAGAAATAGACAGGTATTCTGCTGGCACGGAGAGGGGTTTGAAAGCACTCGTGAACTTCGTGTTATCTACTTGATTTTCACAACGTCAAGCGCGCGTGAACTGTCGCTGAGGACTTCGGCTACGAAGCCATATCGCTGGTGGTCGTGCAGCCATAAGAGGAATGTCTACTTTAGGTTGGAATTGGGCCTTCGTGTTCTTTATACAGCAAGGCATTCTCAGATGGAACTCTATTGGTCCGGTGTTGAATTGGTGGTGTACTGTTCTTCATCATAATGAAGTTAACCTTTTTTGCACCTGCGAATAACTTTCCGTCACTGGAACTTTTTTTCGTATCATATCTCATTTTGCCTCCACCTCTATCTGACCTTGAACTCTTAGTTTTCGACATATGGTATGTTGGCTCAGGCACGAAGAACTTTGACGTTATCAAGGCTTTTTAAATGCGCATAGATGAGATGGCTCACTTTAATCAACGGGTTGATCTTGTGACCATGCACCTGTCGATTGCACTTGTGCAGCCCATGAACCTGGTTGAGAAGTTCTGCTAACTGTCCACATTTTAAAGAAAATGCAACTGCTGATGATCACTCAGACCGTTTGTTCTAACCGGTCACCGATCCTCCTGGAAGTCCTGATAAATATTATGCTTTGGATTCGTAATTTACTTTTACATTGTGGGAGGAATTGGATCAGTCACGCAGTCTCTTAAGTGATCGTCAAACATTTTCCCTCGGATCACACGTCTTCTTTCGTCGAACACAACCGGACCAATCCAATTATCCCTCAGCTCAACCTGGACTCGATCAAATCCAGAATTGTTAGAAACAGCTACACTTCTACAAAACAAAGACTATAACAAGTAGCCATGAGTGCTTTCTTTGCATCATTGATTTCTAAAAGCATGTAGGTACACACCTGTATTTACACACGAAAACGATGAACCCAATGTTCATCCTTGTTAATCTTTTTAGATCTCAAAACATATGTTTCCGGTTTCATCCAGGAACATGTGGTCGTTATTCTGTGGATAGTTCAGTGAAACTTGCAACGCCTCCTGGAAGTCTATCACAGTTCGGCCGAATTGATTCTGGATTGACCAGCTAGCATTCAACGAAGGCGTGCGACACCCGCCTTCTACTTTCTGTTTGGGTTCTATTGACTGACTTTCGTCATAGAAGTGAACATCCCCGACTTCTGTTAGACTCAAAGGTTTCAGCCGTTCCAAATCATCCGTGGATACGTTCAACGGTTCCCCGTTGTCTTTCTTCCTGTTGGCTGCGCCTGAAACGTCATCCATTGAGCTGAAAATTGATTAGGTCGAATACAGTGTATAAGATGGCTCCAATTTGATATTGTGGTCCTTAATTGAGATCCCCACAGAAAACAGGCATGCTTGACTATAGCATAGTTGAGAAATACGAAACCAATTTTTCACAGCTTTACGTTGCACAGGCGGTTTCAAACTGGGACCAATAAGAAAGGGGGTAGCGAACAAAGCTTATTCTCCTGTGGCCGGTCATCTCGGCTAATAAGCTAAATGCTCATGATGCTAGACATAAATCAGGTGCGTGGTTAGGCTACAGGTGTAAACATGAATGTGTACATGTAAACGGGGACGACACATGAGTGGATGGATCACGTGGTCAACTTGGTCGTGGAAGCAATAGCGTGCAGGCCGAATGTCGGTTACGTAATCAGGCTCAGGGTGGTCTCTACGACGGATAGCAGATGGAACACTCTATTTGTGAGCAGTTTAGAGGCATCTGGTACTTGCTTTACAAGGTATTTTCTTAATAAAGGCAGACTGAATATATATAGACGTTAATCTGCGCTTTTGGGAATAAGTGCCGCTATGTCGCTCATGGCTCTAAGTTGACCAGACTGCTGACATAGGTTGGTTCAATCTCAGGTCGAAGAAGCTGCAGGAGATCAGGCTTTCAGTCGTATCAGAAGCCTGCAGCTGTGCATACGATGGTCGTGCGACAAACGTATCCTTATTAATCTCATCTGGTATGGTCATCAGTAATGAAATAGAACATATCAGTGCCCCCGGATTTTCCCCGTGCCAGATGCGTCATGTATCTGTTCGGTAGTAACCTAGACTTCAACAGGTAACCCGTCTAAAAATAGTACCAGCAACTTAGAAACAGCAAATTCACTAAGTTCGTAAAAGCGTCATTCAGCCGCTAGTGATTTCTGACGTTGTTGTAGTACATGGCTTGTCGTTTATTTTTGTCAAAAACAGACCAGCATCAGCCGGAGCTGATGTAGGGTTGCGCTAACTCTGGATAAAGGGAGCGCAGAAACGGGAACCCTCTACCTCACTATCTGCAAGTATCAGTGAATTGTCAGAGGTTTACAAAGTTGTATTAAGCACACCCAGTTCACCCTTCCCACTATTGGATTTTGGAGATCCTCTAACAAGACAGTTTTTAAAAAGAATAAAAATCCTCTCGTTCAGCCACACTCGGTGACAGATAACACAGTCGAGCTGTATTTAACACTGCATATACGGTCCAGCTTCCTACCGAAACTCAAAACGCTTCAGCTGTTTTAACTCGCACCGACGACTTACCTTGGTTTACGGCGAAAAAAATTCCATATGGAGAACTTCCACATCGTCTGTGGTTTTTCAAACGAGGGCCGTGTGTCAAAAGTTTGCGCCCTTGTAATCTTTAACGTACTTGCTCCTTTCCGTTGATGAACCAGTGTTTTTTGTTGTTTGAGACCAAGACTGTTCTGGGTGGTTTTGTGAGGAGCTGATCTATTTCGGAACAAAAAATAATGGTAAACGTAATTCATGCTTCTGATCAGTGTGGACTTGTATTAACATGCTCCACTTTAACGATTTTCTCTCCGACTTTGAAGCTTTTGCGATTTCTCCGTACCATATTCAAGGCATAGCAGTTGCTTCAATCTATTTACATTCGTACGAACCAGTAACGCCAAGTTCATATGATCGGTCTCACCAAGCGCCGACCTATTCAGGCAATCCAGTTACTGTTATGTATGTAAGTAGTTTTAGCTGAATAGTTGTTGATCTCCATGTTTAGTAATTACCAGACCGTATAATTGGTCGGAAGATCTCGAAAAGTTCAACCACAAGAGGCCCTTCATGCTTACCGAGATTCATCTGGCAAGACATTTGCACCTTTGTTTAGTGGTTCAAGACTGTCTAAAAAAGGATTAGCTGCTTGTTGGTATAAACTAACAGCTTGGTACAACGAAGTCTGACATCTAATTCAAATTTTCCAGTCCTGCAAATTGGCGGGGCATACTCCTGTTGCCTGTAGCCTATAGTTGCTAACCCAATGGTCACGCGCCTGTTCCCCATACATCCGCCTGTTGAGTTCCAGCAAGGATGAAAGGTTTTGTATTACTGTCTCAATTACGCTGTCTGTCGTGCTTCATAGGCAGCAGCGATTCAGGTCGTTCTTGGGGCCGGTCAGCCCTTTCCAGGAGAGACAGTCGCCGTAGTAGATTAGTGGTAGCGAGAATGAGCTTCTCGGGACCCTAATGTATTTTCACACTTGACACTAGGAAAACCTCATTTTCCCGTGGGAATTTCGATTCCAAAAACTAAATTCGAAGGTTCATGATAAGTCGTGCAAAATACATCCGTGTCTGTTTTTAAGCATGAAAGCAGTCTAGAGAAAACCGATTTCAGACTCTGATCAGCACTACTTATTACTCGGTTTTTCCAGTGTAGGGCGAAAATACATGAAAGCGTATGTAGTTCACAACCAAGAGTGGTTGAAATTTTCAAAGTAAAGAGAAATCGCGCTGAGTTTCAAACGCTTTACCCAATGACGTGCAGCTCTTTAGAATACTGGTAGTGGGCTTGGGGCGTTTATCTGGAGTTGATCCGTTCACCAGCTTGGCAGTTGGCGTTCAAATGTTTCGTCACCAATCGAGAAGACATTACCAGTGCGCGATGTGGTGGTTACTTCCTCTTTCAATTTTTGGGAAATATCCCTAAAGGATCTATGTAAGAGCTATACAAACAAGCGGGAAGGGACGAAGTACACGAATAACCACGCAGTACCGAGGCGTTTGCAAGCCAGTTGTCAAGCCTGGCAAACACATCAACAAACACGTCAATTAACCTGCGCTACTTCCAGAAAAGGTGGTGCAAGACCGCAAAGGACGCAACGCATGCTACTTTTAGCCCTTGATTGTTTCTTTCCTCAGCTTTAATCCATAACCGGTACAAAAAACTGATTCGGAAAGGTATAGTGAACTTTGATGTGAGGAGTAAACTTCAATGGCGGAACTCTCCCGTTTCTTCCTTGAAAACCTAAGTTATCCAGTTTTCCAGATGACCCCAAGGAAGGCTAATACAAATACATGGTAAGCTTCACTTTGGTAGCAAATAAGCATGAATAATAGTGGTCACTTACTTGCCTTCCGATTGATCTCCACAAGTTAAACCACGAGCATTGAGTGGATCATCGTTTGAAAAGCTAGCTGTTGGTTCGGCCCTCGGTTGATCATCATGCACTGTTTGATGCAATGGTTCCACAGGATGGACAACGTTGCACTACAGGAAGGATATACAACGATCGTGTTTTAATCCGGCTGAGTGTGTGCAAGTAAATGTATTTCCGGAAGGTTGTGGTACGTTATTATCGTTCTTGCTCATGATTTGTAGCTCCTACTGCTGCTGCTTATGATGGCCTCACAACCAGCCTTTATTTACAAAACAGTGATTTTAAGAGTCAAGATGTCCCGATTACATTTATCTGGACCAAACCGCGGCAAGATGGGAATGGTAGTTGGTTGTTGATCCGGCGGCTGTTGATCTGTTCGCCGAGCTTGGCAATTGGCTTGCAAACTTTTCGTCACCAATATTTCAACACATTACCAACAACTTCGGGAATGGTAGTATTAAATTTTTCCTAAGTAGGAAATGAGGTAGCGGTTGATGCAACGTCATTCTTATCCTAGTTAGGTGTCTACATTGCGACCTCCGCCGCATGGTTTCGCTGTTCATTGATCGTAACTCTATCCTATGCTCACAAGAATCGCATACGTCAGCTCCTGTAATCGTGACGCTTGCTTAGACTTGACAGATGCTTCCGAGTTGGTATAAACGTCGCCATGAATGGAATAGATGTTATTTGTAAGAGCATGAGTAATAAGACAGGTGGAATAAAGACGGAAAAACAGACAACACCCTTTGATCATGGATTAAAAGATGTGAAAGTCGCCGTCAATTTGGTCAAACGCACTGGAGAGGATGCTTGGGCCAAAGACTAATAATAGACCTTTTAAAAAAATGTATCCCTCAAGGGATGCCAATTTGACTGTTCGATACATGTGTATCCCCTTACAACGGGTAACTGATAAGTACCGGGTCCTCACGCTGATATATTTGAGTTTTGAGAACTTTAACTGAATTTTAGTTTGGATTTATGGTCTTCAATTCATAAGTACGTATAAACATCTACATAGTAATTCGGGTCAAGACAAACAGGTTATTGGGATAGGTCTGAATGAAGACCGAAGAGGACATCGTCATTTTCCCGTAACAAGATAAGGCAATTGCACTGGAGTGGTTTCTTGGTTCAGCCCGTGAGATGAATCAGTTACAAAATTCGACTACTTGGGAATAGCTTGCAAACTGTCTTAGTTGCACGTCACAACACTCCAGTCCATAGTTGTCAAGCGGTCAGTGGCCGGTTGAACTTTTCGGTCAACACTGACGAGCTACTTACCAGGGTCACGAAGTCCGCTACAGTCATCTGATGGCTCCCAACCAGGAGGAAGCAAGTAATGCATTGTTTTCAGGTTTGGTCATACTATATCTCTATAAAACGGGAGTAGTATTTATTGGACCCAATAAATGTAGCCTCGTGACGTGTGTTATCATTCCGCCTTCAGGCTGGGAGCACTGAATCCCCGTGATAACTATGACATTTTTGAACAATTTGTAGCCAGTGATTATGTAAGATAGCGCCTATCAATCACGTATCATGGCGGTCGTAACAAAGAGAACGTCATTGTGACTAAAAACAATAGCGAAGGCATAACCGATGGAGTGTTCCTCGTACGGTTCTAGAGATTCGTTTTCTCCAGAAGGATAGCAGTGAAATCAAATCTTTGTCACAGAGTACTTTCCCACGGGATGTATAATGTCCCACAACTTGCAGGTTAGAAAAGACATCCTTAAAGTTTTCGTTTGCCTGCTGCTAGTCCATGTCAGATGAATGTGAGCTAGAAAATGACTGCTAAAAACTCACCTCAACAAGAGGAGGATCAGTCATGTCTGAAGCAACCGTATTTGAATGCCATTCAGAGTCCTTCTTAGAAGCCTGCTGCACTTCGCACTCATTACCTTAAATAGATCACAGTGAGATATACATGAGTGTTCAACTACGTGGAAACCAAATCATTCCATGGACAGTGACAAAACAACAATTAGTTACAAGCAGCAGAGAGTTTTCAAAGTCTTGACTGTAGGTGAACTCTAAAACGAATTGGACTCATGCTCAGAAACCGAGAAGCAGTGGACAACTGCTTCGTCCTTGATAAAACTAACCAGTACACTTCTTATGATGCTGCAGGGTTTAGGCAGATAGGTAAATACTGGGGCTGATCAGTGGTGTGTTTAATTTTCTCCTCGGAGGATGATTCGCAATTATATGCGTCCATTTCGAGTGTGTTCATCATTGTCACCAGAGACAGTAATGTCAGTGTTGACACTGGTGCTTCAGTGCCGTACAGCCACAAAGTCTATTCGATTATACTTGAAGTCTTAAGGTGAAAAGAAAAGAGTGGATGGAAGAGGAACCTGATTCTGACTTGTCGCAAATATTGTGAGGTGCTCACACCTCCAGGCACTCGATTAGACAATCTGGAAATACACTGATAGCACGGACGCCACCGAAATCGATCGGCCGTCATTTCTTGCAATGTCTCCAGCCAAGCGCAAGGCGGGTCATTGAGACGCCGTCCTGGTAGGTGGACCGCATCAACAACACCCAAACTCTTGGTAATCTCTTTCACACCTTTCTGGCAAGTTATACGCTGTCCACCTCGCTATTTGCTCTATTATGGAGGCGCAGAGGACAAAACACATCTCGGTACATGACGTTTCGACATGCGTAGCACATGGCCGAGCCACCGTAGTTGATGTTGCTGGATGGTATCCGAGACTGAAATGCCTGCTGCATAACCAACTACCCGTTCTCTATTTAATTCGTTGCGATTCCGTTGATGCTATCTGACATCAGCAACACTTCTGAGACATGAGCGGTCAAAAACATGGAGACAACCCAGATCGTCTGTCAGCAGAGGCCATATTTGGCAACCATACAACAACACAACTCTTACTGTAGTCTGGTACAGGCGGCCCTTGGGACCCAGTGATATGCCGTTTTGACGCCATAAGTAGTGCAAATGAGCAAACGTGATTCGGGCCTTTGAGATTCTTGCACTGATTTAGTCAGAGTTCATAAAACTACCGAAGTATGTGGAATTCTCCACAACCTCCAGTGCTTCTCCCTGAATATCAGGAGGCATGCTGGGACTGCACTTTCTGAAGCAACTTTGAAGGTGCGCAGCACATGCTGATGGTATAATGGTGGTCATTTTATTCAACAGGACTGTAGCTTTGCCCTCCTATTCGGAGATGAGGACGACGTCGCCTGAGTACTCCAGATCGATAAGGTTCTCACCAGCAATGATCCGAACAACGCGGCCTTGAACACCTTCCGAGCGTTTGCCTCATTGTCCCATCAGTGACAGAGTTGAACAAGAATGGAGAGTGGAAATCTTTGCCAGATACCACTTTTTGTAAGGAAGACTTTAGAGAGCTTACCGTACACTCTCAAACACCACGAACTATGCGAACATGAGGACCGGATGACGTTCACAAAATTCTGGAACATCCCCCGTTGAGCAAGTGCAGTTAGACAGAATCAGACACATCCCTGAAGTCAAGGAACACGAAGCCTGTGGGTCGTCTGCATACATGACGTTGCTCTAACATCTGACGGATTGGTATTTTGCTTGTTTTGTAAGTAGCTGCAAAGTGTTTAAACACCAACACCTTGTCCACTTTCATTCGAAGTAAGAGTCATCCGCAGCATGTATATGATTGGAGTTCAGGGGAATCATCTGATCACTTACGTATTCAGCTGATAAGATGACGGTAATCGAACGATTAATACTATACATAATTTCCACTTCATAGGTATCCTTAATGCTGGGTCTCCCGTAAAAACCGAACTGATATGCAAATGAGAGTATTTGTCGAAATCTGTCCAGTTTGTGTTCACGTGGCACACAAGGTTGACGGAAACTCGGCGACTGCGCTTACCTAATGAGCCCAAGAAGGGCGAAACCGGTCGTGGGGTTTCGAAGAGTTTCAGCAACCTTGTGAGTAGCTTCCTTTATGAACATATACTGCGATATCTCGAATATTGTGCCCACCGAAACATGAGGTGGCCTTTGTGCAGCACATTCAATAGAAGAATATTATAAACGACAGATTCAGCTGAGTCCCCCGTGGAAACCAAATTGATATATAAATGAAAGTATTTGTCGAGTTTCTTGTATCTTGGTTTGTTACTCCACTACTCGGCTCTCTTTAAGTAATCCGCTTGAGATATTATCCCTTTGCATATAGTGGTGCTTAAACTGGATCTAGTTCATTATGTCAGCTGATTGAACCCCTCGTGGAGTACCATGCTTTTAGAAATTCCCTTCCATGTCTCCGTATGCCGGGATTTTTACCTTTCTGCAACTACCGCCTGTATTGCTGAATCACCAGGTACA
Source organism: Opisthorchis felineus (assembly GCA_004794785.1). Lineage (NCBI taxonomy): Eukaryota > Metazoa > Platyhelminthes > Trematoda > Opisthorchiida > Opisthorchiidae > Opisthorchis > Opisthorchis felineus. Next base: position 774,053 of record SJOL01004009.1, on the reverse strand, counting down.
GAATGTATCATTCAGTAACTTGTTATCGGGATAAATGATCACCGCTTGGTCAGAACGTGGCGTCTAGTTTTGCATGGAAAAGAAAGTTTCAGTCCAGTATGGTGTGTACCTCATTGGCTGGCGATTCATGCTCATTGAGAAGCTTTGTTTTCGTTTCATCCACTGGATTTTACGTACAGCAGTAGATGAATAGTTCCAAATATAACCATCATTTATGGGGAAACACGGTGAGGTCTGTTTAGCCAACTTTTGTTGTCACTAATCACACAGCTGAGAATGCACTCACCGAATCTCTGACAAGTGACTGGTAATCCTGAACTTGAGTTTCATGGAGTAGGGAGAACTGGCAGATGGTATTACATGGCAAGCATTTAAAAAAAATAGTTTTGGTGTTACTGCCTTCAACCAGTGGATTATATTGACAGAAATGGTTCATGGTTCCATGGCTGATTAGCTGAATACTTTTCTACTGACGGCTACCACTTTAAGTTATCCCAATTTCGGACCCAAACGACCTGTGCTACGCTACACCGAACTTGGATAATTGTACTGTGTCCGCGTGATATGAGGTAAAGGTTATGCGGTTGCGCTGCACTAGTCGTGTTGCTGAAGCAAACCGACGGCAGTATCGGCACTTACGCTGATTTCCCTACGCTCAACCACCATCCTTATCTATCACCAGTTCCGGACGACCTGTTGGTAAGATTGACTTATCATTGGGTAGCTGCAAGTGGAAGTGGCTGTATATTTGAAATGGACCCTAACGACCAATATATTTTAACTTGTTTCAGTATGGCTGTTTGCCTTTCAGTATCGAATCAGCACCTGGCGTTTTTGCGCAAAAAACTATTTAAAAAAACTAAATGACAACCAAAGATTTCTAAAAGTTGGATGGCATAGTCATCGTTTTACAAATTGCTTACGGCTACTCTTTTAGGTAATATAGGTAAGACATGATGGGCGACGCCCGGCTTGGGAAGATTCTGGTCGTAAAATAAATGCCAAGACGATAGTATACCAAAAAATGTAAGCATTTGCTGGTATGAGAGAGCGCTATCATTTATTTATTCTCACTATACAAAAGCATCGGGGCTCATCGAACAAACTCCCGTGAATCAGTAAACACCTCGTACGGTTTTCAAAATATGAGATCATTTCAAAATATCACAAATGTATGGTCATGAAGTTGCGGAGTAGGCTGAGTTATCAGCTGCAGCCTTGGAAGTGTTGTTACCAGACCCGTTGTGCTCGCATCACGTGGCTCCATAAAGGTGGTGAAAAATTGCTCCCAGGTAGAAGAAGTACTGCACGCCTTGATTCGTCAGAAAATCCTCACTATAACCATTTCATGACTGTCTTTCCATCTAACAGTGGAATTAATGCTTGCACTGCTGATCAACTTCAGCAATGGGCTACATTATCCTACCTAATTGCGTCCCTTTTTTCGAGAGGAAGCCGATTCGGTTATAGCATCGCTTAATGTGAAAGCCGAAGTGAAACGAGCTCTGAGCTTGACCGGTTATGGCGGGCAAACGCAAATCGACGGTAGCGAGGGAATCAGTAGTAAAATAAGAAAAATCGACGATCGTTCAGCTGTTTGTGATACCCTTTCGGTGCCTAGCTGCCATGTCACCCGAAGGAAACAGTACAGAAAGTTCACGAGGCATGGAAACCGCTGAGTATAAACCCAACATTTCCATCGCCAACGTCATTCGCTGACAAGAGCTGAATGTCTGCTTATTACTGAGTGGGTCTGCATCAGCGGTATCGCTAAAACTGCTGCTATATCATATCTAAGTGTAAATCACACCACCAATCAGCTGCTTGTGGCCGCACTCAACCACTGATCGCAGGGTCGCCGGTTCGTTCTTCTCTTGAAATTTTAGGCATAAGTGTTGTTAACGATTCCCAACGAGGAGGGAACAGATTGGCTTTTCGATGTAGCTTGTCTTCACTTGAAGGATAAAGTGTAGTTTGGAAAATTGCCATTTCCTCATTGTTTGGAGACGCTAGAGTGTTAACCAATTAAATCAACACCACCCAGTAGTTTCTCGCACGAATGCATAGGTCCATAGCTATGTGATGCGGCTTGCATAGGGAATCAGGACGATGGGGCAAATTTGCATTTATGTAGTTTGATAACAAAAAACACCACTCAAGCTTATCCAGCTGTTGTCCGAACTATGAACACCCACAGGGACTAGCCTAGCCCTGACAGAGGCAAAGCTTTTCTCTTAATCCGTGGTTGTTGTAAATGGTCCGAAACATTTTCAGATGTAGAAGGCTAAAACTGTAGCTACAACTCGGAAATAAAGGCAGTTTTCCGCTAGACAAGATCACCCGCTGGATGCTTATCTGATACCCTAAACTATGAAGAAAGTTTCTGTTTCTGAAAAGAACGGCAAATCCGCTTCCACTTGAACAGCATTCTACTTTAAACCCATCAACAATCACGAAAGTTGTCCTGCAGAGGTCATGTTCGGCCGAAAGTTGCATTTACTTGTCGTTGTTAGCGAATAAGGTTCGGTTGTGGCATTAAAGATTCGGCTCCAGCTATCAAATATTTGTGTTAGATAGGCGCGAACATTACATGAAATAGTTCCCCGGGCATATTTTCAAACAAAGAGGGTCAGTTAAATTTGTCATTTGAGCCTGACAAGGGTTTAGCAATTGAGTAAAAAAAACGAGACAAGCCTCCGCTTGCCACAAATGTCACCCTAGGGACCATATCAGGCACGTGTTTAGTCCACAGGTGAGGCGAATCGTCTTTCGGTCTTCTCTTATTCATGACGAGTCTATAGCTTAGTTATATTACCAGACTAAATGCGTCTAAATTCTCAGACGTCTTACTATAGGGGCTATGAAGTGTAAAACAGTAGTGAGAGAGAAGAGATTCTGTGGATTTTATCAGACAATATACCAGAAGCACGGGGATAAATACTGGAACACTGACCGACCAAAGTTGAGGTATGCTCATGAAAATTAGCTTCTTCTTGTTCCGGTTGCGTATAGTCGACAGTCTGAACAATACATGAGGGGATTAGTTCCATCTGTCCGCCAGCATCAGTATCCTTTGGTCTGTTGGCTGCTGCTGAGGCATTGTTTTTTTCCTCTGGCTGATGGCTACCGACAAGCTGCACTTCTAGTCCTACCGAACTGCTTTCCAATGGAAAACCGTACCCCTCTATGCGATTGAAGTCCCGTTCTTTAGGAGCTACCGTATTCGGGTGAAAATTCGTAATGATCGCTATCTCGGGAGATGAGTCTGTCGGACGTGCATTGTTTTTCACTTGATCTTCATGGATAGAACATTCATCCTGGAGCTTATGGTCAAACAAAACTCCCTTACGTTTATCTTTTTCAGAGGCGTTGATCAAGTCGCTTGTCTTGATCCAGTTTTCCATCTCAAGCCCTACCACGAACGTGCCTCTGTTGTCCCCATCATTCGATGTGTTACTCTTTTTGGCAATAACTGAATGGTTATCGGTTGACTTGGCCAAATTGTGCGCCTCCGCATCTCGAGTGACTTCAGTTTCATCTCCTGCGTCGGGTTGCGTTTGTTCGTCCAGACTGGGGTAAAGATAAAGGATTTGATTAAGAGTTAAAAACAAGAGATTGCAATACGTTCCCTCTATATGCGAGATTTATTCCTTTGCAAACTAGTTTGGTTTTAAGGGGGACCTAACTGAGTCCTCTTCAACTGGATTTCCTGCGCAAAGACCACCTCATGTATCAATTGGTACTGTCTTCAAGATATTTTAGTCTAGTTTCTTGACGGAATACATTACCCATAAGATTGCTGCAGAATACTCAAAGAGTCTACATCGATTAACTTATACAAAACTGCACAAAATTAAAGCAAATGTCAATAAGAACCTTAAAACCTAAAAAGTGAGCTTGAAAAAATATGAGGTCGCTCGTCTGTGCTTTCCAGTTGAGTGAGTTCCAAATGACGCCCCTCGGCCATCGCTCCTGAAATTCGTCTTAAATCGTTCTGATGATAACTGATCAACATACATTCATGTAACACAGTAGCCGACAATTCCGCTAGGGGGTAAAGAACTTTGGTACTTTTGTGTATTTGGCGTAACGATACATGAGCTCCTAGTCGCGTTGAGATCAGCCTACCAAGTTCGCCAGTCCAACGTATCTGTGAGGGAACACACATCAGTTCTTGTTGAAATGTGGGATGCATAGCGCCGTACTGCTTTTATGGAGAATCCGCCCCCTTCATTTCTCGTCATTGATATCGTTCTGATATAAGGACGAACGAGTTCCTGTGGAATACCTTTGCATTATGCTACTTCGCTTCATGCGGCAGTGAATAAGGCATCAAATTCAATCGACAATGCAGTAGCGTCTGGTGTTAACGCCACCAAGCGAAGTTCTCAGATAAATTGGAATGCCGCATCAGTTCGAAAATACGAAAAAGACAGCGCGTATGTTTCAAATGGTCTGACAGAGAAGCTTACTTCGTACGGGAGCTTTGATACATGGACTTAGCAGCCGAGCTATGAAGAAGAATTTCTCTAATGACTCTACTCTCGCTACCTGCATACATCACATCCTTGCACAGATAATCAGCTTCAGTCGGTGGTGCAGGCTCGATGAGTATTCTAGGCCTGGTGAGTGAGCAGGTCGGCAGTACAGAACAATACCCGAGACTCTGTTGTATTCAACCCGACACTGGATCAATCCTTATTGCCACCTGTTCTCACAAGGCTCCTTCAGTAAACCAGTGATCCGACACTCCATCATCAGGGGTTCCATCAAGGATTGGTTCCCCCTCAGTCACACAACGTGTTTAACCAGCAAAATTGCAGTCTTGATCATAATTTGATGAGGAACTCATTAGACGTACCAGCAAGTCGAGGTAAGTAGGAGCCAAAGCCTTTGGCTCTCAAACGAAGTTGGTGGCTACTATTAAACTGGGATCGATTCGCGTAAGCCATTGTCAGTCGTCAGTCACTATAGTTGAAATTATATAGAAGCACTTCGGGTAGGTTACAGTGTGAATTGGCAGGAACTCATCGTTAAAGAAACTTATCCATGATATGGACCGTTGATAGGGGGAGGTAATTTTCTTGCAGAGAGCATAAAACTAATTCCATTTGTCTCAGATAAGCGGATCAGATCTGAGCTTGAAACAAACCATGAGACTTTTGGCATGGTAATTTGCTTGTCCATAGTGAAAAATGCTGGATAGTGTTCAGTAAGTTTACCACCTGAAACGGTTAACAGTGATCTTTACTGAACCAATGCTTTTCTTCCGTACGTCGACATGTCATCTTGCACTGCTGTGTGCGGGCAATTTTTTGGGAAGTGATTACTTTGTTTGGACAAAACAAACCTATAGTTGTTGGCCCCGACAGATATGGCTTTGTTACATAGCCACTGGCGCTCTTGTATCCAAGTTACCCCCTTCACTGCGTAGCCCTCGCTTCCTACCATGCTGGACAAAGATCGATTATTGACATTCTCTTATTCTACTTATCCTCGGTGAACGAAGCTGTAGAAGCTGAAACCATCGCCTTTGATGCACGATTTGTGAGTTTAAAAAGTGAACTGAAGTGATTCGAACTGAAAAGAGTGGCTTGCGAACGTACCGCTTACGATTACCTGAACACTATAGTCAGTCTGTCCTGTCGATACGCGTCCAAATCAACGGTTGAGCGTGACCAGCTCTTCCTTGGCAGATGGAATATACCAATGTGAGCAAAATAATCGTTACCTTGCCCACTTTGAGCCTGTCATTTCAACACTTCCCAGGCTCTGAAAAGAGCCTCCGAATATACGCAACACAAGAAGAATCCAGTACACCCGAACTGTTTCATTCAGATTACTGGAAGATCATCAACCAAAAGGCCTACCGAGGAATTTATAAAGAAAATTTTAAAACGATTTGTTTAGCTTGTATTGTGCAGTCAGTGAGCCTGATCCCCTAAGCGTGAGTTATTCCGACTCTGTTGACTTTTTTAGATGTCCAACCACGTAGCTGGTGGCCGGGACAGCACTCTTTTGATTCCACGAAGCCCATTCGGTAAGTCATAACAAATCATCATCATCATCATCATTGTCAGCTGTAAGGACCGCCTACTTGTCTTACGGTAGTTGTAGCTGTCACAGTTTAGTTCACCGATGATTTGGGGAGGTGAGGTAGGTAGCTGCGCATTGGAGGCGGGAGCTGATAAATTGCTGCGTAAATACAGCACTGTCAGTGGACTGCCAAGTGGGGGGATTGGGAAGGGAGCTATGCATTGAAAGCAACAGCTGGGATGCACGAGCGCCATTGAGGGCGCGACTGGGCCATGTCTGACAATGTCTCTAACCATTGATGTGGCCCGTCTCGGAGAAACAATCCAGGAAGACGACAATGACCAGCGCAGCTGAGTTTGCTGGTAATGGCTTTTATACTTCGCTGCCAAGTCATTGTTTAACCGCCTCTGGCTCGTTTCCACAAGAGTGAAAATATTTGTGTGACTGGGTTTGTCGAGAACCATTCGGAATTCACAGAGTATCCACGCCTATAGGCGGTAAAAGTGAAGTCTGACTCATCCACCAAATAAAACATTCATTGGGGGCATCTTAGGACATAGCTACTATGCAACCCAAAGGATGCACGGTGGTTGAGATGCTGCCAGCTGTACAGGCCCAGAAAAGATGAATATGAAAAATTCCCTTTGACTAATCGAACGTCTGCAAGCTGTCTGAAGTTTTTATCTAAATCGTACGGCGTCTCCAAAGTTGATTCTTACAAACTGTGTTAACAATGGAGCTCCAACGTTGCAATGCACATCAGTATGACAGTTTACCAATAATTAAACAACGCACTACTTTACTTTCCTGACCTTTTTCACGCCTCCTTACGATTAATAATGAATCGAATTTAACACCGCTCTAGGATAGCAAGATACCTGATTGTCAGCTCACGGCCACGTGACAATGACAGTCCACCAAAGGGTCAGACCGAAAATCTTCCTCCCTGACGAACAACAAATAGGAATTCCAACTGCGAAAGAAAATTCAGTACAAATCTGAAACGGGTAGACCTACTTGTTACTGACTTTATCACTAAATGCTCGTCGCACGCGTGGCCGTACTCCTTCAGCCTCCTCAGCCACTCTTTCCGCAGATGTTTCCGGAACAGGTGATGGTTGTGTATCCTCAGAATTCAGGCCGTGAGTTTCTGGTTTCCCAAACGTAGAGGCTCCTGTGGGCCTTTGAAGTTTTCCAACTAGTTGTGAGTCCAGGTTCACTAAAATTTGATGTAATCGATCTTCGGTTTGTTTGGTCAACTCCCAGGCTGTTCGAATAGGAATATTCAATATAAGCAGTTGACACTGAAGCAGCTTGTTGAACTGGCGGGCTAACTGACGGACCAATAATAAATACCGAGGAAGGCGTTGGACTGGAGCAAGTAGGAACGCGGAGAAATCAAATCCTTCACAGTCTGGATGTTCTCGGAGACGCTGAAATTAATGTCATTTGAGGATATCAAGTTTCCAGAAATTGTATTGTATGCATTCTTTGATATGATCAACGTCAGAAGCATCCGTGTTTTCCAGCGACAGCATTGAAAAAACAGATGCATATTTATGTAAATAGATCATGCTGAATGCAAAATCACATCATGTTAACCATGGGTCATCTACGTGGATAATTCGTTGTTCACCATGTAAATGGTAATATTCGGAAAGTAAACCGATAGAAGCATAAAATCATATGGACAAAGTACAACGGATTACAGAGGAACCTTACAATCATCATCTCTAAAAACAGGACAACGTCAATATTGATCACTGATGTCGTACGACCTTATTGTCAAGAATAAAACAGCGGAGGGGAGGACCCAGTTCTAATCTTAATGGAGCGTGCACACCTTAAAACATTCCTTCTGACAATCTGGATGGAAACTGGCAATAAGAATACCAATGACAGCGATCAGCGTCCACATGTTGCAGCATCTCTAGCCAAGCAGAGGAAATCAAGCAGACTCTATCTAGGAAGGCGAGTCGCACCGCTAGTAACCAGGCTTCCGTTACCGTTTTCCTGCTCTATTTCAGGTCAAAGATTGATTGCCTCTTAGCTTGCGCCATTCTGAAGGTGCAGAAAACACCAACCTTCCGGTAGATGCTGACTCGACGTGCACAGTAGGTGAACAAGCCCCCAAAGTTTGCTTTGGACACAGTCTTCCATTGATATTCCTGCCGCGCAATCGAACATTGGTTTACCAATTGTCTCGTTGGGCATTCGTTGTTCACAGCCTACAGAAGCTGTGGTTCCGAGGCAATCTCTGTCAAAAACCTAAAAAGGTCATAGTTTAGCTGTTCTATGAAACCACACCTTAAAACCATGCAACGAAAAAGCCTTTGCCGTAAGTGACGCACATGTGCCCTAAGATGTGAAGATATGCCGGTTTGCCGCCATATGTACGTCAAATTAGTAAACAAAGTCTGGGGATTTGTGCTTTGATATTCAGATCTGGTAGGACGACCCGGTTTCAAATCATTGCATGGGCGGCTTTAGAGTGGCTGCCGGCTTTTGTGTTAGAAAAGGCGTAAAAGTGACGTTAAAAATTTCAAGATGGGCAAAACCTTCCACAACCTCCGCTGCCTCCACTAGCTGCACACCCAGGAACACGGTCTTACACTCTGTGGATGTAAGGCGCGTGCCAAGGGACAGGCAGATTTTGGTCTCTTGAGCTGAAAAAACCTGTCTTTTAATCCCTACCTTAGGGGATGAACATTGACAACAGGACCGCCGACTTCAATGAAAAAAACAGTCTTTCGTGTAATTTTGCGTTGTCAAAACTTGTGTCCAAAACAACGCCAGCTTCACGTCAATAATTCCCTTGATCGGTCTCCGCGTGATTTTTATTGTTTATGCGGCTAGGAAACTTTGGAACGTGTGTCACTTCAGTTTAACTAGTGAAGTGGATAGAGACTTGATGTCTGCGCAGAAGTGGGTGAGTACGCAACCGGATATACCAGATTCACACTTTCCCTTCATGAACTGTATTCAAAGTTTGATGGCGTAGATGAGTAGTTGAAGTGTGGTGAATATCAAGCCTCACAACTGTATCCATTCATGCGAGAACAGTTAGAGAACTGTTGGCCTGCGGAAAAATGACCAATATAGAGCCCGAAACCTTCGTAACATTGGACACAGATATGATGAATGGGTTCTGTTGATGCCGATGGTTTGTTCTCTGGTAAGAAAAATTCACATTATCGCTATCCGTCTGTCCCTTCAACTTTGTTTCAAACTCCTTCTTGCGTATAATTTGCATGCTTTCCATCTCGCGGCTAAACACCCGGTGACACATACCGTCTCATCGTATTCATGCGATGCAATAAGACGTTCCAGTGCTTCAGACGATGAAGTCGCATGGAACGTAGAAGTAGCGTCAGTGTCGAAATTTTGAATATCGTCCAAACTGAAACGTGTGGAGGTCTTTATTCAGCACATTCGGCCAAAAATACTGTAAACGAGATATTCAGCTGTCTCCTGTTAACGCCGTATCAGTATGCAAATTAGTGTTGTTTCCCGTTTCCTTCTTTCATGTCAATGCTTATGAGAAGAACCTATTGTACTCTGTCGTATAGGTGGATCCGTGCCTCAAAAAAAGTTTGAGCTCGTTCGAAGGATTCCTTGAAGTAACATAAATCTGCCAATTCAACTTCAAATCACCTCAGAAAAAGTCACCTTCTATCTGATTACGATATCAAAAAATTGATGTTTCAGAGGACATTAACCTGAAAACCCTAATGAAAGCATCAAACAAAGGCGTTCAGTCTACATGCGGACAAGCTACCTACATTATACTTGAACCCTATATCTTACCTTGACAGTTTGGCGAAATTTTGAGGACTGACGCAGCAATTTACGCTGGATTTTCATTGCCATTGTGAACTCTGATAAGTAACGTCTATACAAACTGGGAAATAAGGGTTCTGTTGAGTCCGGTTCAGATTGGATGCGGTGAACTTTTTGGTGACGTTGTTGCGCCTTTTGATCGTAGCCAAGATCACCTGTTAGAAAGTGCTCGGTGGACTCCTGAAGCCCATTTAGCAGCACAACGAATGGAAGTGCAACGTCTCTTGCCTGGACAGAATACGTTGTAATTCCGTGTTGGAAAAATTCCGTCAGTCCCTCCTCCATTTGATCGAGCATTTTGATGTGCATTACATACAGGTCTGGCAGGCATCGGGGGAATAACAATCTGCGGAATAAGAAGGTCAAGTAACGCGTTGAGCTTGTGTACCCATGAAAACCCAGCTGATATTCGTTGAGATCTGCCCAATTTTGGTTCAAGTAGAACATAGGGTTGACGGAAACTCGGGGACTGCTCCTGCTGGATGAGCCCCGAGAAGGGCAAAACCGGTCGTGGGCTGTCGAAGGGTTTTCAGCAAACTTATGAGTAGTTTCCTTTATGAAAATATACTGCGATATCTCGAATATTGAATATCGGATATGAGACGGCCTTTGTGCAGCACATTCACTTGAAGAATATCATAAATGAGAGATTCAGTTGAGTCTCCTGTGATAACCAAATTGATTTGCAAATGAGTGTATTTGTTGAGGACATGGAATTCATTAACATCCTGATGCTTATTTAGACTAGGGGTGGTTTGCTGTGATGAAGGAGTTTCTGTAGAAACTCCAAGAATGAATAATTTTTCAATTTACGCAGTCAGCTTTTTTTGGCTTGGTACACTATTCACTAATATTCATCAAAATACATGGCTGCTGTGAGGACGTGTAACGAAGCAAACCATCGGGGATAAGACTATTTGTACAACACCTCACGGAATTGTATGCCAGGTCGTGTTCGTGTTACGTTTCGCGAAGGAGAATTATGAAACCCCAGAGTCTCCTAGGTTATAGCATCCCAAAGTGTGCGAATAATGGCTTGAAATGGATGTTTCAGTCCTCAACTAAGATTTCAGTTTAGTCAAGGCACAGAATTACTAAGTCCCTACTAACATCTACGAGTAATAACCTTATTCATTGTGTGCGTGCCATATTAGTTCTTGTTTTGAAAAAAACGGTTTGATAAGCACTTGTTTGAACATAAAGCTGGTGTCAGCTGGAGGCTAAACCGAATCTCAGTCGTAAAGGACGTTAGCGGTCTGAATAGTGACATGAATAGCGACATGATTGTCTCTCTGGCTGAACGTTTCAAGCGGAATTACATAAAAAACTTCATCGAGCTGGAGTAAAAATATGAGGTTTGATGGATTGATGCAACTGATCAACAAGGCGGTCGAATGGCCATTTAGATCTGGCTACCGAACCATGTATGTTCGAGTAGTGGTCAGCTGAGATAAATTGTGGCATTTGTAACCGCTACCCCGTATTCTGGGAACGCTAAAAAGAAGATCTGAAAGTCAGAAAAACACCGAAGTGAATGCCACATAAAAATTACCATGCCAAAACACTATACAGGATAAACACGAATGAGTTTTGGAATGATGGGTCAGAGTTTCAAGTCACTTATGTTGCAAAGTCAGCAAACAAAGTTTAAATCAAATCGTCTCAATATCAACCGATGGTGATGGAACAACGACCCTGTCGTTTTTAGTCAGACTCGACTGATCCGCACAAGCTCTCCACTTTTGGCTTCTGTTAGCTAAGCCTGTTAAAACTAACGGAAATTGTCCGACTGATATACAGGCATTTAATAAGTCAATCTAATATATTATTGGGCATGTGTGAGTCGTGGGACTGAGGACAGATTGCAACGTTTGTAGTATCCAGTCGTAGTGGAATAGATTGGAACACAAGAGAATATATGTGGCCGCTAGGAAACGTTTGGAACCGACCGAGAAGTCACCGTTTCAAAAACATTTGGAAAACAATCGGGAAATCTATTGCTGGGTAAGGGAGTGGAAGCTTCGTCAGGCCAAGCGATGTTGTCGAGGGACAAATTTACCGACTATTTTTCGGACTTTCTTGAAACGATGTCGTCCTTAAGTGAGATCTCAAATGAGTATCACTTAGTCCTAGGATGCAGGGACGCCGAAAACAGATTTGGTACGTATGGCAGTAAGCGCTGAAACGAGTTGTAACGGTAACGAATCTGGTCTTGGTCCGGTTTCGTTGTACAGGGTTCTTGTTTTTACTTCTACATGATATACAATCTTATAGTAACTGCGATTTAGTAGGACTGTCTTGTCCGAGGCACGAATGGATGGGCAACCAAGGCGCAAGAAAATGAAGGAAAATGAGAATTTGTCCCCTTGAAGTTTACGTTCTTTGGCTGACTTGAGAGGTATGACAGAAGGAAACAATCGAATATGTTTGATAACGCTCCTGTACTGAGATGTACTTTAATGCGTTTTTACTTCTGAATGTCCGTAGACCCATGAGAGATTCATTCCCAGCGGAGCAACTGGTTCTACTGAATAGTTCGTAACACCGCAAAATGTGAAAAGAAGTGGAATAGAATAAGCGGCAGTTCCTACTTACCGGAGCTCTTTCAAGCTAACACTGCTTTTTGTACACACACCCTTAGCAACGACCTCAGAGAACACGTAAAGTGAACGGCAATAGCTGCGTTCAGTGGTAACCAGTTCCTCCAGAATGCGGCCAATGGTTTCAGTGATTCGTAGTATTTCTTCATGGTGAGGAGGTTGAATTGTTTGTGAATGATCACTGGATGGACTCGGACCAGAACTTTCGAAATCCAGATTTGAGTTCGGGGTTGCTGATGAAATGGTAACGGTTGGGCTGATTAGCTGAATTACGGTCGAAACTCCAATGAAAAAACACTACTACTTTCCGTTAATTCCGCACTGGATCAGGAAATATTTATCCACGTCTCAGAGGTACTTTCATTTTGGCCTATTTTTAACCTTATTGATAAACCCCTTCCAAGCAGCAATAGACAGACTGAAGCATGGAGTGTAAACATGACAAACAGCATGAACTCCTGGAATGTGACTCCACTATGAGCGATGCTTTACTGCAGAATAGAAAACGTGATGGAGTAACTGGACAGTCAACGAGATTTCTCGTTTTTTTTCATGTAAAGCACAGTAAAACCTCCCAGTACTGGAGGATTCCTATTTGGGACAACTGTCCGAATCACTCGGGGGTATTATGAAGGTCCTCACAATAATCGTGGATGGTCCGCTTAACCTAATTTGATTCCGCTAGGTCAAGGACCCCAACTAAAAGGGTGCTGCATTACCAGGTTGCAGGTCTCTCTTATTTCTTAACACTAAGAGCCATGAACTCGTAGGCGGATGACCTTATGTAAGTAACGCAGTGGAGCGAATCAGTAAATATTCTAAATATCGGATTTATACTTAAGTTCTTCACGCGATTACTGTTTAAACTCCCCTAATAAATAGAAACAGCCCGCGGGACCGATCAAAGGACATGAACGAGGCCCTTCCAAAAGGATACTACGCTGCCAGGTGGCAGATATTTAATCCCCCCCGTTGTCAATCGCAGGTTGCTGACGCACCGGCACAATATCCTACTTTGGTAAATGGCGAAGACGAACCACAGATTGGGCAGCGATCATGCTTCAAACCGATCTACTTGGTTTCACGCCGTTTGTATCAGGGTTTCCCATCGGAGGTTGAGTGCGCGTTGTCAGTCGTCAGCTAAACCGAACTATGATTCCCATGTGTCTTTATCTGTGAGATCACAGGGTGTGTTTCAGCTTTCCCTTCGTGAAAGGAGATACAAATGCTTGCTAGCAGGAAGCACCAGCATCGTCGGCTCGGAGGTTAAAACTGGAATAAATGTCCCCTTTTCGGATGGCCGGTCATTCGAGAAAAACAAGTGGTTCCTCAATATGGACCGCTGCAAAACACCTTTGAATCGTTGTAAGTGAGATATATGATGTGGAGAATTAACTACTGAATTTCTGAAAAGTTTCTAGGCTCGGTTGGACACAAAGATGGCTGAAAAACTTGAAAGAAAGTACGGCAACCTCAGTATGGAACCCTACAAATTGTAGCCTCACAGCCACGCCAGAAATACTGCGATTCCAGATAAACCACTGCAGGGGGAAGAAGCGGAGATAAAAAGTGAATGTGGATACACGGGCTCGACAGTGGATTGGGATAAGGTTCTACCGGCAGCGTTGGCTAGCGTGCAACATTCCGACCCCGCTGTACCATCGGTACAGTCTGCCCACTTAAAAGTCCACTGACAACCCTGTATTTACGCATCAACTATATCAGCTTCCGCCTCCACTGCGCAGCTACCTACCCCACCTTCCCAAATCGTCGGTGAGCAAAACTGTGGCAGCTATAAGTACTGTACGACAAGTACGCGGTTCTTACAACTGATAATGATAGTGATGATGATGAGTCGATTTTTCTGGCGAAATGGAATATCTACCAAAACCGAGAGCTTCTGGACGAGACGATTTCCATCGGGATTTCTTACCTTGTGACATATACAATATGGACGGAATGTGTTAATTTTTTATTTTGTCAAGAGAAATTCTAATGTTCGGAGACGATAACTCTAGGTGAAAATAGTTCTCCAAAGACCATCTTAATGAATTATTCTGCTGCAGTGCTGCTGAGAGCAAAATTCTACTGATATACTCCGGAACCAGCTTTGTTTCGGGAGTGGTCAGAATCCCGCATCCATCGTTATAATCATCAGCGGCACGATATAAGTGTTTAGCATTGATGCTCCACTGCCGCACAACCGTGATTTATTTGAAAGCTTTATTGTGAAGAAAAGAACGAAAGCACATGGGGGAAGGAACTTAGCGCTAGCCTAACGCAATCAGTATGAGGTACCTACACCACCAGACACTCATTCAGACACTTTAGACAGAAACTGACAACAGAATTGACTGTCCGCCACATCTTGTATTGTCTCGAACCATATATATATATATATAT
>SJOL01004009.1:726020-758562 GCA_004794785.1 Opisthorchis felineus | reverse complement strand
GTGAGTGCATGTCCAGGAGCATGACCTTATACTTTGTGGGTGTAAAGCTCATGCCAAAGGACAGGGTGATTTTGGTCTGTTCACGCAACACTTGGGCCTTCTACTCCTCATCAAAGAAGAGGATGAGGTCATGCGCATGACCCATATCGACGAGGTTTTCGTTAGCAGCTATTTGAACAGCGAAGTGTTGAAGGCCTTCTAGTGTTCGTCTCACTATCTCATCACTCACGAAGTCAAACAGGAATGGAGTGAGGATCTTTGTGGGACACGATTGTGTGTACGGGAGATGCTCATATGTCCGCTGGTCTGAGAATACAAAGAACATATTATATTCACAATCTTCCGGGCATTTCTTGCTGAGCAAGCATGTTAAGGAGAACAGACCGGTCGAATGCACCTTGGAAATCCAGGACTACCGAACTGTGGGCAGTTTATACACACGGCGTTGTTCTAACATCTGGTGGAGTGTGACGATGTGATCAACGTAGTCCATACTATGCAAGAATCGCGATTGCTGCTTTCGACTCAGTGCTTCACACGCCACCATAAGGCGACAAAAAACAAGTGGTGACAAGAGTGCTATTATAACTGCTCTCACCATGAGCCTCTTTTTTGGAAATGAACAACATTGCAGATTCTCTTCATTTACCAGGGACAGACAAATGGCGCAGAAGAGCACTGACTGAGGATTTTACCGCCATCCTCGAACAATGCAGGTTGGAAGTCATCCGGTTCAAGGGCGTGGTGGCGCTTGAAAAAATGTGTGCAGGAATAAACCTCCGAAGCCATCTGGGGTTTCCGATTCATAGTCCAGGGTTCTACTACAGTTCCAGGACCCAACAGAGTGGCAGCAGATGGCCATGAAAGTGGTTGTTAAAAGTGCTGGAGTTGTTTTTTCTTCATTGGCGGAACTCCTAGCATCGTACAAGGATGTGGCGATTTCGTTCCAGTAAGAATAGACATCCGATGGTGAGACTGTTGGAAGATAGTCTATAAGACACTTCTGATAATTCGGGATCTGCCAGCCTCTCACTTGCTAAGCCAGTTCTCCGTCTCTTAAGCCGCTCAAAAAGTGAACAGAGAGACGATTCCGGACGACTTCAGGATCAGAATCCAAACAAGTGCTTCACCGTGACTAAATCTGAGGAACGTCCGTTTACTCAGTGTCACCCAGATCTTGCCCTCCGTTAAATTGCAGATGAATGAGGTCGGATTACTAGCAGGCATGTGCGGGCGTGTACTTGCACTAAATATGTTCCGAGGCACACCACTAGTCGGGCACATTGAACGCCTGATGACGTGGATATTCCACCGATCGTAGTACAAAAAATAGGTTAGATACAAGCCTTTCAAGTCTTTAAAAAGAGTTCTCTTAAGAAAGGAGTGAATTACTTCTCAGCCTTTGCCTCATACCATTTAGGCAATTTTGGTAACTGTTCGTTTACTGTAACGAACAAACTAAACGGGTCAAACTGAATGGTGACTAACACCAGCTAGCCGTCTGGGTTTCATGAGTGGTGCAGGCTACCAGAGAACCTTTTACGTTCATTGTGGTTCTCAACAGTTGATTAGCACTCACTTGAAGTGAAAAGTATGAATGATTTAGGACTTATCCCTCCCACTCTCCCTCTGGTCTCATTAACACGGATTTATACCGGATACAGAGAATTCAGTTGGCTGTACGTGCGGCTCAGCGCGAACAGTATTATCCGCTGCGCACGAGGATACATTGGCCTCGTTTTATGCGACGACCAATCCTGAAACGTACACCAACCAACCACGTGGACGGTTATGAGCGAAAAGGTGGAGAAAGGGCAACGCACTGGGGACCATTTCGATTCTCTTGACCAACACTATTTGGATAAACTAGACAACGTGGAAAATTACCCGTTCTCTTCCGACTTGTTGCTTTAGAGTTCGAATCACGGCCTGTGGTTTCCGAGTCGTTGACAGAAGGCCTGCAAAGTATACTGGGTGGAGCTTCTGCGATGCATTCAATGTTACCTGAAACGTCCCGATTGGGCTGTTGTTTGTCGGGAGCTGGCAAGCTTTCCTTTGAACACTACAAGTGAGCGGAAAAGTCTCTGTTAGCAAACAACTAGAGGCGTCAGCTTACAAGATCACATATCAAAATTACGAAGTTGCAGTCTAGAAATATATACTAACCATGCATGCTTATAATTAAGAACGGGTTGCTGGGTTCTTTCAAGCTGATTATGTGAGAAATTTTCACAACCATAGGCAATAATGCTCATGGTAATCTAAATATTCTCTATCCACTTACCCATTTTTCTCACCGTATCATCTGAGATTATGGGCCTCCAATGCTGTGAGATGTTCGGTATTTTAAAGATCCCACTGCACATCGTTGGAAAATCAAATGAACACCATAGACAGACAGTTCCCAGTAGTTTGAATACTCACCCTAATTTGTGCTGTTTCCGGACGATTCATTGAAGAATCCAAACGACTGACTGAATGGAGATTTTCTTCCGGACTCGCGACATTCCAACCGATCGGTGAGGCCGAACTGGTAGCACTCAGGCCATCGGAGATTTCGTTTGACTCTCCTAACAATATAGGCTGTTGTATTTCCGGCTTGAATCCGCCAACCTTTTCTGTCGGAAGGAAATAAAGCTAATCACAAGGGTTTTTTCGTATGTCAAATGATTTCAAAAATGTGGCTGAAGGCTGGCGAAATGAAACATGAATGCAAATTCAAGGTAAATAAAAACACGAATTGTGCGAGGAAAAGCTAATGGCTGATGGTTTCAATAAATACCCTACAAGGAGTGTGAGCTTGAAATGTCGAGCTCCAAGAAATCCGGGCCATTTTCACTCTACTGTAAAATTCATTTATCCAGTCAGATATTTATTTCTTCACTCTCACTAAGTTGTTTGGGCCAAGGTTTGCGCACCCCAAACTCTTAGAGGAGATAAGGAACATGTAAAGACAATTGAAAAAAACTTGCATTCGCCACAAGTTGATTAAATAAATGTGTTTTCATTTATTTATCCATACATACACTTTGTTCTACACCGAGGAGAGCTCAAAAGTAACATAATTTGACACAATTGGAACACAATCCAGACATGCAGCATTAGTTAAATTGGATAAAAGGAAAATGGGGCATACCTTGAGGTTTGGATCAGCAAAGCCTAAATCACTTACTCGAAGGGAAGAATTCAAGAGTTCACGGAGGAAATAAAGTCACCAGGTGTGCAGGAATTGCAACAAGTAAAAGAATTTTTTGTTTCTGAAACAGTAGGTGCACGGATCATCAGGACGATGGCTAGCCGCCAAATTGCAAACGTGCATGGTTGGTTGAACCATGGTGGTCAACATAGTAGCTTGCGACCATAACAACTCGGATTCCAGGGCATATTAATTGTTCGTCCGGTCTATCTGTTCTTTGAATCAGACTATACGGACCGTAGATGTCGACAGGTCTATTGGTCACAACGAGTCCCGGTTCATCTTCCAGTCACCAACCAAAATAGGGACGCGGGTGATATAAGCAGCAGTCGGATGTTAAAGAAAAAAAGCCTCATGAATGTGTTATCAGCCAAGTGGTAAAACTCCCTGATACTATGACGTATTCGTACCTAGCCTTGAATGAGGTAGGGGGTATAACCACAAGGGCTATGCTTGTTTGGGTCATGCAGCGGAAGTTCATCTTGCCAGCTCCAGTTGCATCATGTAACTGGTGGTTTGCACGTCAGGTCTCTAACCATAATGATTTTATTTTGGCTATGCTTTATGGCGGACCCACTATCTGTGATTTTTAAGGTTGCTTTCGTCTGGTGTTCTGAAATCCATCTTTTTTATTCCACCTACGATTCAGTCCGTTACACATCCGGACACTGTTCAGGCGGATTGAAACGCACTGTAAATCAACGCATGCTAAGATGGAAGAAGAGGAAAGCCTGTAAAAAGTTTTTCAAGGAATTGGATACCCACGGAGCTTTATTTGGCAAACCCTCAGAAGAAGCAACTCGACTAACGCAGCAACACAAAGAGAGAGGAAACGAATAACCCTTCCGCACATCAAAAACGTTTCGGAACTGACTGCAAAACCGCCAAGACAGCATGATACGATGATAGACTACAAACCAGCAAACACAAAGAAAAATTGGACAGGATGACAAGGACCAACGTCAAAGTAAAGATTGTGACAAACACTACGTGGGACAGATAAGCATAAAAACTTCGACCAGGCTACATGAATACAAACTTGCTGTCAGAAGACACACCATTTTTCACCTGTCTCCGAACACGAAGAGTGGGATGGGCTCGAATTCGACTGGAACAACGTTCACATACTAGTCGAAGCACGAAAAGACGAGGAACATGAAGTCATGGAAACCTGGTACTCGATCGAAGTAGCTGTCAACGGGCACATCAAAATCAACCCGATCCATCAAATAATAAATAAAAAAACGTTCATCAGTAACACCCTTTCTGTTCCTAGCTGCCATGCCACCCGAAGGAAACACGAGGGCTGGGATATTGCCAGTCGTCCAAGCCTGGACGGTGGAAGTCGAGATACAGAAGTCGGGTTCGAACCATGGAGCTTCCCATCAGTAAATTCGCGCTCTAACCACTGAACCATCTCGCCCTCAGATCCCATCAACTACTAAGGACAGGAAAATGCCACGACAACTAGGCTAGAAAGTTCACCAGGACCAGAGGAGACATGCATAGAAGGAGAAGGCGGATCCAGCAGCAAAGGAATGACCGAGCATATTGAAGTAGACATTCAACCGAAAAATTAAGGGACGAAATAGGACGAATGAGAACTCCCTCAACACAGAAAGGTGATTGAATAACCAAGAAAAGGCGAGGAACTCTCTCAGTACGGCCATAGCAGACAAAAAGCGCAACCATTCAAGCAAACCTGAGAAAATCAGACTAAAAGGGGATGGAAATTCAGAACGGACACGTTAAGTCAAAGAAAGTGAACTGCTAAAAATGGGAACTGCAGTAAGAAACAATCACATGAAGGGAAATCAGATCACGACGCAACAGAAATGGGGGACCAGTCGGTCAGTCCTCGGACGGAAACTGCTCAACGGACCAATCGAGTTCAAGGAACACAAACCACAACGTACAATTAGAAACGGGTCAATAGACTTCCGAGAAAGACGTGGTCTCATCAGCCACTCACAGCTGTAGATATCAGCTGGCTTTTGTCATCTACATATACTCAATCTGGTAAGGAGGAATTAAGCACCCAACCGTGCACTGATGATGTCACCTCGATTGGTAACGAAGTGTTTGCAAGCTGATTGCCAAGCCCGACGAACAGATCAACGGTCACCCGATCAACCACCAGTCCATTACCATCTCAGTTCAATCACTTTGCTGTTTATGAGGTGGCTAAAAGAGGGATAATTTCCTTTTACCGTTGTACCGAAACATGTATCTAATGACCACAATGAGGCTACTGGATTACGGACGACAGAAAGAATCTTAATTAGGTGAACTCACTGTCCCCTTTTGAGGCCAATCTACACACCTTCACATAGCAGTCAAACTACTGGCTAATAGGAGTACCGGTGCGAACCATTTGAAACGAAAACAATTGCGCGCTTAGATGCAACCAGTTATATCAAAATGAATAATCTTAATTGACAGCACACCTCACGCGTGACAGTGCTGTTGGGCTGATGTTTATTTGTTTAATCAGTCATCACGAACAAGTAAACTAACTCTTCGGAATAACCGCCCAGAGACTCGTATATCTGCATTTTAAGTGGTGCAGAAAAAAAACAAGGATAGGAAAGGCGATCAGTTTTACACGATTGTAGCCAGCAAGTGATCCATACGTTTCACGCCGACCGATTTGAGGTTAGAACAAATGATCAAACCCATTGAACTGTTTCTGTCACAAAACTGGTGGGTCACCTTGCTAGTCAGTACACAACTGTATAACGCCCCAGGAACAAGGCATCTCAAATAGCCATAAACATATATGTACATCCGCTATGGTGTCTGCGTAATGCTGGCCAAATCCCAAAACATCTAACTGAGAGGTTCGTGAAAACTACCCAACTGGCTCATTGAAATGCAGCCGGAAAGCAGACAGGAGACGCAGTGAATGTATTTTTAGACTCAAAGTTAGTTTTCCGTCGTCTAGCATTTGTCACTGCAGCATTCAACTGACCCAGGATAAGAACTCTTGGGAACAGGTAAGACCAAAGCAATTCACTCGCACGAGCTGGTTTATTGCAAGCGGCAGAAGTTGTTCACAATCTTGGACCATCTAGACTGAGCCCACAAAATTGTTTCCCAGTGTGGTGACCACCAGTTTGCTTGCTATAAACCAATTAGTGTTATGTACTAGTTGGCTGCCTACACTCACCTACACATGCCTTGCCGAGCTTTGCCCACGCAAATGCATTCGTATGCATATACAACAGCACTGAGCGAACAGAACGGACTACAGTCCGTAGGTATTGCTCCTGCGATGATTTGCTGGATACTCGTAGTCACGGTACAAATATAACGGTCTGACACATTCAGGCCCTCATTCCGAATGTGTCTTAAAGTGTTCACGGACCACATTCGTTCCCTGCAAAAACTGTCATCTAAAAGGTGGAGTGGCTATTGATAATCTGTATCCGTATACATCGTTTCAATCCTACCCAAAACACACCGTACATGGCCAATCTCCTTACTACAGCTAAATGCATTGAACAGCCGGACGACAAATGCTACCTTGAAGCATAAATTCATTCAGGTGAACTAGAATATTCAGACTATGGGATTTCATCTACCGTGATTCGTTTCAGCATTGCCCAAAGTTCATTTATGAAATGCGCCTTAGTTGAGCGAATTTTAGACATCACCCTTCAAAACCAAGCCACTAATGTGTGTGTGCGTGGTGGGGACATTGTACATCTGGAAAACAAAATGATAGGTATGATACTGCCCTGACTGACAACCTGTTTGAATCGTCAGAAACCGACTCGAAGATCGATGGTGCATCAGCGCACATTCCTATGCAGCACGAGAGCAACAGAGACAAGTTGGTTGTCACCAGAAGCCTTTTAGCACGTCCATCAACTGATCCTGATGATCATGGAGTATTGTGGTTCGTGAGACACCTATCGATAAATCATTAGATGCGGTAGACGGTGTTCACGTTTGTGTAGGTTTTCTAGTCGCACAAAAGCATCAGAAAGTAACTTGCATGAAAGTTGTCAGTAAGAACCACGTCCACGACGTAACTTTCGGAGTCATCCAGGCCATTTGGGACTGTAAACGAGCGCGTGCTTTCTTACTGAGATTGCAACTATCCGCTTAGCTGTTCTTTGCACTACAACCGAAAATAAATTCACCATGCCTCTTGTGAGAACTCGCATTCTGGTGTTGTTAGTCGAAGTTTATAAGGTATCTTCATTCAAATCTTGCAAGTGAGTTCTAAGACGGTAATCACCTGTTTGACAAACATTACCGAACGGAGTCGTTTTCAACTTCGACCGTGTGGCCAAAAATCCTGATAACATGAGTAAGACTGTCCACTCTCCAGCAACATGACTGAGTTTGTCTGACTTTTTAAGAGTTGAAACAGGGAAAGTACTATACCACCACTGACCACCAGATTGCCTCCAAAAAGTACACTTCTAAGAACTTTATGGAATGCAAAGCTGTAATATAGAATACAACCGGCAGGATGACAATTCTCACAGTCAAGAGAGCGGAAAGTTAAAGAAAACTATGTCCCGTGGGTGAAAACGTCGAACCAACCTGGTGAATTTGGTCGTGAAAACCCTGGACTCACTCCAGAGTGCGAATATAAATTACATTTTGCATCAGAAACCGTGTGGTGAACTTCTTCAGTCTGTCTCGGGTGATCGGAGGGGACTTTTAATCGTTTGAGTTTCGCTCTCATACGAGAAGGATGAAACTGGGCTGTCAGCCCAACCCTGGAAAAGAAGTTGGCGGATCGGATGTTGGTTGATGAAAAACACATAATGTAGACTGAGAGCTGAACAGTTCTACAGTGATAACAAACTTGTGGATCAGTAATTCATCATGCAATTAGTCGCTAAATAGCATGGAATAGTAACTCCACTATGACGTAAGACAGCGTTGCGAAGTAAAGATCCCTGTATACAATCTAGAATGATCACTCAAAATGTACACTAAACGTACGCGACACAAGACTGGTCAGAAAGCTGGTGCGAAATGTCATATTCACGTGTTGTTTCTTAGCTTATGCACAATGTGATACATACTATGCGCCAAGTTACACATGATATGCTAGTTAAGTAGCCGATCGATTGTACCACCGAACGGTCTGTGCACAGAAAACCTGATTTTGAAAACGAGTGAAGTCAGACTCATGTTTTCAAAAGCGAAAGTACGACTAGACGATTAAAATGGGTGTTTGTGATCGTCCGAATAAAAATGAGAATGATTGTGGTAGATTTATCCCAGGGTAAAGTTTCGCTTTTGGCACAAATGCTTCCTCAGGCCACGTGACCAGGTTACAAGGATAGTGGGATTTCAAGGCAGAAGGACAATGAACCAGCAAGAACTCTTCCTATTGGCAGGCCAGACCAGCGTTAGACGTAGGCTAAGAGATTTG
Organism: Opisthorchis felineus; assembly: GCA_004794785.1. Lineage (NCBI taxonomy): Eukaryota > Metazoa > Platyhelminthes > Trematoda > Opisthorchiida > Opisthorchiidae > Opisthorchis > Opisthorchis felineus. Next base: position 749,965 of record SJOL01004009.1, on the reverse strand, counting down.
GTTTTGTTAATGTGATTTACCAAGTGTTGAGAGCGATGGGCTATAGGGGGGCTTAAATGAATTTGGGCCGGGTCTAGGTTCTGATTCTTTCGGTTCGATTCACGCGAAGATTCCTCTTGAGTGTCATTTAAGGTTTTGTTGATCTCAATGGGGAGAGTTGGTCACATCAATGAAGCAAAATCTATTAGCTGACATTTGATACTGATTTGGCCCACTAATAGGAAGAGATTTTGCTATTTCATTCTACTTCTACCTTAAAACTCCGCCACCCTGAATCACGTGGCCTGAGGAAGCTTTTTTCACAAGCAAATGTTGCCCAGCGAGAAATCTGCCGATTATTCTTCGAACTTTTTTGAGACGATGCGTTTTCGACCGGTTCCAAGCGTTCTCGAACTGGCCGAGGGACCAGATTCATCGTTTTTACAACGAACGAAACTAGAGAATTAGTTGGATGGCAACAGCTTGAAACTCACGGTATACAGGTTTCCGAAATGCGTGCTGCCACGGAATTTCTGAACAGTGGATCGTCTGTTAACGCAGACGAATTGGAACTCCGGGTGGTGTCATCAGATGCATGTTTGGATCTGGGTGAAGTGCAGTTAGTTGACCCAGATGGACTGCATTCAAGCGACGAAGAACACGAGGAAGGAGAATAAGTGCTAACCTGAGATGTGGACAGAGAACTGCCTTCACTAGCGGAGCAGTCCGAACCTGTCAGTGAATGAGTCGGTAGTCGCGACTTCCCCAGGGCAGTAGAATCAACACCCATTGGCAGAGAGTTGACCAGCGACTGTTGTTTGACATCCGTACGTGAATCAACCATGAGAGCACCTCCATTTAGTGGGTATTCGGTTGATTTCCGGCGCTGCGATAATTAAATAGGATACAAAGAATTAAATACCTTCAAAAATCGCACAGTAGCTTTAAATAATAACAAGTGATCAAGAGCATCTTAAACGGATGTCGAATGTCCATTTTCTTTTTGGTTAGTATGAACGACTGTGTCTTACGACCGATTTATTGATGGGTTTGCAAAAGTGTTTGATTACGATGATCCCTATATTTTCATAGTCTCAGTACATTTCAGCCAGTTTGAGGAAATGAGTCTGAAGCTGGACAGAGGACACAGACGTTTTAGCTACCCACTGGAGTTTATTTACAGAATCTGGGGGTTTTGTGTCTACCTTCCTAATTTAAGCTTTAGTTGAATCCAAAGTGCATTAACCCACTATGTACGATAGGAATATTCGTGGTACATACGAATGCGTGGCTATGATATCGGGAGTGACGTTTAGGAACAAAGCAACCCATCTCAAGGTTGATGGGTGATAGACGTGGCATGACATTGTGTGAAGTAAATAGGATAGCTACTTATGATGGGCGACTTCGGAAAATATTTGTAGTTTGACTGTTATTCATGCGTCGTGACCTGTTTAATGGCAGAATATCTACTAACACACCTAAATGTGCAAACTCCCCACTTAAAAACTTGCTTCAAAAGTAAGCTAATAATCAGTATACAGGCAAGTGAAGGAAGGATGGACAGTCTTTCTCATTGCGATATCGCCTGTAGAAAAACATAACAATATGTCATTTGTTTCCACTTTCTTTCGATTGGTAGTTGGAGAATGCAAACTTGCCTACCGTTTCCTCTACCCCGGATAGGTCAAATGGCGTATTTTATTGATGCATTCCACATACCAAGTGAGTGAGCTATTCTAACGCTTTGTTTTTCACAGAAAACAGAAGGTTCGCAATGGTTTGTTAACCAGGGATGATCACCTCGTTCATGAGTGCAACAGATCCCAGCTAAATCATCTGAGTTAGACCACATGCTTTCCACAGATAAAACATACCACAGACTTCAGTATATATATATATATATATATATATATATATATGGCAATCAGATGTACGTAGTAAACCCTTGAGCAAAGCATCACCAGTATCGCGTGGACATGGGCTGGTGTGGACAAAGGGCCGTAGAGAAGTAGCCTTTCCGCGTTGATAAGTTATCGAGGCAGGCTGAATTAACCGCGCACCCTCAAATGGCGGTGGTTAGAGCGCGAATTTACTGACCGGAAGGTTCGTGGTTCGAATCCAGTCCCTACATCTCGACTTCTCCTGTCTATGCTTGGGCAACCTGGCAGTATCCCTGCCCTCGTGCTTCTTTCGGGTGGCATGGCAGCTAGGCACCGAAAAGGGTTTACAGCTGAACGATTTTTTAATGGCAGCTATCAACCGATGTGTTATCTTTCTGGAGTAAACAGGGACGTTTTGTCCCATTACCTCTAGTTGAGTGGTGGACTGTCAAGGAAATAAAAGCAGGGTAGTACCGTAACAGAGATACGGGCCAATTTAAAATGGTCCCTTCTGTGGAAAAGATCCCTGTTTAACGGAACGGAAATAACGAGTTTTATAAGACGAGTTTTTATAAGACAAACAACTGAAGCTTAGTTAAAATACGCATTTAATGATTATCTCTTTATCTGATCTCTTGTGCTAAACACGAAATCCTACTTGGAACCTAACTGCTCAATTTCTTCGCAAACGTCATCAAGTTAAAAATTTCCTGAGGCCTCAAAATCAGTCTTCTTTTATTTGATATTCAGTGCTTCACTTTTCACTGAGCTGTATGGTTGGTTGTTATCAGATTTACCACGTGATTACCATTAATCAAGATACACTGGTAAAATGAATTCCTTGAAAAACCGGTGTTGGCATATTGGTTGATTGCCACACCCCCGAAGGCAGACGCAGCTGAACAACAGGAGGGCTTACTTTCACCCCGATGTTGATGCAATGCACAGCCGGTGTTCGAAAGTGGGTGAAACTAGCCTAAACTGTCGATGTCTTGGTGATTTTCCACGCATTTACCAATCTGAAAATTGGGGGGGGGGCACCATTGGGTAGGATTCACTTGCAATAAACTTTTGTAGAAACAATAGAATTGTGCGCGGCATTCGGGACGAAAATAAACTAACCTGCTTTTACGTGTGATTTAAAGGTGCGTGAATTGGGAAACACAAGAAACAAGAAACGGCAAGTGAAAACTCCAATAGTTTCAATGATTTCTAGTGATTAGTCTAAATCTCGAATTGTAATCTCTCAGGTTTCTGTGGTAACTTGACAGTATCTCTGGAAGACCTGCAACTGAACTAAGATATTCCCACTTTACCTTTCAAAAACACGAATACCGTGACTCTGGTGCCGTACTGGTATAAGAACGTACACCAATCAGTCGAATTACCCGCCGCACAAATGAGCTTTCAGAGGGTGATTGAAATCACGGTACCCAGTGGTCGCAGCGGCGATTGGACAACCTATGCTAGTACCCGTCGGGCCCGCTGACCATGCGACCTCTCGTGATTCGCCGTGTTACGCACAAGCCCTTGGACCACACTTTAGGACGGAAACTTCAGTTGTCAAACTCATTAGACAGTATCATGAGTGTGCACGCGGAGTAATCAATAGAGCTAAACCTGGCGTTTAAGCGCCTTGGCTCTTCGTAGCTAAACACAAGTCAAAAGTCATACCAAACGGCTCTCGATGGATGGGACTGCTAGATTTATTGAAATTTTCTGGTCCCTCTTGCAGGAGGTTGACATATCTACCAACCTACTGAAGTTCGGACAACCTGGACAAGCCGGTTTCTTTTTTTTTTGGGGGGGGGGGGGGGAGCGATCCTTATTCGAATAGGAACAAATTGGGGGAACACTGTAACTCCATAGCGATACTATAGGGTGTTCTTTGAATCTAACAGTGGAATTTCTTCCGCTAAAATCCACTTCTCACGAATTCTTCTGTCCATTTTCATTCTCCATAAAAATCCACCCTGTGCAATAAACACGACACTCAAGAAAGCAGTGACCAAATTTCCAGCCCTTCAGAAAAGAAATGTAAGAATATTCCCTGCAGCATTGCATAAAATTGCTCCTCCAGTGCAATAGCTATCTGGGCGATAAATATCTGCCACCGATGACAACAATTCCTCTTTTGAGTGGTATCTTTTAATAGTAGTATCCATGACCGCACGCGAGTTTGTGATAGAAAAACCGAATTCACCAGATATCTTTCCATTTTCTCACTGTAAGCTTCAGCTAAGATTGCAAGGCCTGTTGTTGTATATGGTGCGCAGTGTTTTAGCTGCATAAAAATATGCATTAGTCGTTTCCTATCCGTATATGCATGATACTGGATTACAGACTTTATAGGGTCATTTACTTTACTTGACTACTTGACCGAAGACCTTCTGTCAGCTGAGCACGCCAGGGAGCTTTCCCTTTCAAACTGAATAACTGGATCATAGCAAAATTCATCTACCATATACTTCGATCGGTTGTCTTAAACAAGATTACTGTGCGCTGTCTTGCAGTACCTCGCAGCTGCTATCTACCATTTAAAGTCATATCTCAATAAGACCCTAAACGGATATGGTGTAGCGTAGAATGCCGTTCATATGTATGTACGAAGTATGAAAGTCCTACTATCTCATTCCGTGTGGTGGAATAAGCCAATAGGAGTGAACGTACTAGCCACGTACCCATCATGGATGAATAGTCTGGCTGCAGCTGTTTCATTGAACGACTATTCGTCAGGGAGTCTTACATAATTAGGTTCCGAAAAGGTAACGTTCGGCATGATACATGTTTGTTTGAAACACTCAAGCCTAATCGATTCGAGTCAGCAGTGGGGAAAGTCAAGTGACTTAGATTTTCAAGCTGAGGTTGCACTGATGATCAAAGAACCAGCAAATATGCTTTTTGTCGGTAACAGAGCAGTTTTACACACTTTATTTTACACTGTATTTGCTGAGTATCTTGCTACGACATAACCTCAAATGGCCGAGTTTAGCTAATTGGCATGACGAGAATGTGCACATAAACGATCAGTCGAAGTGAACGTTTAACACATTTCGCTACACTTCAGGCTATGACAAGGTCACGACGGAGCTTCCGTGAAGTGGCAAAATGAATTCGAGCCCCGGATATACATTCGAATGGCTAGAGGGTAAGCCACTTTCACGTGTATATCAATGGTGAGTTCCCGTTCAACTGTTTCCAAAAATTCTGATCGTCATCATAGAGCAATTTAATTGCGCCCTGCAGCCATGCTGAGTATTAGCTCTAGGCTATTTACCTTTTCGTTCTTCAGTAAGTTTCGTTACCCACATTAATTTCGCGTGGATTCTTACTTTGCGGAAATTGTCGCAATTGAGCAAAATTTCAGAAGAAATCCACTACGTTTCAACAATCATTCGGTGACGGATTACCTTCGAAACTTTTAGTGTTTTTGCATCAGTTTTCAGCACAGTTACATTTTCGGGGTGAGCACTTTTAGTACCCCGATTCGTAGAGTAAGCCTGAGGTAGCCCTGACGTGTTAGTGTCTCAAGAACACTTCAGTCATTCAGTGAGACTGAAGGTATTTATGGTCAGGACAGATAAGTTAGGAACGACATTTGGTACTAAAAAGACTATGGTACTTCCGGCCAATGTATACAGTTATATCGCAGTATTCGAGAGATAGGGATATAACAGAGTGGGTCGGTAAACGCATAAGATTTCAAACAGATGCTGAGTGCGTTGGAAACATAACTACAAACGGGTACTCAGTCGGACTACACTAACGGGGTACTGGGCAATTACTTAGTTAGTAGTCTGTACAAGAAAGTTCTAGTCGGTTCTCCGATTTTATAGAGACACGAGGCTGTCGTTTCTAAGTGTGAACCGTCAGGTATGTATATCTGGATCTAACAATGTTCGGGAATTCATAGCGTTCAGCCGTCTTACAGATGAAATACACGGTTGTACAGAAATGAACTAAAACAATAGGTTCCGATGTAACATAGGCGATACTTCACATGGATTTCAGTGAAGATTATATGGTTACCTGTGGAGATTATTCCAACGATGTTGCGTGGTCTTTAGGATGCTACTGTTCAGTCAAAAGACAGCACACAAAGCATATTCTTCGAGGTAGTTATTGAAACAACTTGGAGTGGCCTGAGGAATCACTCACACCCTATATAACTGAGCCCAGACAAACCACAAAGAAACACAAAAGAGAAGTTATACACACGTTGATCAGCTCGCCATCAAATGCGTTCTCTCCAGATGCAGACCAGAATTCTCGCGGCACAATGCATTCCGCCGGATTCTGTTTTTTCTCGCGTTTGTTAGCCAAAGGCTTGCACGATTTTGTACTCTTCATGGCAGCAATGGGAGGCAAAACTACCTTCGAAGTCAGATCCAAAAGCCTAGAACAAGAATTTGGAGCAAGCTGATTATCCCGCGGCAAATTCAAAAAGGTTCAGTGATTGTTAAAGAAAATCCGGAACCTAAATGTAATGCTGAAAAGGATGAACAGTACAGGTTAGTTAGAAGGAGCATTCTCACAATGCTGTGCCGTACTGACCGTCAGTTATCTTAACTGTTTTCAATTCATTTTATCAGCTATAAACCGTGTACCACTGGCACATTGGCTCCAGCTGCTATAGTTTCGATCACCGGATACGGAAGTATGTGGACACGTAGCCAAGCCTTGAAGGCGATTGCATATTTGGTTAGTTCTGGAACTGGGTAGCCACGCATTGGAGGCGTGGTATTCTGGAAAACCCTATCAGCCTCATTTTATACCAGTCTTAATTTGAGTCTGGTCGCTATGATTTCGCACAGATGTGATCCTGATCACTTCACTTCCATTTGAACCCAACCTAAGGGTACTTTTGATTTCCGATACTTTGCGTTTGATTTTATTTAACTCTGACCTCCAGTATCAGTGAACCTTTAGTGACGTCTGGTGGTGGAGCATTTGCGAAGCGAACACATCACCAGTCAGTTATCATTATCATTCCCACATATAACATGCGGATTGTTTTAAACGAAACTGCAATTTCCAAGCAGCTGAATCTTTAAGTTAATTATGTTCATGGCAGACTGGGACCTACTGCATTACAAATGAAGGTTCAGTAGTGAACGCACCACATTTGATACGAACCCGTTGTCAGAAAAATGCAACTCGAAGAACTCAGGCGGATTTTTCTATAAGTGCAATCGGCTATTGCATCATTTCCCCTTAAACTGCCCAAAAGTCCTGGATACAACAGAAAATTCATAATGATGGGGCGAAAGAAGTCCGATACGGCATATTCTCTCCGGATTGAGACACCCTCGTAGAAAATATATCTTAATGTCCCCTGAAAATAAACATATTAAATGCATACTTTCCAAGTTTGTCGGGCGTATAATCCCGAGCCCAACAAGTCGCATTGCCTCATCCCTTTTGAGCCAATCGAACTGCACGTCATTGATGATCCACAAAAGTCTTTCCCAATATGCAGCAGACCCCAGGAACACACGTCAAGATATTGGTTGCAACTGTACCTGGTGAACCAAATCTTGCGAGCTGCTGTTTTTTGGCATCAGAGCTAACTTGTCATAAACTTGTGATAATTGAGCCGGCATTTTCCTAGGCAAACAATTACAGTTCTCGGGCTGTCTGTGGATAGTTCTGTGCAATATGTTTACGATGACGTTATGAGGAGATTTAACTCAAGTTTATAAAAGGTTTAGAACACCAACAATCGTTATCAGAATTGCGGTTATCACGGGGTGTCATCAGATTTTGACCTCGAAATGTTTTGCTTCAGCTTAGTTGAAATTCAGTATGTCAGCTGTAAGTTTGCAGCAAAAAAATCCACCTCCCACTTTCAAACTGTATAATCTCCACTGTTATACCGGGATTGAAAACCAAATCCCTCAAGTGAAACACTCTTCCGGTACTTAACTGCCACGTATCCTAAAGGAAACATCAGGCTTGAGCCGAGCACTTTACCCAGGCCTAGACGGGAGTGAGTGAACAACCTGTCGTGGTTTGAGAAACTTAACTTTCAAGTCAGTAACTTACACAGAGGATAATTAGCATGTGGAATAGAAAGGTAAACTGCATAGAATTGTCTGGATTATTTTTTGTAATTGACGGGTGCATTTTAATGATTGGGGGAGACTACGTTTATCAAAACAACTAGGTAGTCGAGACATCTGGATTCACTTGTTCGATTCGCAATTCTTAGCGTGCTTGAATTTCATTCTATAGTTCAGACGATATTAACAACGAGATAGTTAATTTTAAGGTACGCTACTGAGGCCAGAAGATGAAAATCTCGTCTGAGGATTTAGACAGAACTTGTCGAACTACCACTCTAAACTAGCGTTACTGAAAACCTCCCTGCAAGACGGGGATCATAAGAATAGGGGTATAAAGTACATTGCTGTATTAAGCAGATGTGTAGAAAAGACTGTGTAGTTTTGCTCTCCTGCCACACGAAACCTATAATTAGTGGGTCCTGTGTAAGCACGTGGCTTCTGAACTAGTGGGTTGGTGCTTATGTTGCTGTTTGGGGCTGGGCACGTGACGTGATGAACGCTCTCACTATTCCAGATAACTGCATTCATATCAGACAAACCATTCTAGTTGGACTTCTATAAGTCGACTCTCTGCATTATGTGTTAGTTGAACCATCACTAAGAGTTTCCAAACAGCATTTTCCTAAATGACAGTGCATCACGAAACTCATTGAGAGGAATATTTCAGATACGGTAAGAGGATGAACATCGACGTACCATTTTATCATAAGTTTAAAGCTCTACTTACAGAAAGCGTTATTTTGTAGGTATCGTTAACATACTGAAAAGTTGTGGTCGAATTCTGAAAAGCTCAACCACAAGATCAGTTTCGTCTTTACGGAGACCAATAGAGTGGACAGAGATGGATCGAGTTCGTGCACATCTGATTACTGATCTCAAGGTTTTACTTATGGACTAACTGTCAGTCTGTGCAACTGGTGAATAGGATTTAAGGTGCGACCTTTGGTTAAACCAAGCGTCAACCAATTCAAACACTTACCTGGTTACTATCCACGAGTCCTCACGGATGGACGAACTTATTTGTCTTCAGTCCTTTGAACTGTGACGTGACGTCCAGTCTGACAGCTGGTTAACAAACGTTTCGAGGAAACATTGTCAGTACGTTGATGAAAACGGTGCGCAGAAGGCATATTAAAGACCTGCTACACTGTTAAAGCCTGCTGACAAAGGCACTTTTGTAAAACCATAATGAGAAATAGTAAGGGACTGCAGAGCACAGAGTTGGTGAAGGCTTCCTAGACTCTGAGAAGGTATAGACAGCCAACCACAATCCAACTGGAGTAACTGTTACCGGGTGCCTGGTTTACACACACACACACACACACTCACCGACTATGAAAAACGACCGCTTGAAGAAAACCAGAAGTGACTGGGTGAAAAGAAGATATATTGCCACTGATATACTGAACTTGGCCAATAAATTATTTTTAACGGTGTCAAGGTTGTCCTGACTGCCAAAAGTAGTTCAAAAAATAATCTTGCTCGAGGATTTCGAAGGCACTGGTATAGTCAAGAAACAATGCTCTCACCACTGTTCTTACTAACCAGCTGGACATAAAAACTGTTCGACAGCTTTAACGAGGCACACTGCTCGACCACCTGTAGCTTGTAAACACTTTTACTATTTAGGAAGCTCTCTGTGAAAAGCTGAATAGCAAATTTTCCTTGGTCATCATCCCGACAGTACGGGTCCAATATGTTTGTTAGCCTCGTCAGACCAACACTGACTGCATACATTCAAATGATATGACTGATCACAGAATCGTGCGGTGCAGACGACCGAGTGGTTGGATACTTCCATCTGTCTTCCCCACAATCCACCTACCACGCTCAACCAAACGGGACTGAAGAGATATCAAGCAATGCGTTTACTCTCATAGATACATCACGATGGAACCGATGCGCTTCCTAGCAAGTCTTTACGGCACTAGCTAATATTGCGTTTATTAAGAAAACGTGGTTGATAGAAAAAAATTCTTTTTACTATTGCAAAAAGATGAAAGTTATGGATGTCCAAACGAGAAGGAAACAGCCTGAATATTTTACTCTCACCCTCATTTGCCATTTTGTTATACCCTTCAGAAAACAGCGACGATTCTAATTGGCGAAATACACTCATTTGCAAATTAATTTAGTGTTCAACTAAATTCCAGATGAGTCTCTCGTTTAGGATATTCTTCAACTAAATATACTGCACAAAGGCCGTTCCATGTTTCATTTGGTACAATATTCGACATGTCGCGGCGTATTTTCTCGACGGAACACGCTACTGAAAACTTTTCGGCACCCGATGGACGGCTTCGCCCTTCTTGGCGTTCATCGGGCATGCGCAGTCCCCAAGTTTCTGTCAATCTTATGTTCTACTTGGACACCAAACTGTAAGCAAGTGGAACATAAGGTTATATATCGAAATAGCATGCATTAATTCGTTGTAAACCAGGTGGCTGTTGACCTTCAACAATTTCTTCCGCAGACAGGAACTGACCCAAAGTTAAGGAGTGTTATTGACAATTAATATCCAGTAACAAACCGGCTTCGTTCTAGAGGAAAAATATAACAATTTTAGACAGGAGACTGTCCAACACATGGAGGAGTATTGTTGCTGAAAAACTGAGTGAATAGCGAACGCTGAGTTTAGATGCAGGAACAAAGGATAGAGAGGCGGCCCTCATCAACACTGGTCTACTAACACAGCTCTCACTGCTGTTGACGCTGCAGCTGCTGCTGCTGCTGTAATTAGTCTATCTTTCATGCCATGTCACGAATCAAGCAGATCATTGAGATTCAACAAAAATCATGCAGTAAAGCATCAGTGCCAAACACTGATATCATGCTGTCGATCAGGATAATGATGATTTCCTTATTGCTGAAGATGACACGTCTCCAACCATATGTACAACTGTCAGTCGCCCATGTATCTGAACCAGCTCAAACAATCATGCGTCCGTTCGCACCTACCTCTCAATGAACTCTTTAGCTACGATCATAAGTTTAGCTCTGAAACTTTGATCAGCTTGCTCAAAACATCTTAGACTTTTCAAATCACAACGGGAGAAGATATTCTGTCCACTCGACCCAAAGTATGCGGTCACCTTTGATGTTGCGGGAGCCCCACCTGGAACCCAGCTGAATCCCTCGTTTATGATGTCTTCAAGCAACTGAATGTGCTGCTTGAAAACATCATAAAGGAGAGATTCAGCTGGGTTCCAGGTGAGTCCCTCGCAAAACCAAATTTGTTTGCAAATGGGTGTATTCCGCTAATTTCATGCAATTCGGGTTCAAGTAGAACATAGGGCTGACGGAAACTCGCGGACTGCGCCTACCTGATGAGACCAAGAAGGGCGAAACCGGTCGTGGACTGTCGAAGAATTTTCAACAACCTCATAAGTAGTGTATTACGTATATATATGAGGTCACCTGTTACAAACTCACATTCATTTGGTTAGGAGTTCGAGGACAAACTCGGCTCGGATCTCCTTAAACAGACTGACCGTGAAAAGTTCCAATTCAAAACACAATGTGGAGGAAAGAGATGTTATAAACCGATGTCTCAGGTTGCCGTGGACTCATCCATTTGCTTAATACCTGTAACCTCCCTCCTGTGCTCAACCTCTTATGTATGGAAGCCAGGACCTTTCCTCTCTTGAACTCCAGAAATTGTGGTCCCTTGCACATTGTACCAGGTTTCATACAGTAAATGAGACTGGCACTGGTGACTACTCAGTCCGTTCGAAATGTATTATATGTGTATGCGAATCACGATATCAAGCGTAAGGGGTCAACAACAGGTAGCTTGAGCATTCTTATCCTGAAAAAAACTGTTTATCCCCGACCGGCCGGTTATCGCACATCGCCTTGCAGGACATAAATCATTTCCGTTTCCAAAAGAACCAACCAGACTTCTGTATGCTTTCTGATTTTCCACATACGCCACCCAAAGAAACAAAAAATTCGACCGTACAGGTAGACCATAACTAACTGAATACGGTGAACATGATGCTCTCGTTCTGAAAATAAAGGATAGCTACTTCGGTCTGCCTTAGAGATTGTAGTTAATTAGTTGGCATGAGTTTCAAGGTCCAAATCCCCCGTGCCTGTTTATTCGTTGCAAGCAATGTGTAACTGAAGACTCCAATCCTTAGTCACAACTAGCACAGGAGTGCTGAAACTGTATCGGACAACTTAGTCAGTTTAGCTTTCAAGTGGCCTACAGCAAGTAACCTGACAAACCAACAGGACAGATTTTTAATGGAGGGGAAATGAATAAAATCCAGTGACTCACCTGATGTCCAGAAACTTCACCCCAACTGTGGAGATGATGCACCACCAGTTATGCACTAAAATCAGGTCCAAAATTATTGCGGCAGTACAGTGATCCTCGGTTGTGCACCGTTTAAGCTTGCCTAAGCCAATTCGCCAAGTCACAGGAACAACAGTCTGGCGGAATCCATTGACGTTGGTAGAATGGGTGCTGGAACAGAAAAACTAGAATGATCTTAACCATTGACCTGTGAGATGTCTGATCATGATCGAGCAGTGAGAGGATAACTCTGAGTTCTTCGACTTTTTCTTTGCACTTCAAGATTCATTCCTGAAGCAGGATGCTAATTCATCGTATAAGCAACTAGGCATTTAGAAGCCGAGATATTGTTCTGGGGCTACGTACAGGATTACGTACGATTGTAACAGGATCACTGAAGTGCTGCTGTCGCACGGAGAGTCGATGAAACTCTAACAACCTAGATGTTTATATGTAAAAAGTCCACTCGGTCCATTGATGGGAGAAAAATGAACTTTATTTCCCCAAAACTGATCCGTAACTACCCATGGTATGATACTGTCACTATTGTGAGCCCGAGATGGCCCAGTGGTTAAATCGCGAGCTCATTGACCGGAAGGTCAGTGGTTCGAACTCGACCTCTGCATCTCGACTGCTCCTGCCTAGGCTTGGGCAACCCGGCAGTATCTCGGCTTCCTTCGGGCGGTATGGCAGTTAGGCACAGGAAGGGTGCTACAGCTGAACCATTATATTATATCGTATCAGTCGTTAATATTACTGTAATTATATGGTTAATCCATCAGTCCTTGTTACCTACATCCATCAAATAAATAGAGCACAAATTGAAAACAAAAAAGCACTCGTAAGCCATCAAATCACTAAACGTATCTAGATGAAATTTAACCATACTCCACTGGTAAAAGTAAGAAATAAACAAGTTATCTGGAAAATACCTCCAACAGCAGGTGCTATTTTAGTTCGATATTCAAGGGTTGAACAAAAAACGGAAACCTTCCGATTTTTCCCCCATTTGTGAAAGTTCTCGGGTACTGGATGTTAAGTGCTTATCACAACCAGTCCTGGAAACCAAGAACCAAGACTTCAGAATGGAATACCTTAGACTTTGTACTTCAGTTTTCTGCAGACGTTTGATTTGTATAACGTCAGTACGCAGATTAATATGCAGAGATTAAGGTGGTGAGAGCGGAACACCAACTGTATCCTTCACAGCTCAACTTTCAACGACTGATGGCTACCTTCTATCTTCGTAAGTCGTTGTGATGGTCCAGAATGTTTCTAGTGTCGATTAAATCCCATTGGAACCTAGAGATATATCAAAACTTAACGAAGTTCACTTTCAAATGACCTTTTGTGTATATGTAAATGAACACCAGCCCTAGAGTATAAACACATTTACAGTCTCTGTGTCTAACGGTGCTCAACGCTACGCCTCACTTACCAAAAAGAACCTCACTCAATAGAAATAGGATCCATACGATTAATTTGTTAGGTCCACGGTTGTCACTTTGACAGCAACCAAACAAGTCTCCTGACCTCATGCTCTGATTCCCGCGTAGGGACACTGGAAGCAGCTGGCCCGAAAACCAACAATGGTAGAACTCCCTCCTGCGATGGCGTAACGGACCTTTCCCTTTCTAACTCGTACAATTCACCAACACCATTGACCTCAGTATCGTTGTAAAACACCATTGCTTTTGGTGATTATGTGCTTTTTAGGCCTTTTCGCTACAACGTTCAATCTTCCTCAGTGGGGTGAACAGACCTCCACTGTACCTTATTGAAATTTAACATTTTGAGATTACAGAAGCTGGCCATTCTTGACAGCCGGCAAGGTGACCATTCCAACGCTGTAAACGTGACCAAGGCGTGACCCACTTTAGAACAACACCTACGATCGCTTGCTAATAAAGGAGCAAAGTCAACTGAAAGTGACTTTTCCGAGCTAACCACATTCTATCCATGCTATTTGCCATACCAAAAGAACCCTTTCAACGATGAGATGACTTTCATTAAAGGGATTCTTCTGAACTAGCGAAGAGCCTCGATGGGCATGTGTTGCGTTTTAGGAAGTTATCTGCTGCTGAAATTGGTTCTTTATATACCACTGTACCCATCCACGAGGCGGTAGAACTTTTGAGGCTTTGTTCGTAATTGTAAAACTAACTAGGGGCATCCCAGACGATTATTTAAAGACCTGATTTTACACGCAGTGTTAGATGTAAGTTTGAGGACAAAGCAAATCAACATGTCTTTGGCTAACCTTTCAGGTCCAACGCTAGCGAACTACTACCTGTCAATATGGAGTGGCTACCATGACAGCATGGGTATTGTACCCCTGTGTGGCCATATTCAACCGGCTAATTGTAAATAAACTACAGTTTAAGACGAAAGAACTCGCCGACTGGCGTTTTATAGCATACAAATACAGCCACCCAGTTTTGCAAGTTTTGGCAGAACAAAACTGATTTGCACATGAGGAATAGATGACGCATGCTGTGTAAAAGAACATTTTCATTTCAAATGAAAGACGGTAATTATCGGGCCTTGACCTGTTTGTCATCAAATATGCACCGGCAGGGCAACAGATCATGAACAGAGGAAACTATCTCACCATACATTAAATAGAAAAGTTGTGCAATCCGAATGCAATGCAAACGACGCAAAAATGGATAATATACTATTGAGCCAGTCTTCCTATATCCAACCAAAAACAGTAGAAAACATTTTTAGGATGCCAAGAACTGCAGCGTCTATACAGAATCGCAAAGTAATCATGTGTGACTTGTTCATTGAAAAAGAAGTCGTTAAAACTCAATTTCGTACTCGGGCCGTGAAGGTGTACCTTACTGAATGACAACCGTGGAGATTGCTTGATGTCTTTTCTAGACTTATTCAGTATTACTTAACGTTGATTATCATCAATGCTCAAAGGAAGTAAGGTTGCTGAAAACTCACTCTTTAAGTAGTCACCGGATTATAACCTGAAATCGCGTTTATGAAGGATTAACCGGGGATATTCTCGGATTTATCGTACAAGCGGCCATTTGGGCCATCTTTATCCATACATCAAGGAAGTCGTTTAGTCCTTTTACTCGTCGACCAATGTCCTTCTTTACGGTATCTTGCACACCGAAGTCGAAGTGTGCTTAGAAATAAGCATATGTAAGAGCCGTCTATAGGTTTAGAACGCTGTTTACGTAACTTTCGTGTAGCGCTTGTGTACAAAAGAGTTAACGAGAAGGAGGAAGGACTCTCAAGACCAAATTTCCCTGTGGAATTTGAACAGACGATGAGTAGAACTTCCCATCGAAATTTGGGAGGAAGAGATATAGGTTGGTTCGCAAAACAAGGGACTGTCGTGACTATCTTTGTTGAAGGATTTGCGGATAAAAAATATGTATTGCAAGAAAACATATTTGTTTCGTATTTCAGTTAAACTTGAAGTTGTGTTTGAATCAGACGGTTGCTGATCTTTTTGAGATTCATGTACACGCAACACTTACTTTGCGGCCGGGTGGCACGTAGAAGCTTGAGCTTCTTCGGTTTCAGTTTCGATTAGGACTAAAACGAGTGGACGGCCGAAAAGGTCTTCAGAGGTTTTCCACTTAATTTTGAATTTGCTATCATTCTCGCTGGTAATCAGGAGGACAAATTCATTGTCCGTTATAATTTAGCCAGAGATATTGGTGAAAGAGTGAACGGAAATCATCTAAGACGGTCTTCTTCAAAACTAGGGTCCAGGAATGCGCAACTCATTTGAATGAGCGGGTCAAACATAGCAGTTTATCAGAACACGAGAGCACGAGTTTACGGCCATACCTTCCCAGGACAGGGTGTGAGGTGGGTTTCAAACTGGAGTACACATTGAGCTGAAGGATATCCTTTTCGTGAAGCGGGCTATCTAGAAAATGTCAGGTCAGCGCGCATAATTCCCCTACAATGTATTTCTCCGAATGGACTTATGCTATGATTTAACATATAAGTGACTCTAAGAAGTTATTTGTCACCTTCTTCGAGGTTGCTGACGCAAAGGGGTAATGCGAACTGGTTAGTGGTAGAACGCTCTGGTTTGATCACCCGTCCTGTGAGAAGGTTTGACAACCCAGGTCTTTCGTTTGTATGACGGCCTCCCCGAACTAGTGGATATCTGTATAAGCGTGGCGAACAAAATTTGGGAATGGTGGGCATCAGCGGACGGAGAATGTGCCTTACTGGCCCCGAGTGAAGAAGAGATGATGGAAAAGAACATCTAAACAAACCACTTTTTGTGAAGTACAGAAGTCCCAGCGGGCTTGTAATTGCGGTTATCTTGGTGAGTTAGACAGAGCGACAGTTCCAAATTATCCGGCGTGTTCATGAGGCAATTGCGAAAAGTTGTGGTTGACAGTCAGGCGGATAAGGTGGCATCCAACAGGCAGGTATATGTTGACCAGTTGATGTTAGGAAAGTCTAAGGCACCAATGACAACGCTATGTATTCTTGTGAGAGCTAGGTTTACCAGGTAACCGTTTTCGCAAGACTGTGGTAAAAACATTTTTATGAAGTTCCATGGCATGCGACCTCTGGGCTCTAGGTAGATTTTCCGGACTGTTATAGCAGGTGTAGGGTAGATTCACAATTATCTGTGAGATATGGGAACGTATGTCTATGTTGGGTATCAACATTTTGAGTGTCTTGCAATGGAACAGCAGTATTTAAGTGTTTTTATGTGCGGCTACAACCAATGTACTTTGAGGCCAAAGATGTCCAAGCGGTGCCGTTTCAAGACTTAAGGACTTCATCTTTTCCCGGTAAAAGGCTGCCCACGTTTACATACGTCATTTATATGCCCGTATTTTTAGTAGCACTGTGTGTTGGAGGATTTCAAAACGACAGAACACTGATGTTATGCTGTCGATGATGACGATGAGGAGAAAAATCAGAAAATCTCGGATTTTAAGATCGCATCTACCCTAGTGAAGGTCAATACACCGATAGAATAAGGACTGACTGAGTGTCATTGCAGTCCTTTAGATGCCTGCTAGAACTTCGGCCGGCAGTGCAATCCAAACTCCCAGGGCTTTTACCTCCTCCTCCTAGCAAAATAACCAGATGCGCCTACCCCCACAAGTTATTCTTTGATCAAAAATCCAAGTAGACTGCATCAACCGAACGTCCAGTTTTTTGCGACGGTTAGCACATTAGTGAAGCACGAACGTCTTCCCCTAATCCTATGCTGATTCTTGCATGGAGTGTTGGGTTTATGAGTAACATGTTTAGATGCTCGACTAAAAGACCCCTCATGACTTTAGATATAATTTTTGACATTGTTATTGATCCATAAGCCTAGGAAGCCGATCGGTTTCATCCCCTGAAACCGTCGTTTTCAGTCTCGTGGAAACTGTCCAGTTGACTAACCAACTGCAAACAAATTGAAGGTAGGTTCCATTAAGACTTCTGTGAGTCACGCCGGATAGTGGGATATCAGAGCTTTCAGCTTCGTTTGAATTCGGCCTTATTAGCATTGTTTTCACTGCTGTTACAGGATATTTCGACAGCAGGCTGTCAGACTCCATGCTCTTGGTGTTTGGTAGTAACCAGGCTGAATGCAAATAACCCACCAGCTAACACACTGGCAGCCTCCTCGAAAGAGGTAGCCTAGGTAGGTTCGGTGGATAAACTTGGTACATGTCGCTTGATCGTGACAAGGTTGTTCGCGTGCTTGTAAAAGTAACTGGGATCAGTCTCAGTTTGGAAAAACCGAAATCCCGTTTTCTCTTGCCACAGTGTTGTAATAACCAACTTTTTAAAATTTGAACGCTGCCTAAAAATCAATGAATCGTGTAAAGCGGAATAAATAGCACACATGCCGCTCAAACAGCAAATCGTTTTTGGTGGCCCTGAGACAGCTTTTTGTACATTACCTATAGGACTCACCTCAGGTGAACAATTTCTAACCGCGTATGTCACACCTTGTTCGAAGTTGAACCACATCGTCTTTACAGTTGTTGACGTTGCGGTATCGCTCAGTTTGAAGTAGCACAAATGCTAAAAAACATCCGCTCTAAGATATCTTACCACACGTAACTGTGCTCGACACTTTATTCTAGTGGCAAATGCTAGTGAGAATGTCGGTTCAATAGCACTTATTGGAGTCGCTGAATGTTGGTGACGGTGTCTTGGTTGGCACACAATCCAGTTGTGATGCCAACACTGCAGCTGTGAGGTCGGTCTTTCAACAAGTGGGATGTTGCAGACTGAGACTGTTCTGTACAAAACAACAGAAAAGCGCATGGTCAGATGCAATTTCCTGAATTAATGGGCTCGTTATTTCATGTATTGTCTGGACATTATATATATGTAGTCTTAGAGGGACTATATTCACTGTTGGGTATTGTGAGTTCCATTTTTGGGGTCATGAGTGTTAGGTGCTATATATCTTCCTCTTGTGTTTAAGGTATATGATCGGCATGTCTGGTGGTTCAGCTGATGAGCCAAGGATAAAATAATCTAGCGAGGTTTCTGTCAGAGCTGGCTCGTTCGGGCAGAAATTCCCACAAACCGTGAGATGAAATTAGGGTCTGTTCTTCAAGGCCATTACGTTGTGGTAAAGCACACTGGGAAGACTGACGTTTGCACTGGGGTGCTATATGAGGTCTGTAGGTTGTGATGTTTTGATCTCAGAAAAGGCAAATGTATATTAATTTGGATTTGCTGATGCAAGAACCGTGACAGAAACATTCGAGTTTCTTGCGGCATAGATATAAATGACGATTGTACGGCCCTCTGGATGACTTCCAACTGAGGATGGACCGGCCTTTAATGGAAACGTGGACCGTGAATATGGAACCCCCTTTAGTCCAAGAAGTTTGCGAGTGTACACTTCTACTCAAACATAGTCATACTCCTGGTCCAACGGAGTTATCTGCTCTGTTCAAGGACGGGATTTAGTTCTTCAGCCAGGGCCTGTCTAGCTTATTTGCGTCTGTCTTGGAAAAATAGATTCTCCTAGTCAACTGCGGTGAGTCTATAATAGCTTCCATCTTCAAAAATTGCACTCGCGGTGAACGTAGTGAACACAATAATGTCAGGTTGGATGCAGTTGTGACAAGCTGTCTAGGCTTTGGAAACCTGGCGGTACCTCAGCCCTCGTGCTTCCTTCTGGCGGCATGGTAGCTAAGCACCGAAAGGTTGCTACAACTGAACCATTATTATCAGTAATTGTAACAAAGCTTCCAGAGTCAGTGATGCTTTGTCGTCTTAATAAGGCAAATGCTGGAAGGTTTTTAGAACCCTGGTGTTCAGATTATTGCTGAAGGACCTTACTGCTCGGGGGTAACCAGAAAATATCGTCCTCATTTTCGAAGACCAACGCTAATCACAGGTGCTTTTGAATAAACTGACAACCATCGTACCATCTCTCGGCGTGCGCTTTGCACCTCTAAAATACAAAGTCTTGCTTCAAAACGTGCAGCCTCTAGAAAGGCTTTTTGCAGTTTAAGGAGATTCATTGGAGGTTGTGAGGAATTTTACATGAAAGTGTCTGATGAAGTCGGTGCACAAATCTCAGAAGCCCGAAGCATGTTTGCTATTTGCGTCAGTTGTGGCGACAAAAATAAATACTACTGGGTCTTAAGAGTGGTGTGTATCAGGCTACAGCAAAAACTGCATTGTTGCGTGTTTGTGAGACATGACGAGACAGGTTTTGGACCATCGGTATCTCAGAAGAGTTGCTGGTATCGGCTGGTATCAACAAATCCGTAACAAGGTAATCAGAAATGTATATTCGGTTTTGCAGAAGGTACTTCAATCGAAAAAACACCTATCACCACCAGTTGCGTTGGTTCGGCCACGTCGTACACATGCAAAGGCCTCGTATTCCGAGACGAACACTGTTTTCCGTGCCTCCTTCAGGACAACGCAAACAGCAAGATGGACAACGTGTGACTTGGCAGAGGACTGTGAAGGGGATTTCGAAGAGTTTAGGTGTTGGTAATATCCGCCTTTTAGGATGAGGTCCTCGTGACCCTTCTGCACTTGACTGGAGACTGCAAGAAATGGCGGCTAATCTAAACTAAGGGCGTTCATGCTGTAAGTTTCTTTTTGGATTGCCTGGTTGAGCACTTGACAGGCGAAGGTACCTCGAAATTCTTGCGATGGACTAGCACCAGGTCCCCAGTGCATCCACTTTCTTTCCTCTTTTCACTTTAAGGCCTTAAATACAATCAGGCAAACCTTGTGTTTGTATGGTAGTGAGGCATCAGTACCAAAACTGAGGGTTTTGTCTCAATATAATGAAGATGATGATTGATGATGGTGCTGATGATGGAATGGGAAATTTCTTCCATTCACGCCTAAGCAAAGCTTGTAGCAGGTAAATCAATGAACGAGTTAACATTGCAGCTGGTTCGAGTAACTAACAGACGACCACACCAAGTGTGCATGCTACTACTAGCTCATCGGGTGCATCAGTTTGTTGCCGGCACCAATGTGCTTGACGCATAGCTTAGTATTACTTCGACTCAGTAGTTCTTATATGTATTAACCTTCAGGTGATAGCTGATTCAGGAAGTTGTTCAGACCAGCTCCGAGCAAACTAACACCATATTTCAAACAGTATCATCGACGTCTACCATCGAACATGCGCAGGGTTTTCGTCACCGCGCTCACAAACCCTCATCTAATTGATCTTCACTGATAATTCCGTGATAAGTGCATAACAGCTATGCGCTTTGTGCCAGACAGCACTACTATCACAAAGCTATAGCTTTAGGCCATAGGCTATTAAGTTAAGCTATTCTCTCCGGTGGCGACGCGAAATAACGAGATCAGGCCCCTTTTTGAAATATGACGCTTTGTTGGGTTGTAAAAAAACAATCCATGCTGTTAACTAATGTCACGAACCGGTCAGTCAGTGGACAGCTATACAAAACTTTTCCTAGTGTGTACCCTCCATTAAGCCTGTCATCAAAATCCCAGTTGTTGCAAGCAATTCTCCAAGTTCTGCTTACGACAGGCACGCATCATCACATAACAAACGGACCATTAATTCGGCGTGGGCACCCCCGGCGACCTTTGGACAAATATTACCGATTTACCAGGCGTGTGGAACTTGCCGATTTTACCAAATTTTCCAGTCTTCCTTCTTGCACTGTTGAATATCTTGCATACGTTGCACATTTATTTGTCAGCCCTCAACTGTTTGACCAAGTTTAAGGAAAGCACTCAAAAACGTCTAAGGCCACAAAATTTTATTACACTTTTTCAAGCATTGTGTTTTTTCTTTTGGTTTCCAGCATTTTACCCTTTGGGATGCCAGTGTGCTTCTCCTCTCATAGACCAACATCGCGACTACCATGGATGGTAGCTTTGGCGAACACGAACTAATCTCGGATTTGTGTGCGCTGAGAGAGTTAATCAGGAACACCTGGCCTGAAAATGGCTGACTAACAGGGCCTTTTTGCAAATTTTACAGTTTTGCGAAGGCCGAAGGGAAAGTAAATAATGAGAAATTAGTAGTGAAAAGACAGGGATTATAAGGAATATTGTGCGCTGGTGGGCATTGCGTTTGATAGCCCGAGATGATTTGTCGCAGTTAGCTTCCGCATGGTTGTTTTTTTATGGGGGACAGAGTTGGTGAGATATATATGTATCTAGTCTGTGTTTCACCAGAACTGTTTAAGCGGTCCAAAAATTCCATGCCGCGACCATTTTGACTGAGAACTCCTGGTGTCATCTGAAGTGGGTGAATGGGTAAGGAAGAGTTAGGGGCTACCTGGACGTATGCACACATGGATAATAAGAAGAGTTCGCAGTGGTAGGTTGGGCTTTTTTTGTTATTCTACTTTGAGCTAGCATCTGTTGTTTTTTCGTTTGCTTGTCGGGCCTGCCACGTTTGTGATGACCCAACATTGGATTCGAATATTATTTTGGCCCTATAAGGATGTGCATCTCCTTACTAAACAGAGGGTGAACGGTCTGCATATTCAGTTCGAGAAAAAACCTAGTGAGGCTGGTGCACACGACTTTGAAACTGTTGATTTCAATGAGGCCCACACTCCTATTGATAGATATGCGTCAGTCATTTCTCTCCTTGATCATCAGCTAGATGATATGTGCATTGGTCAGGTCTGGTGGAAACACCGGATTAGCAATGCTGAGGTACGCCAGATGGCCTTAGGAAGAATGAACTCTCCCGCGATAGATGAATTACTCACGCTTCATAGGTTACGCTAGTTAGGGCATGTACTTTGCATGCCAGAAGACCGCCTGCCTCGCAGAGCTCTTTTCGCCCAGCCCTGTGCTGAGAGGAAGCGACCGAGAGGTGGACAGTTTATGACCAGTGTATGACCTGGCAACGAAGTACGAAAACACTAACCAGTAGACTTAGTCGGGTGGGCAACTCTCGCCTCCCTGGATGGGGACCCTAGGGCTCAAATCACCAATGGTTAATGACATTGGCAGAAATGGTCCAATCGTGCAGTTAGTGGCGCTCGCGCATCAAAGCTATCGCCTTCAATGTGTAGCTACCCAATTTCCGAACAAACTTAACATACCTTCGCCTCCAAGGCTTGGTTGTATGTCCCACACCCGTTTTCCGGTGGTCAAAACTGTAGCAGCTGGAACCAACGGGCCTATGGTACACGGTTTGTAGCTGATAAATTGAATTGCTCGAATGGAACTGATATGTGCAAGGTCCACATAAGTGAAAATGTACGTCCCAGACTTTTCTAGCCGTAGATAGCTCAATCCTGGTCTAGCAGGTGCGGTTATGGTGGCGCATATGGAGTCGCATCTTTACACGTTGAAAGGCAACGTTGTCAACAGTCTCCAGCTGTCAGGTTCCTTTTGTAGGCTCAAAAAACCATCAGCCTACTGGATTGGTCTCCATATTTCGATATTTGCCGCACAGACTACAACAGCAACCGAACAGGAGCTCACCTGGACAGAACAGCGATTATGTGAAAGATGCCAACTGCCGACCAAAGCCAAAAATTATGGTTACGGTGACTGATCTAATGGGCTGGTTGGAGACGTACAGCACAGGGAGCGAGCCCATCCCTCTGACGCAGAACACGCGCGGCCTTGAAGCACTTACGCAAAGCAACAAAAAACTCACACAAATAAGGCATTCGTACGGGCCGAATGCTTCAAACTTCTTTGGATGGTCAGAACATTCTAGAAGTAGACCCAAGGTTTTTTGGAATGCAGAACTCTACATTCATTCGAGTGGTATTTTAATGTGGCTTGGATGGTATTCATCGAATGACGCGGCGGTGTCACCGGCAACGATGCTGAACTCCGAACCGTTTGAAGATAGACGGCAAATATCACAGAGAGGACTGAACCATAATCTTTACAGTGGAAAACAGAGGAACCCAGAGTTACGGCACCAGCATGCACCACACACAAGTAAGCATAGATGAGCGCTCGGAAATGACGGGCAGGGTTCATCATGTCTGTCGGCTATCGAGACGCATACCAAAAGACTCGGAGAAAACTCAGTCATAGATATTTCAGACCGACACATTCGAAGGATAAGAACGCCTTCCGGGTGAGCAGTATGCAACAGTCCCCAATGAGGCACCAGTACAAGTTGCTTTTAAAGCTTCACCAGATTACTACGATGAGACGAACACGGAAACGAGCTGTCTATCCTTTATGTAAACATGAAGAATCGAGACGTAAACCAGTTGTTGAAAAAATCAAACGGCGTGAGGTCACTCATTCAATGGTAGA
>SJOL01004009.1:676339-691324 GCA_004794785.1 Opisthorchis felineus | reverse complement strand
GAAACTAGTAAATCAAGCGCATTCTCCAATTGCAAACGGTAAGCAGTGCAAAGTGTTTGATACTTCTGACAATCAGCAACAATCGATATTAAGTTTTCCTGTTCCTATGATTGGCTTGCTTCACGCCTGTTTACCACAGTACCGTTTTGCTACCATTTTGCTGGTTCCACGGTGTTCGCTTCGCCTAAATTTCGCTTACCCCTTAGTTATTAGAGTCGGAATTTTGCGACTGTTCTGCTCCATTTCCAATATTTTTCCAATTCGACCCATTTTTCAGTGTCCCCTTCTATGAAAAATGTGGGTCGTTTGGGGATTGAATATGGACCTCCCGAGGCTGCCAAGCATGCAACCCACAGCTCCGGCTCAACTACCCAAGCAACCCTACTTTTGTATTCCCTTTGTATGAGACCATTACTGATTTTGTTTCAAATGGACATAGAAGCGTATTTCCGTTTTCATCCGTCATGCTTTCTGATTCGTCACGCTGTCCGCTAGGCTGTGGGGAAAATTAATTAGTGCCAAACCCTTCCGACATCAGTTTTCCGGAAAGTTTCCGTTTACACTTCAAGCGGGCCTACCTGACCACCATCGGTGTTGTTATCGTTTTTTACTGCCCATTATTACGCCTTTGACTGTCTGCACTTGTACGCTTGTGTTTCATTTGTTACTTCTTATTAATTCCAGAAAACTCTGCTTTCCCAGTGTTCCTATTATACTTCTACCAATTGAGCTACTGTTGAATTTACGTTCTACCTAATTACTACAGATTATTCACTTAATTTCTCACAGAAGTAGTCAGAAGTACAGTATTTACTTTCCGTATCTGTCTGCTTCTAAGATTGCCAACTAAATAGTGACTGCGTGTTGTTTTGTGGACACTTATCTGCCAATATCTAGCTCACTCTTTGCCCAGTCCGGTTTTGTCTAGGAGGGTACACAGACTATCTATAGGTCACCTTTCCCCATATTGACCACAATCACAGTGACTGATATTCTATATAAACGACTGCCTGTGAACCGACTTATAATAAAAAAGGAGTCGGGCGCGTGAAACGCCTTGCTGATATGCAGAATGCTGTCGTCTGAAATGCAGCGGTTTTAGCCGACGAATCTGGAAAATTCCTTACAACTAAGGACATCAACGTTTGTTGCCATAATGTCTACCGGCATTAGTGAATAGGTAGCTGACAGTTTTGTTCCATCGTTGAGATGATGTTTTTGGTCCCGAATAGGCTTCGTTATTGTGAGCGGCCGCTAGTGTTATTGCACAATGAAGCGCACTTCAACTCATTATTCTTAGCTAGAACTCAGCAGACTGCGATGTTGGGATTTTCACAAGATATAGCTAATGCCTGTTGAACACATGTGACTAAAAGCTTTGTGTGAGTTCTTTTAAACGATTTAGTATATGCTCCTAGCTACAGGCCGTGCACCTCCCTAATCACAGATATTATGGGTACCGTGCGTCAGGTCAAGTACATCAGTGGGGGAAGCGAGCAGTCCGCTTTTGCGCTTAAGCTAGTAGGATTTTTCAGGGAAATGATGGGCAAAGGAAGGCGCTGGTTGTATATGCATTCGCGCACTAGTGCGAGGGACCACAGCTGTGCCTGGTCGTGGTGTCGGGTTTTGCTAATTTAATATAGGCAAAGCTATTAAGAAACGTGCGTCACTTGACACCAACGCACTTTGCTAATGAATACTACCCGCCAATGACCGGCACATTCCATTGTATGGATCCTCCTGATAACGCTACACGGTTGGTTCTATTTTACCACCTTTTTAGCATACATATTCTGCCAAGACCTAGAGGTACCGTATATCCTGGACCTAACATTTTTTCTTACTTTCCAGAATGGCTGTCACCCCGCAAGTGGACTGTACACGAACATCACGAGATTGATCACTTTGGTAATGTGACAGACAACCGTCTGAAAAACACAACTGGTCATTTAGAAAAGCACGTGTACCCCAGTGAGAGCCTTGATCATGTCGTTTAGAAGGCAGCTCGGTAAGCTGAGCTACTTCTGCAGGCGTATGGGATGCATACGTCGTAATAGCGCGACCGATGTTGGGTCCTGGAGGGCGAAGGTCAAGTTTTAAGAGTGGTCTGTCGAATGGCTACGTAGGCATCTCCCTTTGTTTTGGGGCATATAGGGCCCTGACCGCAGAAACTGCAGTGCGATATTATTGGAGTTGAAAAAGTGGGCTAAATTCTTCTTAACCGATTTATAGTTTATGGTCCAAACCCCCAAAGAGCTCCCAGGCGCTCGATATCCGTACCAAAAAACGCACATGCTCCCTTGTATTTACGTGTTTTTGAATTCACGGGGCATTACATTCCACGCAGTGAGAAGTCTTAGAAATAGATATTCCCTTGGCGTTTCCAATATCTATCAATGGTGGCTGTCGAATTATAAAATAACTCAAGCAAATAATACCTTTTACGCTTACATTTGAGCCACTACTATAACCTTTTGATGACTTGATAACAGATATTAACCCGGCGGCGGATTAACTACAGTCGTTGTACACCATAAAAGCCACAAACGACAACAAGATGTGCCGATTTGAACCCTAACCGATGATGTCCAACGGTTAGTTTGCCGTACAATATCGACTGTTGTAACGAACAACCTTTCTCGCTGTGCACTGAGGGTCGACAGACTTGTCAATAATGTCACGCATGGGAGTCATTATTGTAGACTTCCGGACTCCGGCTCCTTCCGAAAACACACCAGCGTTATTGCCAAATAGTCGGCGCAGAAGTCATGTTGTGACGTTGATTGAGACCAAAGCAAAAGGTACTAAAACAANACTTGTCTGGCAACACCAGGGAATTACGAGCGAATGACAGCAGTCCTTCGTTTTGTTAAAAAAATACATGCAAGGGGTAGCCTGAAGGCACTGTGCGAGACTCACGGCTAACATCAACGTGCAAGGAGTTGCCACCTTCGCCTTAGTTAGGCTGCACCGCTTCAAGTCCACTTCATCAGCCAGACAGAACACACAGGTTCTTCCCTCTTGATCTCTGAAGCGACCATATACATTTAAAATGTAAATTTCTTATTATTTCCTGAATACCAGTTTAGCTCATGTCAGCTGGCTTCATCTGTGAACTAGTCGTACCTCATGCCCATTGTCTTGTTTTTTTTGGTCCCCACAACTACGATGACTTTTCACGTAATAAGCATGTCTCGTTGGTTGTACCTTCCTCCTCTTTGTGTTGTTGCTTGCCGCGTTCAGACTGCAACGACTCTATCAAGCCCCAATCGGCATTCCCCCTACAAGTTGAAAAATAAGCCTGTTATATTTATATATACATACGAGATTCCTAATCCTCCACTACAAGCATAAAAGACTAGTGCCCAAAGACTTTCTTTCGCCATGCACCACTTGTGAATTGAAGCTGATAGCAGTGCTTTGAGGACTGGTGAACATTTCTCTTACATTCACTTGCTCTCCTAGGTTATGGTACTGCCCAACTCACGCCACTCAACCCAACTCCAAATCACTCACCAGATTTGGACGCACTGTTTGTCTGTTGTCCACTCCACTTGACTTGTGGTCTGCATCCACAGAGATCCCCAATAGGACAAAAAATACCTGCGACGTTACATCGTCTTCATTCTACGGCTGTCGATTTCCTTGGCAAACCTGAAAAAAGCCGCTTCTTAGATAAGTACACACCCCAGCCCAATGACCTTAAAAATGACGTCTGTTACGGGGCTGTCCAAAAACCGAAGTATGTCAAGCCAATGTTGGTACGGCACTTCCACACTCAGTTTGATAGCACACCCAAAACTATTCCCTTCCTACTCTTGACCGTACCCCTTGCACACTCGTTCAATTAACTGCAAACGGGAACAAACTCTTCACCTGGTTCCAGCCGCATCCAGGACGCTTTCATTCAAATCTGCTGAACCTTTCGTTCGAATTTAACTACATGGGTGGACTTTCATGCTGCGCTCTCCACAAAGCCAATAATTTTCTGTACCAATCGCGTTCCGGCTTGTGAGTTGTCACCAGCTCACTCTTCCAAGGAACTTCTACACCCGACTCCACTGTATAAGCGACAGCAGTGGGTCCCTACAGTTTCACTGTACACTATGATTCTGAGATTCCTGCTACCATTTATCTGCACCGCTAATCTCTTCACTTCATCATCCCCACTGATAGTTTTCCTGACCCTGATGTAATACGTCTGCGTGTATGAACTTACCCAAATTCACCGTGAGGAGGTCCTGAGGATAGCAGCCAGGTGGGGCTGAAAATGGAGAATGCGATGTGTTAGTTGGATGTATCGGTAAGTTGTTAGCTCTCACCAACTGTCCACAGGGAAGTGCAAGTACATGGGTTCATCAGTTTATTCCTCGAGCCCCAGAACACGTGGGGTCGATGGGTGACGGCAACAGAATGCGGGGTTGCAAACATAAACATATAAAGAGTGTTAGTCATTGGGGAAGACTCTCGATCTCCTCTGGATGGTATTCAGGAGTCTCCATGTCCTAACTTCACCACCGCCGCCGCTGCTGGAGGTAGGCTAAAGAGGTTGTAGCTAACGATGGCGCGCAGTTTGACGTCTTTCGGCACATTATACAGGCCCCCTTGTCAGCATGGCGCTGTCCGCAGCGCCATCGGATATCATGTTTGCCGACTTGAGACGATTGACATGCGCTACGGTTGACGAGTTAGGTTTTCCAAGGTGAACAAGGCGGTAGGTTACTTCGGT
This sequence comes from Opisthorchis felineus, assembly GCA_004794785.1. Taxonomy (NCBI): domain Eukaryota; kingdom Metazoa; phylum Platyhelminthes; class Trematoda; order Opisthorchiida; family Opisthorchiidae; genus Opisthorchis; species Opisthorchis felineus. The sequence continues at coordinate 686,595 of SJOL01004009.1, read as the reverse complement.
AGTTGATCGCCCTGTCGTACACGATCCCTTCCATGCCCTATGGAACTTAGCTGGTACACCACCAGGTGGAGCAGGTTCATAAAACCATACCCTGTCGCCAGGGTTGAACAACCTATCCCGTGCACTTCTATCGTAGCACTCTTTTTGATATCTCTGGGTGGCGCGCAAGTGTTGTCGAGCTAGTTCATGACCGCGAGTGAAACCGGCCTGCATGCGTCGCACGAGCATTGAAGAATACAACGCTTTTGGGGCCGTGGTAGGTAAAAGTGTATCGGAAGGTTTTTGCATCTCCTGGCCTGTTGTCATATAGGATAGGGTTTGCCCGATAGACTTCCGGATAGCAGCACGATAAGCCAGTAGACAGCGTGGTAGTGCAACATCCCACCGCTCAAATGTTTTGTGGTTGATAAAGGCTTTTAGCAGACCTTTCAGAGTTTGATCTGTGCGCTCCACCATGCCATTGCCCCTAGGGTGATACGCTGTAGTGCTAGTATTTGGAATTTGGGATTGGAATTGGAATGGGATGGAATTGGATGGGATTGGGATTGGGATGGCCTCGCACCACTTTGTGAAATGATCAACCATCACCAAGATATTATTATTATATGTTACCTCGATCCGTTCTAGGCAATGGCCCGAAATTATCCACACCAATCACTTCGTTTGAAAACCCGGCTTTTATCGTTTGCAATGGTCTGCGATTCTCTACTTGACCACACTCTGTACACGATTGACAGAACAGTGCAATATTACGCCGCATGTGTGTCCACCAAAAGCGGTGACATGCTGACTTTTCCAATTTGTTCTGTCCTGCATGACCTTATTCTTAATGAAGGCGCTTCAAAACTGTTTCGACTGCACTGGTTGGTACCACAATAAGATGCAAGTAAGCGGGGCATTTTTGGTAGTAAAGGACACCATCAGTCACACGCAGTTGAGACCAAAGGGCCCAAAGACAGCGCGTCGGATAGCTCCAACCCACGATTTCGTCACTGGATGACCGGTGCTGGTCGTGGAACAGCCGCTCACAAATAAGCTTCAACTCGGGATTGACTCGTAACCCACTCCTTAATTTATGGTTCGTATAACGCTATCGATAAGGCGCAAGAAATCGAGCACGACGGACAGTCGCCATGAGCACTTTCGTGTTGTTTACCCGCTAGATGCTGGCCCTCGAAATCGTATTCTTGAAGATACTCCTGCCGTCTGGCTATTTGGCCTTATGGATCCCGGACGTTTTGTAACCACGGTAGCGATTTGTGATCGGTTCGGACCAGAAACCTGCGACCGATAAGGTAGTGGCGGAAGTGTCGCATGAAGTTTGCAAGCGCCGACATTTCCTTGCATGTCGTACAGTATCGCTTCTCTCGATGTGAGAGACTTCGGCTGGCATATGCGATTATTCTTTCCATCGCGTCACCTGAACGCTGAGACGGCACCGCACCAATCGCGTTCTCGCTTGCGTCCGTGTCGAGGATAAAAGTACCAGCGGACGGCGATATATCCGGATAAGCCAAAATAGGCATGGAACACAGGCAGTCACGGAGCTGTTTGAACGCTTTGGCTTGTTGTTCGGACCAACCAAAAGAAGTGTTCTTTTGCATGATGGATGTAAGTAGCGCAGCGATCTTGGCGAACCCAGCAACGAAGCGACGATAATATGAAACCAGTCCCATGAAGCTACGAATTTCATTAGCTGATTTTGTTGTTGGCCACGTCTCAACTTGTTCTATCTTAGCAGGATCACACAGAATTCCGTTGGATGAAATTACATGCCCGAGGAAGCTCACTTCCCGTTGGAAGAACGCACATTTCGGCGGCTTCAGCTTTAGCCTGAGTTGTTTGAATCGGTCCAAAACAAGTCTTAGGTTAGCGTTGTGCTCCGAGACTGTTCTGCCGTGTACGATGATGTCATTCAAGTAGACTAGGCACTCATCCGGAATTAGCCTATGGAGAACTGTGTATATGAGGCGCTGGAATGTGGCTGGGGCGTTGGTCAATCCAAACGGCATGGTTTGGAATTCATATAAGCCCGATGGAATCGCAAAAGCGGTATTGCAACGGTTACTAGGCTTTATTCCTACTTGTCAGCACCCAGGGGCTAAATTCAGTTTGCTGAATCAGGCTGCACTCTTTAAGGCGCCGAGGGCATCATGAGTGCGGGACAGTGGGAAACAGTCTTTCTGGGTGACTGCATTCAACTTGAGATAATCTACACACAACCGTAGAGAGCTTTCGTGTTTCTTCACCAAAACTACTGGTGAAGCTCATGGTGATGCAGAGGATTTGATGATGTCTTTGTTCACCATGTCATCAATCATTTGATTCAACTGGTGTTGGTACTGAATCGGGGCACGTTGCGGTAATGGGCGGACGGGTCTAGCATCCCCAACGTCGACGCGATTTTTTACGTGTTTTGTCCGACCAAAACCCGAATTTTTCCAAGCAAAAACGTCGATATACTCTGACAGAACTCTTACTAATTCTGCCTTCGCCGCTGAGTTCGTCATAGGTAACAGCCGCGACAGCAGTACGTCTACGTTGATCGGCATGGCCGGACAGCACTCATCGGAGGCGTCACCAGTCGTGATGATGGGCATTTGGTTCTCCTCGAATTAGATGGTACCTGCTGGAAGGTCGACCTTCACCCGTTGACTTCTCAGGAAGTCTACTCCTAGTATGACATCCCAGGGTAAGTTATCAAGCACTAGCATGGGCTGGTGAATCGTAGTTTGCCGCAAAGTTAGCGGTACCGTTAGTCAAAGCTTAGAATGGACGGGTGAACAGTTAGAAGCCACGGGTTTGGAAGGGCAGTGTCCCAAAGACGCTGCACCGAGGAGTAACCTTTTGGCATTAATCAGGCAGCAGGCTGCACCTGTATCAATCAATATTCTACATCCCCTATCCCGGACATGCCCGTCTACTGTGGGAGGTGTCCGGTGTGTACTCGGAAAGTCAAAAGTGCAACTTGGGACACACTGGAATTGACTGAACTCACGTGATCCATTGGGCCCGCATGTCCGGGCGCGTCTCCCGAAGCGCTGGCAGTAGGGGCAACCACGGCTTGAGGTGGTCCATCTCGGAACGCTGGTTGGGGCGGTGCGCTGCAGCGTAGGGCGAAAGTACGGTCGGTTGGGACGCAGTGGCACGGGGTGGTATGGTCGTCCCCGATTTGGTGTCTATTGTCTGCTGTGTTGTTGTTGGATAGGGACAGGGGCGAAGTGCGCCGTGTTCGGTTCCTGTTCCCTTTCCAGAACGCCCATGATGTCTTCAACCCGGTTGGTTACTTGGAGTGCAGCTGCAACCGAGTGAGGAGGACTACCCGAGAACCGCTCGCGGAGTTTAGGGGCGCGGGTACCGACGATGATCTGTTCAAGGACCTGTCCTTCCCGTTGCCCATCGTGTAACTCAGGAAACGCGTTTTCACTCATTCGCCGCAGTTCTCGCACGAAAATCGACAGTCTTTCACCCGGCAGTTGGATTCGTGACTGGAACCGATATTGGTGTTCCACTTGGTGAATCCGTTCAGTCAGATATGCGCGAAGCCGTTCAAAGACATCTCCTGTGATCCTGTCTTTCAGGATTTGTTCATCTCTCACTAAGTCCCGGGCTTCTACATCCAATAATTAGAGTAGTGCACGTTTTCGTGCACTAACAGGAAACAGTTGGATGTATTCCGACGTGTCCGCTGCTTAGCGGCGAAAGTTGTCACCCAAGCAGAACCTATCTGGGGGTGGAATAGTTGGGGGAGATCTTGTATGGAGGAATCCAGCACTAATATAGGGGGACAAAAGTGGAACAAAGGGTCGCAAATTTCTGTAGCACGAGGACCAGAATGAACCGCCGGTTGCGACAGGTTCTTCTTCACTTTTGCTGCATGATCGAGTACGCGTCATTGCTACGTATCCTGCGGTGGTCGCCAATTATGTAATGTCTGCGTGTATGAAATTACCCAAATTCACCGTGAGGAGTTCCTGAGGATAGCAGCCAGGTGAGGCTGAAAATGGATAATGCGATGTGTTAGTTGGATGTATCGGTAAGTTGTTAGCTCTCACCAACTGTCCACAGGGAAGTGCAAGTACATGGGTTTATCAGTTTATTCTCCGAGCCCCAGAACACGTGGGGTCGATGGGTGACGACAACAGAATGCGGGGGAGTAAACATAAACATACAAAGGGTGCTAGTCATTGTGGAAGACTCTCGATCACCTCTGGATGGTATTCAGGAGTCTCCATGTCCTAACTTCACCACCGCCGCCGCTGCTGGAGGTAGGCTAAAGAGGTTGTAGTTAACGATGGCGAGCAGTTTGACATCTGTCGGCACATTTCACTGGCCAGAATCCCAACATTCTAAAGACAAGAGGCTTCAGTGGTGGTTTTAGGTTTATGGTTTTAGTTTGAATCGACCGGCTGGATCAGGCCAACTCTGATATTTCACCATATCCGATGTTCTGGTTCTGCATTTTCCGCAATCTTCAGTTTTCCTGTCATGTGTCATGTCGGGTGCCACTTTTTTTGCGTTCTCTCGTTTTGTTTTTGCCTACCACTTTCAAATTCTCACATCCACATCGGATAATGCCCACTGTTTTCGACACTGTCGCTTTAGCGCGCAATCCCGAGTACCCGCAATTCCCACCAGTCGTGCTTCTATTCTGACTGTAACATTATGCTCCCCCATGACGGCATGCCGCCCACCGGTTAGGAATAAAATTTATTATTGTCATTAGGTGAACTTAACAGGAATGTAAATGTATGGGTCCCCAGTCACCGAATCACTGCTGTCAGCTCAAGGAAACTAATAGTGCGTACCAAAAACAGCCATTTGCCGCTAGCTGTATCTGGCGGTATTGAGTAAATAATAAGGAATTTACATTTTATGTGTATATGATCGCTTCAGAGAACAAGAGGGAAGAACCTATGCGTTCCTTCTGGTTGATGAAGTGGACTTGGGGTTGTGCAACCCAACTAAGACGAAGGTGACAACTCCTTGGAAGTCGACGTTAGCCGCGAGGCTCGCACAGTACGTTCAGGCTTCCACATGCATATTTTTTATAAATTAACCGAAAGGACAGCTGTCATTCGCTTGTATTCCTTGGGTCGCCAGACACGCAACAACCGGGACAAATCCAATCCAGCTACAGACAAACAACAACGGCGCTCTTTTATGGCTTTCCAGAGTTAAAGGCCAGGCTCAGAACTACCGGCGATGGGCGATGCACCCGTGCTACTGGAGGGGTTGCGAGTATACGAACGCACCATTAGACGACCCTCCTTGCACGGCGTACCCGTCCATCACACGAAGTTTTCATCCCTCGTGTATGCTGCCAGATCCGCAAGGTAACAAGCCAGCAAGCAGTGATAATTGCGGCTTTTGCATTAATAAATTACTCCATCTACCAGATATTTTATCCGGTCAGGGGGGAGCCAGGCCAGTAAAACAGATCAGTCGGGATTCTGATGGGCTGCTGCCGACCGCGTTGTTTTCACGTCAAAAAGTGGACTAAATCTTAGGAAATATACTGCAAAGGGCCACAAAAATGATGCTGCTCTCCGGAAGTTTTGCTGCCACGAAAAGTCGATCGCGTCTCGGCATTCTTTCCTATGGAACGTTGCGGGACGCAAGGTTTCCCAATATGCACCTGCGGTTGTCTGTATCCAAAATCTATGAACTGCTATTTCCATTTCCCACGCTGGTAACCTCCATGGTGGCAGTCTCAAAATGTTTCAGTTCTCGTGCTCGAGTCAGCCAAGGAGGAACTTATTTTCCTCCATAGCTGTTTCACTATGAAAAATCTCCCAGATGAGGCGTTTTACAACCATTTGTAGATTAGTTTAGGCGGAATATCGTTCGCTTTTCTCTAAGAACACGACCTCACATTTCACTCCCACCGAGCACTGCTCGCGCCAATGGCAATCCGTCTATCTGAATCAATCTTCAAGCTCTTACTTCGGTCTGTAAATCATTATATACCAAAGCCTAAACTTAGCCACGCTGAGTTGAGTTGAGTAAGATCAACGCGGTGGTTGAGTCGCAGTGGTGACCGAGGTCGTACAATACCTCAAGGTCAAACTTTCGCACATGCACAAGAGTTTACTTCTGTTTTCGGATGAAAATCAACTGTCAAATCGCCGGGTTAATGTACAAAGGGCATTCAATTTTTGTGGCCCTCAATGTCGAAATTCTTAAGAGTACCAAATCTTGAACTTGACTCATATTATGCATTAGGGTACGCTTTAAAGGGAAATATGGTAAAGTATGTTATATATACGACGATAAGTAGTTTGACCATGTGGCAAACATACGGATATTTATTAGACTATTGACGGGCTGGATAAATTTATTTCTGGCCGAGTCTTCTAATTTGGCGTGTGTTTATGTTATCCTAGGCACACAAGAAGTAATCACTTTGGTATGCAACAAACAGAAGCGAATTTACAAGAACCAAAGTCTGAAGGTCCTGTGGAACAAAGCTCTGCGGGGCTAACTACAGCAAGATACATATCAAGGTATTAGTTTCAGTTAACTAGATAAAGAAGACAATGGTCATAAGGGTCAAGCGTTATCGAAACTGGGACACTTTTATTGGATTTGTAAATTAACGTGAATAAGAGTAAAGCTGTTTTTGGTTTCGTTACGGACCTATGTGCGGGTTTTGAGAGCACACGTATGTGCAACCTTACCAGGGCACACATGCTCAGGCCGAGTTATTGTGATCTGAGGCACGCGCCGTTCTGTTACGGTGGCCAGTTCGACGCCCAACTGATTTAATACTTGCTACAGTTATTTAGACGATGCATGCTGCCCTGTTGCTTGAAGTTGAAGCACAAGTTCCAGACAGTTTAATACCGCCCATTTCTGTGTGGTTCTGTGAACATCTTGCAATGCCACAAGTCAGATAGACATCCATGTAACATGAACGAGGTAGCCCGTTGCAGACAGTGGCACTTATGGTGGTACGATTGACAGTGCACCTCAAGAAACCACACAGCTATAGTTTTTACCATCAATCCATCATCATTAGGGATTTTTGGTGAGTTTATTATATAAAGGTTCAACAAGTAGTCTTATAACCATCCAAGCTGAGAAGTGAGGCAGGTACGGCAGCTTTTCTCTCAGGAAGGCCGGGTTATTGTGCTAGCTTACCGCCAGCGCCGGTTACCTTGTTGTAAAGCTTCTGAGTAAGCGCTTGGGCTGAAAACCCTAATAGGTTTCCTGCATGGGTTTGGATATCTCGGCACTGCGTCAGTCTGTCTACAGACAGTAAATATGCTGTTAATTGTGCCCTCGCGCTACATCAGCCGTCTGCTAATGAAAGTCGGTCAACTTATTCACCGCGCGCAACGAGTTAAAGACATGTAGCCACATACACTGGTCTTCCACTGCTGTCTCTCTCAAGGCCCTTTCGATTCATTGGAAGCACGAGTTATAGGTTAATTATAGTTTTCAGGATAAACCGAGCGCAGACATCCACGAAATGCGCCACACAGTGGAGACGGTGAGGATTGCGCGCCCATAAAACATTAGCTTGCAATGTTGTTTCAAAACCTACATGAAGCAGGAGGATCACATTACCATAGGAGTTGCAGAAGAACGCTCAGGGAAGCGTGATGAGCCCAACGTTGTTTATACAGAAGGGTGCTGATGGAGGCATTCAAAAGCTCTTCAAGGTTTGCTTACCTACTCGGGATATCCACTAGGCCAGAAGCGTTGTGCTTCAGGGTTTCGGATGGGAAGAAGCTTCTCTTGTTTCCAATGAAATCTCATTTCGTTAAGCAAAACCGCCGCGCGTTTAATAATGTGCCAATAACCCTTCCGAAGTCCCCGGACTGTGAGCGTTTCTTCATCTGAATAACTCGATTGGAGCTTGTGTCAGGCAGCCATTGTCTGCCTACAGTGCTCATATTGTTTGCTACATTACTGACTGAAGTTAATAAAGGTTATTAATGAGATTGCCTTGGGTTGCGATTAGAGTCTAGGTCTACAGCCCGGGATACTGATATGGTTCTTTAGCAGCATCTGAACCGGGCTTGGACAGTAGTTGACTTAACGTGTTGTCTCGTAAATTATTTCATTACCTACGTCACCTCCTAGCCTTCTGTCTTCCTCGACCTTTCTCAACGTATTGGGACAGCTGCCCTCCAAATAGAGTGCCCTATCGCGTTGTGGGTTTCCTCAAACGAATTCCTATACTTTTCTTCGGTCCTACGTCCTTTAACAGCGTTGGAGCCACACAAAACATTGATTTCATCTCAATTTTTTCTGAAATTTTGGGTATTTGGGAACTCTTTCCACCCATACTTCCCCAATCTGTTGCAGGCAGTTGGTGAGCGGTTCTGCTCTAGTGCTGATTCTGGGCTGACATCTTCCGCTGCAAGCCTTGCTTAGATTTAAAAATTATGACATTTTAGTTTTCCGTTGCTCCAATAGCATGATAACCGGGCCTTGTCATTGTTTGTGAGCCAGAGTCAAAATAGGCTTCTCTGTTCTTTGCCACTCACTTGGTTGAGGCAAGCTGCCATTTTCGTGTTCAACTAAACGATTTACTGGATGTTTCACAAGTCTCACTAATAAACTGCAGCCCGTAGTCTGGATATTGTTGGTAAGGCTTGGCGTGCTTGGCAAACTGTGAGCACATTCGATTAAAGACCGTTTTCGTGGTGGCAGTTGGCAGTAATTTAACCTCACGACAGGCACTGCAGTAGTATGCTATAACCAGGCACTGTTTCTGAGCGTGCGCACAAAAGGCTGCCGCGTTGGTTCCCCGGAGTTTATTAGGCAGCCTGTATAATACCACAGGCCCCTTTGACTGCATTTAGCCATTTGCTCAACGTAGTGCACAGAGTAGTATGTGTTCTTCCAGTTTACCTTTAAATGGTTCCCGGGCTTCAAGATGGTGCTTTTGGCATCAGAGTGTGTTGCATGTACTTACCACATCAGATATTGCCTCCGCTCCGTTAATGTTACCACACAATCGCAGTTAACCAGCGCATTGCAAACGTTCTGGTACATCTGCATCATACTGAAGCCAGCCGATAGTAGACAACTGAGTTGGCGCATTTAAAAAACGACCACACTTGGTCCAATTCATGATTTTTAAAAAGTAAACTTCGGTTATTAATGCGAAGTCATTGGGGGTGACTTCATGTTTTACAGTTGATTACTCATAACCTAGATTGTAAGTGATAGAAGTTGTAAAGGTAATTGACGTCTGTGTTCTAGGTTGATGAGAACTAATAATTGTTCTTCATATCCATGCCAGCTTTCACTGTAAACATTTTGTTATTTCACACCATGGTTTGGACGATTCCTGGCCAGTACGCACGCACACGAACGAAACTGGCCCACAGGATGGAGCATGAATAAGTGTTTTCGGGCGTAGAAACAGGATCGCCGAAGCACGATACCAAGCGTAGAAATATGACAACATTAGCCAGTACACAACACCAATGTAGTGTAGGGGAATAAAATATAGCAAAAAGGTTATTTGGACACAACCAAATAAGGATTCACTGATTCACGGATTGATACACAGGATCGAGGCTTTTGCCCAAATTCGAGTGTCTCTCCCTGGACTGTAAGTGGCGTCTTCAGTGACTGCATGTCCAGGAACATGACCTTACACTTTGTGCGTACAAAGTGTACACCTTAAGAGGGCTTCAGAAATTAGAAAGCGCAAGTTTTTCTCATTTCAGATAGTTGGCACGTGGAACAACCTTCTTTTGACAGTTGTCCACGCTACATCCAGGATCCGGTTCAAATCGTTTTCGCATGCTATTATTATGCCAGCACCAGGCCTGGAAAGGTTTGTTTCACGGATTGATACACAGGATCGAGGCTTTTGCCCAATTTTCCCGGGTCGGTTTTGTTCTTGTCGTTCAGCGGCTGTCGTACACCTAAAAGGCACAAGCGAAAAAAGGGTGTAGCACTGCTCTTTTAGTTCTCAGCGCGGGGCAGTATGTTTGCCAGCACGAGGACTCGCATAGGAAAGTGTCTAATATTGCTTTGAACTGGTTTCTAGAAGGAGCGTGGACAACCGTCGAAGGTTATTCCACGGAGCTACTTCACGAAATGAGAAAATTTTTGCCTAATAAAAGCGTTCACTCTGAGCTTGAAAATCTTGTCACCATAGCTCAACGGTGAAAAACCTGTTGGCCAAACCTTGTTCAAACTTAGTAAGCATTAGGTCTCCTCGGAGGCGACGAAAATCCGGGGGAAATAGTCCTAGCAGCGCGAGGCGCGTTTCGTACTCAACGGAT